>CP144698.1:15607594-15942594 GCA_036885675.1 Vigna mungo | reverse complement strand
GCCTTGGAGGTTCGACAACGATCTGTGTTTCCCCTTATGTGTTTCTGTACTGTGAGATGGCTGCCCCTTTTGAACCCTAATTGCAGTGTTAATGCTAAAGTGTAAATATTCGTAGAAATTAGGGACTTCATTGCAAATTTAGAATAAAAAAAAAGGAAAACGTGGAGAGAATAAAATCACACTTTGACATCAGACGTTAGCCACGTCAAATAAAAATTAACGCCGTTTAAAATTAGGGACTATTTATAATAGTTTCAAAACTATAAGGATTAAATGCCATCAATGTTTCATGTAGGGACTAAAATCAAAAATCAGTGAAACTTCAGGGATTAAAAGCATATTTAACCCTTATTTTTATTTTATAACTTATTATCATAAGTGTAATTCTATCACTAAAATTGTATAAAAAAAAACATTTACTATAATATGATAAATTACTGTCATTGTCATGAATCTTGTTTATATTAAAGTTAAAAAGATGAAAAATTTATGCTAAATTTCAATTATTATTAATTTATTATGTTTTGTTTTAATTTCATTCAAGTGGTGTATTATAATTTTTATTAAGTGTGAAAAAAAATGAGATTTCATTGGAATTAAAAAAAAAATCAGAGTAGAGAGACATTTAAAATAATTTTAAATTTGAATATCTGTTTTCTTTTTGTACTTTTTTAAAATACGTTTAAATTTTATCAACTTTATTTTATTAATGTTTGAAAGTTCAATAAATATTTAGTTCTTTAGAAATTTTATTTAGTAATCTAATTTGAAATGTATATATAGTTATAATATAATTTATTTCTAACAGTTTGATATTAAAGAAAAAATATATTGATATTGAATATTTGATAATATTATGTTTTTTAAAAAAATTTCATTTTTTTTTGTAAAAATTATTTAATTGATATTGAAACAATAAAAAAATCGTTAAAAATATGAACACGGGTATGAATGTATACTCATTATTCAATGAGAATGAAGCAAAATTTTATACATATGAATTTGGGTATGATGACAAGAATAATAATAACATAATATTTGGTGGTTTGTTACGAAATTTAAGAAGAAACACAAATAAATATTAAAGATGTCTTACCGACATTAACATTGTACTCCAATTCTACTCACATCTTACATTGACCCTTTCATTTTTGTTCTACATGTGCTTAATTATCAATACTATATTTTTCTGCTTCACTACACTTCGCACTTGCAAAATTTTTAGTGGTTTGCCAGAAAATAAAGAAAAACCGTTCTAATATTCATTTGGAAAAAAGTTATGAAGTTGATCATCATGTATTATCACGATAAGATTAAATTTGAATTCTTATTATTAAAAGTTTATAAAATTCTTAAAAGAAATAACTCAATTTTCTTTTAAAATTTATATATATTTTTTGATGAGACCATTCAACCTTTTAATTAAAAATATAATATAAAATCTCAATAAAGCCACATCTAGATAAAATAAAACATAATAAATACCACAAAAGGAACCCAAAATTACATGGACCCATCAAGCATATAAGTGATCTTTGGAAGAAGAGAGGAAGCTTTTGTACTCTTCAACAAAATACCACGAACTTGGACATCAATAAAAACAAAGCTGCAAAACCTTGATTATATTTATGCTAAATTAAATATTTAAACAAAAATAAATCAAAGAATATAAAGACACATAAACCAAGATAAAATCACATTATCTTAGTTGATAACAAAATTAGATAATAAAATATTAATTAAAAAACTTAAAATTTTTAAGCATTTAATAAAATTATATTTGTTAATTTAAAATAATTAAATTTATAAAAAATAAAAAATATAAAATAAATTTTGTTAGAAGTCTTCATCGACTAGATATAAAATCAATTTATAATATATATGGGTGCAAACCTTACTTTACAAACCAATTTTGTGGAGTTGAATTAGACTTAAATCCCATATGTTAACATGGTATCAAAACTATAGTTAAATTCTATCTAACTATATTTATTGTTTGTTGAACATATTATTTCATTCACTATCAAATCATTATCAGACATAACGTTAAATATATATATATATATATATATATATATATATATATATATATATATATAAATATATATGAGGGTGAGGTAGTATATTGGAAGTCCTAAATCAATTAAAAATAAATTGAATTTATAATATTTACGGTTTTGTAAGATTGAACGCTACAAACCATCTGAGTGAAAGTAAAAATAAAACAGAGGGAGAGAAGAGAGAGAGTAGCAGAAAGAAAAATCTGAAATTTGTCTGATTGCAAAGTGGCCAAAGCCGGAATTCCCATGCGTGCAACAAATGTATGGTAAGAGCTGAAAGCACACACGTGCAGGATTTTGGTCATGTCATCTTCTGCAAACAAAGCTCTCAATAATTGAAAACCACTGAGAATATTTAAATGGGGCAGGTGGAAAACAAATAAAAGAAAAACATTTAATAATAATAATAATAGGTTGGAAGAAGCTATATTGTCTCTACACGCACCTAGGTACGTGTTTTCTTTTTCTGTTTTCTATTTTTGGTTTTGTTTTGTGGTTACCACTGTCTTCATCTGCATGCTGCTGCTGCGTCTGCGTGTGTGGTTCATTCACAGTCACAGCGGACATGAAAGCAAAACAAAGCCCAGAATCTACGGAATTTTATAATCAACTATTAATTACTATAATATAATGTTTTGTTTATCTTTGTAAGAACACCTAACATGTTGTAACTATGTGTGTGTTGGTCTGACTTGTCCTGTGATAAAGTCCCCTCTTGCGGCTCTCAGACACGTACACGCCCAACACACTAATATTTTTGGATTTTTTTTGTCTCTGCCAAATCTCTTTCTTCATCTTATCTCACTCAAACATCCTTAATCAAAAACGCAATTTTTAATATCACAAACTAACTACACATTCATTCTTCCTCTATTTATTTTCTATTAAAAAATTAAATATGGATTAAAAGTTTTATTAAATAACATTATTTGAAAATATTATTAAATAACATTCTAATATTTGAAAATATCAAATTTTTAATTTACTTAATAATAAATATTTATAACAGAAAGAAATTATTGACAAGAAAAGATAAAGTATGATAAAAGGATTGTTGTTAGTGGCTTATATAAGTTAATTCAATTTGGTTTTGTTTAACATACAAGTTAAGTTCAATTTGATGCACATTTTAAACTTATGTTTTTTTAAATTCATTCCGTTCGAATTGGTCATAAATCTCAAATTAACCTAAATTTAAACTCTGATGCTTTTATATCTATTTATCAACAAAAAAAAATTATTAGTTAAATGTCAATGGTTTATCATGCATCGTCACATTACAAAAAAGTTGTATATTACTCACGAAATTACGTATTATCGACAGACACAATATGTAGTTAATAACAAAAAACTGTTGATAATTAGAATGTATTGATGAATTATTGAAGACCAAAAAATCAATAGATAAAATGGTCGTTAAAAAATTTTAATAACAAATTTTGCGATTCATTCATAATTATTAATGACCACAAATCTATCAATATTAGTTGGTAATTAGGGACATGTAAAAAATGTTAGGTCAATAAATTCAACTAAAAAAGAGTGAATTGGTTTTTTCTCGTAAAAATAATTTCTTTCAAAAGCTTTTTAAAATCTTTGAAATTTTCTTACAATGCAATCAAACAAGTAAAAGAACAATATAAAAGAGAAGGGATAGAAAGATTAACACAATTGTTTATACCAGTTCGACAAATGCCTACATCCAGTCTTCCTTCAATTAACCTGAGATGAAGGGATCCACTATATTGATAGAGTTCTACAAGCAAAACATACAGAGAACAATTCTCTCAAGTGTACTCTCCTTTCTAACTCAATATCAACTATAGTACAAACCTATAAAAATCACCCATTTCTGTCACCCTTAGAGCAATCCCAACTCTAAGTACTAGAACTTGACCAAGCTCTCTTCTATTGAGATTGTTGACAACACAAATTCTATATCAAACTAGTTTTTGATGATGACAACACAATGCTTAATAGCAGTACACATGTTGCAGTATTACATGTTCTTATTCTGAATTAATTGTCATATCTGCTGAACATGTTTTGATGTACTGTGATGTATGTTCCTATGATTGATTGCGTGATATATTTGTTGAACATGCTTGTATGATAATGTGCACTATGAACTGTTTTATCAAAAACATCTTATTTCACATTTCTGGAAGTGAAAGATCACAAGCACCTTTATGAACTTATAATTGTGAGACAAAAGTTATAGTTCAGTCGAATACACCTATAATGGATTCGACTATTCTAAAACCTTTGTACAGATTTTGAGAATCAATGCTATGTGACGTTTTGAGTTGAAAAGAATTTCAAAGTGTTTTTACATGTGTCAGTTGACATTGTATAATGCATATTCGACTGTGTTATTGATCTGTTTTGGAATTTTGTTATGCTTACACGCTCCAACGACTATATTTTTGAAAGTTAGTTAAGCATTGATGACTTCTTCAACTGTAATGAATGTGTGTTGATTTTTGTTGACAGAGAGCCTCTATGTTGACTGTCTGTTATAACTGTATTAATACAATCGACTGAATTAGTAGACTATTGTTAACGGAAACTGGCAAGCGTACCAGATCGTTTCAAGTAATATAATTGGTAAAACCCAATATCGTTCTTCCCAAGAGACTCGAAGGCCTTATCGTTCGCGCAAATTGAAATCGTAAGACTTGTAAAGAAAAAGTGATTGGTTTGAATGCAAGAAACAACAAGTAAACATGCAAATGCGGTTGATTCAATTGACGAGAAAAAGACTATGGATGAATGGAGTTGTTGGGGTTTACAATTTCATCTTATCCACTCTCTCTTATCTACTCCTCTTATTTAATTTGCTTTGTTATCTAATTGTCATGCAAACTTTCTGAGTCAACCCTTAACCCGATCCCTCGGCGAAAAGAGCCTATTACTAATTACTGGCTTGCTATCCCTAGCCTCCCCTAGTAATTAATAATACATTATAAACAGAAGCGAAAAAATTTGATCGTCCTACCCCCTATCCCTAGGTGGTATTGCTTAATCAAGGAATTTCCCCCTAGTTCATGACAGTACCGTACGTTCCCGTATCAATAAAGACAAACAACGATTATTGAATGAGTTAAACGATAAAAGCTTTAAGCGCAGAAGAGAAACCCAACAATTGATAATCAAAACATACGACAAGCATATAAATAATAAGAGTTTCAATAAAAGAGAGTTTCAAAAGATTACATTGTTCCCCAACAACAAAAGGATTTAGTTCACCATTGTCATGGTGAAACTAGATGAAAAATGATGGAAGAATGGAAAAACAAACCCTAGATTGGATAAAAAGGAGCCCAAGCATCCAAGAGATCTTCTCCAAGGAGTGAAAATTAGGTCTGGCCGCCCTCTTCTGTCAAAAGAATAATTATGAAATTGCAATAGGGCTATTTATAGCTGAGGAGCGTCACAGAAATCAGGCCCAAGCCCAGCAGACAACTGCCCGACGACTCACTTATGTCGTCCGACGGTTTGCCCCTAATCGCGCAACCGCCGAGCGGTTTGCCTCTTATCGCAAAACCGCCTGGCTGCACCGCCAGGGCGCGAGACAGTGGCTCCCCCTCGCATTTGGCCGCCCAGTGTTGGATTTTGGGCGCTGGGCGGTTCCTAGACTCTTTTTTCTTCATGTTTCTTCGTTCTTCTCGAGTCTAAGACCTTCCATCTTCAATCCCATTCTTTATCTTCATCAGAAATGCTGCAAAACAAGCGTAATATCGCTAAAAACAGCTTTTGACTCTCAACTGACTCAACTAACATGTTTTGCTTGATTCTAAGCTCATTCTAATCCTTATAGGGTGTATTTTGGTCTCAAATGAAGCATGGAAATAACGGTTTTTCAACCATTATCAGCTATTCGACTGAGAAACAATCTGACTGACAGAAAACTATAAATAGACTGAACACGAGTTGTTCTGAGACTTTTGACACTCTAACATTTTCATTTCTTGTTTCAGATTGAATTTTATGTTTTAACAGCTCCAAAAATTCTCCAAGAAGACGGTGGTGATCTATCTTGAGAGAGATTCAAAGGGAGAAGGCTTATGCGCTAACTGTGTGATCATTATTTGCACGAAGAAGGTGCTTCTTGATTGATCTTTGAAGGCTTAGCATCCTGTAAAGACTGCTGCGTTGATTGAAGGCTTGACATCCTATGAAGACTGTTGTGTTAAGGCTTGGCATCCTGTGAAGAGTGTTGGTTACACGTTGAGGATTGTTTGACGTGGGTTCAGATTGCAGAAGAGGGGATTCTTGCTGCAAGTCTGGTTTTGTTGTGCAACTATATTTTGGTTTTGGGTTAGAGAGGAGATTTATATTTTTGCGTGAGTCTTCTATAAATTCCTTGTTGTAAAACCGCAAACATTATAGTGCATTTGCTTCCTGGATTGGAAGGACACTAGATGTAGGCATTGTTGGCCGAACCAGTATAAAAACCATTGTTTGATTTTCTCTATCCCTGCACCCTTTATTTCAGTCGACTCTATCTGTTTAGCAGTCAACTACGTTTTTCTGCTGCATAGAAATTTTCATTACTTGCATTTCATGAAAGATAAAAAAAGCTTTATACTTTTGTATAAAGATTGCGAAAAGATTTTGTTTTTGAACTAACACCAATTCACCCCCCCTCTTGGTGTAAAACGAAGCCTACCTGTTTCCTAACATCTTCCTGGCTGCAGCAACAGGGACACAATCAACCTTGATTGTAGATGAACACTGATATGAAAAAGTACACCTCAATGTGCAGAATGATAAGCTATATGACAACACTTTAGTCTTGTAAGAATCTTTAAGGATATTTCTTTCTAATGTAGCAATCTTTGATTCTTAAGAACTCAAGACACTCCTGCAATTAAAACCTCAAACAAAAAATTAGTTATGAAAGTTTTGAATTATCAAAAGTTGAGAGACAAAGAGAAATGCGTCTATTTGTAGATTTTTCAATTTTGACGCATTTTAATTGATTAAGCATTTTATGTAATCTATTAAGCTTTTTCTTCTGCTTTAACAATTTTACATTTGCATAGGATTTAACAGATTAAATGTGCATGCGATCGATTAAACATATCATACAAGCCACAACATCTAAAATATGACAGTTATTGATAGTTTTGGCTTTTCAAGAGAAAGGTTTTCACATAAAACACATTTTAACCGATTAGGAAAATAATGTAATCGGTTAATCTCTAACTTAAGCAATTTGAAAACTTTTTCCATTCAAAACAACTCAATGCACTTAGCAAACATGTATTGGCATAACAACGAGTTTTAATCGATTATATAATTAATGTAATCAGTTAAAACATAGTTGTTTTGCCCCTATTATGCAGATGTTGAAATCTGATGAAATGTAACAAATTATGCAAACAGATAATTGATTATTTCATGCAGATATGCAATATGCAATGTGTTTCAACCAATGACTCATTCTCAACGAATGAATACATATTCCAATTAGTTCAAGAACACATACAGATGTAATCAAATAGTTGTTTTGCCATTTTGTTGTGCAAGAAACTATAAAATATTTCTTTTGTCATCACCAAAAACTCATATATGGGATATGGGTTCAGCTGTACATAGCTCCCCCTACCAACACGACATTTATGGTTATCACTAAAATTCTCCACAAAAATCATGATTTGGTATTTTACTTCATCCTTCTCTTCCTCTTATTTGTCTTTTTTTCTTCTTTTTTTGTTTCTTCCTTTTCTCCTCCCGTCCTCCTTGTCGCGTCCCCATTACCATTGTCATCACAGTCACGTTAACCTCTGGCTTATCCTTCTTTTCTTCCTCCTCATCCTCTATCTCTCCTCATTCCTCTTCATACCACCTCTTTCAACTCAAGCGACCATTATTGTTGCACCTATATATCATTGTCACCACTAATCCATGTTGTTGTCAATCACTATGTCTTCGCTATCGCTGTCATCATATCTCTACTACATTTAGTGATGGCAACGCGTCAGGTTGGACACAGATAGTGTCTACTCGCAACCCGACCCCCCGGATAAAACTATACCCGCTACCCGACCCGCTACTTGCTGGATATCCGCATAAAAAAGATATGCGGATTTTTTTCAACTCGCGAATATCTGTTGGATACCCGTTTTCAACCTGCGAATATTTTAAAAAATTTATTTTTTTAAGTTTTTAAATAAAATCCAAATTAAATTACAAAAAAAAATACAAATAATATTTAAAACATATATCCAAATAAAGTTAATGGATAAGTAAATAAAAATTAAAACATAAATTCAAATTAATACAAATTAGTAGAAAAACATATATCCAAACACAAGAAATATTTAAAAATAATTGTCCTAAAAATAACATTCCAAGATTTATGTTTCTTCTTCCATATCTTCATTTTGACCACTTAATTCTTAAAACAAATAAATACAAATAAAGTCATCAATCAATGACAAAGTGACACTATTAATAAAATTAGATTAAAATATTATAAACAAAACTACTAACATCATCATCAATTATCTCCTCTAGTATTGTATTAAGCTTCTTGTTATCCACTCTCAATTTTGAAGAACTTGAAAAAGGAAAATAAATTCATTTTTCATAGCCAATCATTTAAATGAATATAAATATGTAATTTGAATTGTTCATTTAATTACCTTGTATGTCACTCCATAGCCAATCTTGAACACACATCAGGGCCTCTAAAGTGTCTGGGTGTAATCTACTCCGATGGGTGGAGTAAGAAATCGACCACCAATACTAAAAGAAGACTCAGAAGCAATTATTGAGATATGAATGGCTAGAAAATATCTTGCAATCATTTGTAGGATTGGATATTTTAATCCATTAGTCTTCCACCAAATTAAAATGTCAAATTCCTCATCTGAATCTGGTAGTGTCGGTTCCTCCAAGTAATAATCAAGTTCTAACTTATAATTTGATTGTTCATTTTTCTTAGCAATCTGGTGTTTTGCAAAATCTCTCCTCCAAGCATATTTTCTTCCATCAAGTATTTGACCTACATTTATGTTTTGACATGAAGAAACTGCCTTCTTACCTTTCATGTACATTTCATACTCTCTTACTAAGTCCTTAAGAATCTTCACCTTTTCAATTTCACAATCAGATTCATTACAATATATCTGAGGGAAAAAATAATCCAAGAAATCAATTTTGTACCTAGGATATAAGACAATACCTATAGCCATCACTCCATTAATCACACTCCAATACTTGTTAAATTTTAAAACCATAGATGCAACCATTTGGTGAATAATAGAATTGGGAGAGTTAAGTCATTCCATCAAAGCCAACTTAATTTCACATAACTTTGGAAAGAAAATGTTGGCAGTTGGATAAGAGGTATCAGAAAACAAAAGTGTCACATCATAAAATATTTCCAACTTTTAGCAAATTTTGTGTACCATTTGCCCATCATGTGCGCTAAGAAAAACTTTATATTGACTCTCTCGTTGTGATAAGTGATCAAATACATCTTTGCATTGTATGACTACTTGAAGCATTAAAAATGTAGAATTCCATCTAGTTCTACAATCAACATTTTCTTCTAAATGGAATATTCAATTGAGCACATGTTTCTATAAATTTCTCTTCTCTTTTATGTGTAGGTGTCCAAAAATTAACACTTTCTCTGACCTTTTCAATGACATTAGCAATTATGGACAAACCATCCTTCACAATCAAATTCAATTATATGTGCACAACATCGCATGTGAAACAATTGGCCACCCAAAATAAGAGACCTAGCTGAAATCTTGTCTAAAATGCGATTAATCATATCATCATTTGTAGTGCAATTATCTACTGTCAAAGTAGAAACTTTTCTATCTAGATTTCAATCCATTAAACATTCAACCAACAATTCAGCAAGAACTTGACTAGTATGAGGAACATACACATATATAAACCTAAAATTGAAAGTCATATTTTATTAATTTATTGAAGAAGAACAATGTTAATATAAAATTACACTTAAGATAGTCAATCATTATTTCATTATTTCTTCACTAGAAGGCTATATGAAGCAAAACAAACTAGCTCAGTCAACTGTAGGTCAAGAAAAATGAAACAAAACATCATTCAAAATGCTAATTAAAAGAGAATCTTGATAACAAGACCATAACATTCTGCCTTCTTTGTTAATTATATAGAGTCTATCAACAATCAACATTGCTTCTTTGTGATGATCATTTCAAACTCTAGGGAAATATATATTATTCAGTTTGTTGTTATTAACATTCTTGTGAGCAAGAAGTTTTGTTGTGTCCAATTTCCTTGCAAACAATTGTTAAGCCCCTGGCAAGTGTACCAGATCGTTATCAAGTAATATAAACGGTAAGACCGAGTATCGTTCTCCCAAAAGACTCAATGACCTAAACGTTCATGTGATTTGATTTTATAAGACTTGAAAGAAAAATAATTTCTAACGTTGATGCAAAAACATAATTTAAATATGCAAATGCAAATTGAATTAGTTGGCAAAGAAGACTATGAATTAATGGAGTTGTTGGGGTTTACAATTTCATCTTTATCCACCCTCATATATCTACTATTCTTGTTAAATTCGCTTTATTATCAATGTCATGCAGCTTTCTAATCTACTCAAAACTCGAATCCTCGGCGAAGAGAGCCTATTATCAATTACTAGTTTACCATTCCTAGTCTCCCTAAGTAATCAATAATGCATGATAAACAGAAGTTTAAAGCAATTAGTCGTCCTACTCCTATTCCTAGGTAGTATTGCTTAACCAAGAGAATTCCTATCAGTTCGAGACTTCCCCTTACGTTCCCGTATCGACAAAATCAAGGATCAATACATCGAATGAGTTAAACGATGCAAGCATGAAAATCGGATAAGAAAACCCAAACTATTGATAATACAAGCATGTGAATAAAACAAGAATTTCAATATATGAGAGTTTCAAAAGATTACATTGTTCCCCAACAACAATGGGTTTAGTTCACCATGGACATGGTGAAACTAGATGGAATTAATGAAAAGAATGGAAGAATAAAACCTAGAATTGGTGATTTGGAGCTCCCGCATCCAAAAACCGCCTCCAAGGAGTGAAGAATAACTCTGGATGTCTCTGATTGCCAAAAGATTACTCTGAGAATCGCACTGGGTCTATTTATAGGCCATAAATAACATAAATTCCGCCCAGGCCCATTCATTTAGGCGCTCAGCGCTAGCTAACACTCAGCGGTGGCAACGTTGGATGCTCAGCGCTTACTGGCCGCTCAGCGGTCTGCGTCTTGGATGCCCAGCTCTGGGTTAGCGCTGAGCGGTGGTCGCGACACCTCCTTTTCATCTTTTCTTGCCCTTTCTTTATTCCAAGTCCTTCCTTCTTCATCTTCATCATTCAATTCTCGTAAAATCCTGCCAAAACAATGTAAAACCAAGCATAATATCTCTAAAACCACTTTTGGCTCTCTTGTTCTCTAACTTAAACAAAATGCATGATTTCAAGCTAATTCTAAGTCATAAAGGTTGTGTTTTGATATCAAATTAATGTGTATGAATAACGGTTTTTAGACTGTTACCAACAACACATCCTTTTTTTAAGCCACCATTTCTTAATTCAGTAGTGTTATTCTTTATCATCCTGCCTGTATTCATCGTTTTTTCTTAGGCCTTCCTGACATTACTCTTTTGATTTGGGGTATTACACTTGGATATGGAGTAATTTCCCACACATGTTCACCATTGATAAGGTAGACGAGTGAATTGTAGGTTTCTTCATATGTTGACTTCCAAAACTAATGGGGAATGTAGTCTTCTCCATTTAAATTTAGAAATTTCATTGTAGTAGGGGGTTGACAACAAGGAATTCCACTAATACTCCATTATCTGCACGTGGAGTCCATTTTGTCAACGTTTAGAACAAATTGCTCCCCAAATTTAGATATGTGCCTTACTTAGAGTAATGCGTTTGTTGACCAGTTATGATGTATAGAAAGCCACAACACAACTATCATTAATATACTCATGATGCAAAAGGATGTTTATTTCTGAATTGGGAGGGAACCACATTAATATACTCAAAACTTACCTTGTTATCCAGTACCTCGTTAACCATGATTCCTTTTGAAGTATGTTCAGTACTTTGTGGCAAATAGAACCTTCATATGATCTAATTTTTTTCCTATTAATAGCCCATTTCATCATAATGTAAATCCTAATATCCTCCAACATGTTAATATGAGCTTAGATCTAGTATGAACTAGTACATTGTTGAAGCCTTCACACGTATTGTTCATAAGTGTGTCACACTATGATATTGTGGTGAACCTAGATCTTGACCAAAACCATATTTTTAATAGTCGATGTATATAACAATCTCAGAAGGTCGGGTGAGAAATGTATATAAAACATTTATAGCAGTCAATGCATACCTGGGTGGAATAACAATCAAGTGTTTAAATGCATCCAAATTCACCTATTTGATGTTCCTCATCTTAGCCTCCCAATGTTGTGGATATATGGTTATTGTTGCCCTCCACATCAGCCATTTTAGATTTTATTCCTGGGAACTTCTTCTGAAAATTTGAATACAAGTTCCTAACACAAAATCTTTGGTCAACCCTAGGTAAAAGTTCTTGTATAACTGGCAGAAGACCCTAACATATATAAAATAAAAAGAGTCAAGTCAGATGAAGTAAATGTCTAAAATATGTGAATCAAAATAGGTAAAAGTGACCTTGTGTTAGTTTGAAATAAAAGTGCATGATGCACACACAACTTTCCTACTGAGTTCGTCAATTAAAATCTACAAAAGCAATGTGCAAAAGTCCTTGTTCTTAACCTCTACAACAACATATGCTATAGGTAAAATATGTTCATTCCTATCTCTTCCAACCATGATTATCAAACTCGCAAGTTAATTCATTAACTAGTACAAATTTGTGTTTCTACATACAACTTTCGAGTTAACTCGAAAGTAAACCTGCTTTTGGTGTAAATTCGATAAAATCAAAAGCAAACTTGGTCAACTTATCCAAACTCAAGAGTTTGTAACCGAGTTGACGAGTTAAGAGGATAAATGTTTTAAACCCAAAACGGCAGCAACTATAGTTGTTTGGTGAAAAAGAAAAACTTGTTGCGAATAGATTGGTGTCTTGCCGCACGATTGTCTCCTCATTACGTCCCTCACTCGTGGCACCACCATTCGCGACGCCACCGCTCACTGTGTCATTGTTTGGTCATCACACACCTCTTCGTTTATCGTTTGTGTCTGTGAGGTTCTCTCTATTTCATTCTTCTCTAACTATGTATCACAGGTCTTCTTCTCTATTCTAAAAAGTTTATTTTTTTTTGTTGGTTAACTGCGCACCATTTTTTGGAGGAAGTGATTTATGTGATTTTTGCGTTTTTTTTTCAACTACAAGAAGGAATTTAGGATTATCTCGTGGTGCAGTTTTCAGGAAAGGTAATATTATATATATATATATATATATATATATATATATATATATATATATATATATATATATATATTATAGACTTTTAATTAAGAATTAGAGATTATTTTTAATTATTTAATAATTGTATAATATGTTTTGTAATGCTGTAGTTGGAAACTGAAATTAGGAATAATTTAAAGTACGTCTACTAATAAATCAAATTTAATTAATAGTAGTGTAAAATGTATCTTATTTATTAAAAAATAGAAGTAAAAATTCTTATGTATTAAAAAATAGTCTAAAATTCCTATTTATTAAAATGTATCTTTATTTGTAATGATTTATTCACTTTAACTATTTGTTTAATTATTTTATTGTTATATTTGAATTAATATGTTATTTAAAATTTTTGTTTATAGAAAAGTAAACTCTTATGAGTTTACGAGTTGAGTCTATGAGTCGAGTTTACGGAATTCTCACGAATTTACGTTAATTCTTGAGTTTGATAACCTTGTTTCTAACTGTTCTTAATAACTCTCTCTATATTTTCCTTTCAGAAAGCCTTCATCCAATCCAATGATGGGTTTATAAGATTTGAAACTATCTTCACATGCCTTTAAACATGTGTAGAATCTCCCGAAAATGTTGTGAATGTCCTCAACTTTGACTTGCATGGCTGAACCTGAATTTGTTCTTAGAAGTTCATGAGCGTAAGCATATATTCTTCTAAATTGTTTATTATATGACCAATCCACATTATCTGCTACAATAGCTTTTGTCCTAAAATCCATATTTCTATATATACTAATATTCCATTTCCTACCAACTTTATCCTAAATGTCCATAACCTTCATAAGTGAGTTTTCTCTATCTTCTTGCTTAACTAACTATTTTGCATTCATTAATTTGACATTAAAATCTCTGTTATAGCTATGAACATCAATAATTTTTCTTATTTGTAATGACTTCATAGTAGACATATATGTGTAATAAGCATACCACTTGCATTTCCCCTCTCCACCCAAACATTTAAATAAAACTCTCTTCCTATCATTCTTAACAAATTTTCAGTTTATAAGAACTAATGGCTTCTGTAATTTTTTTTTCTTAGGGAAATAAGTTTCCACTTTTCATTTTTAATCATCAATGCTTTTTGGCAATGTAAATGTTGTAAACCTACCATAACTTTCTCTATTAACACTTTCCTCCTCACCATTTGTGGCATTAACCAGCTCATATGACTGCCACTTAATATATGATAGTCCATGGACATCATGGGTTGAATCACTATAGTATTCTTCTATGACTTTGCCTTTGAAGTCTCACCTAGTCCACTACCCTTCCGTTGTTTGATTTTTTTCCCTTGAAATCTTAATAAGGTCTTCTACAACACCTCCCATCTCACATTCAATATTACCATCCTATTCATTATCCATATCACTATGTATGTCACATTGAATGTTGACATCAAGTAGCTTTTTCTCACTCACAAACTAATAATGACTATTGTTGTCATCATATACATTCTCTAACTCACATTCACTATCAACATCATCATCTACATCCTCTAACTAAAAAACATCTTTATCTTGTAATTGGCCACCCTCCTCCACCTCTTTTGCACCTTTACCATCACCATCACCCTCAAACTGCCCACCCACCTCCAACTTTTTTCACCTTCACCATCACTCTCCAACTGCTCACCTTCCTCTACCTCTTTTTGACATTATTTTGACCTAGCTTCACCATTTACCTCTAAATGATCCATTTCCTCTAATTGTTTTTTACCTTCACCATCAACCTCCAACTCATCCTAGTGAATCAATTCTATCATCTCAGGTTCTAAGGTTTTATGAACTACATAAGATGCACTACACTATTTAGCATGGCTATGTTAAACATATGCATAACATCATTATAACATTATAACATCATTATATGGACCTTCTATCTTTTTTTTGGTGCATTGTATTTGCAGATTCAATAATCAATGATAATAATATCTCCATGTGTTTCATTTTGATCGACAAACGACAGAAACTTCAACTATATTTGTACAATGTGCAAAACATTGATGCATGACTAAAAAAGGGTGGTGCAAGAAGAGAAAAACTTAAGATCATTCGAAAGGGTTTCCTCCTGCCTGGAAGTTGTTTGGGTAACAAAAGTTGACAATCTATTACCACTCAGCTGCTGATCTGAATTTGAGAAGCCAAACATAGTTCCCTCAGTAGTAAAATTCCCAAATGTCATAGCCGATAAATTGTCTCTTTTCTATATTACTTCACAAATAATATTAAACTCAATTTTTAGTATGCACACCAATACTTGTAGCAGCACACTCAAGACACCATAGCTGAGGGTCGAGAAAATGCGATGCTAAAGTATGATAGTTTATTAATGAATACAGGATTAACTTCATTTTTCCAACATGGAACATTTTACGAATTATTTGACCCAAAAATATTTCCATGAGAAAAGAAATAACTACCGCACCCCATGCAAAACAGTAAATATTCAAAAGACTAAAGAACAATTAGTTACCTTGGCATTGGCATGTTAGAGACCATTTGTTGTCCCATGTATGCCCCTGAGATTTTAACATGGTGAAGGTAAGTACAGATAAAGAGCCAATTGCCCTGGGATGAAGTAGCTGATTGAGGAAATACTAATAGAATTACCTGGTCCCATTGCGGGTGCAAAGGTTTGTGCTTCAGGAGGCGGCATTGATGCATACGATGATGAGGACGGATTCCAGGCAAGAGATGGATTACCCATGTTTGTAGAGTCCATTGTAGCTGAATGTATTGGCAGAACACCTTGCAAAGATGACATGGAGGGAAACTACAACCAAGGAACACCGATCTTAAAGCATCAACCCAAACGAGCAATTAATTAGTAACTTAGCGTAATAGAAAGTCAGCATATCAAATTTCAATTTTCCAGTATTTCCAAAGTCAGGTGATTAGAGAAAAATATTGTAAACGAATTCATGAGCACCTAAAAGAGATGCAGACTAAAGTAACATAAAGATGAAAAAATACATTGAGTTAATAACTCAATAATGGATAAATCCAACCCACATTAAATATTAAATGTTTATTACAATACTCTCGTATGTTCTACAAAAAATAGGATCAATAGTGTATTTACTAGGAACAGGCACTAGTATATCAATGAAAGTCACATACTGTTGGGGCTCGAACTGAAGTAGGTTTGTTATGGACATCAAATGGATTTTTTGATTTTGATGCTTGTGGAAAACTTGGAATGGGCTGTAACAGAGGGAATAAATTTAGGAGATATGGTCATACCATAGTACTTGCCAGTACAAACAGTTTATGATAAAGTTACAAACTCAAAATTTGGATTATAATAGTACCGCCACATTATTGTATGGAATTCAAATACCCATGCTAGGTGGTAGACCCATTTGCCAACCTGGGACTGTAGCAGGCAAGGATGAATATTTAACTGTGAACAGATCCTGCAATTATCACGACTCCCCTAAGGTAAATAATAGACACACAAAATAGTCTGCATGGCATAGATGTGTAGAACTAAGGAAAGAAATAGAGAAATAGTGAAAAGATGAAAAAGGTGAGAGGTAGTTATAATGATGATTGAGAGAAATAGAAGAGAGAGAAAAAGGTGAGCGATAGATAGTTATAATGATGTTGTAATGGTGAGAGAGAGAAGAGAAATAGGAGAGAAAGAAAGATGTGTCAGGAATAGCAGAGGAGAGAGAAGAAAAATTAATGTCGTTACAAGCTACTTAACGGAAGGGATCTATTAAAAGCAAATTAAAAAACCTGGGGTCCTAGTTAAATTACTTTTAAAACCGGGTATCAAACGAAAATTCAGTCCCAAACTTGGGGACTAAATAGGTATTTAAGCCTTTATTTTACTTGTTGTCGCACGTTTTGGTTCCTTTACTTTACTGTGCACATTTTTCTTGTCTTTGCATTGTTGTCTCGAATGAATGGCATTGTTGCTCGCATTGTTTGGCTCTGCAAAATGGCATTTTACTTTTAGAACTAAGGAAAGAAATAGTGAAATAGTGAAAAGATGAAAAAGGTGAGAGAGAAAAAGGTGAGAGGTAGTTATAATGATGATTGAGAGAAATAGAAGAGAGAGAAAAAGGTGAGCGATAGATAGTTATAATTATGTTGTAATGGTGAGAGAGAGAAGAGAAATAGGAGAGAAAGAAAGATGTGTCAGGAATAGCAGAGGAGAGAGAACTAAGGAAAGAAATAGAGAAATAGTGAAAAGATGAAAAAAGTGAGAGAGAAAAAGGTGAGAGGTAGTTATAATGATGATTGAGAGAAATAGAAGAGAGAGAAAAAGGTGAGCGATAGATAGTTATAATGATGTTGTAATGGTGAGAGAGAGAAGAGAAATAGGAGAGAAAGAAAGATGTGTCAGGAATAGCAGAGGAGAGAGAAGAAAAATTAATGTCGTTACAAGCTACTTAACGGAAGGGATCTATTACAAGCAAAATAAAAAACCTGGGGTCCTAGTTAAATCACTTTTAAAACCGGGTATCAAACGGAAATTCAGTCCCAAACTTGGGGACTAAATAGGTATTTAAGCCTTTATTTTACTTGTTGTCACACGTTTTGGTTCCTTTACTTTACTGTGCACATTTTTCTTGTCTTTGCATTGTTGTCTCGAATGAATGACATTGTTGCTCGCATTGTTTGGCTCTGCAAAATGGCATTTTACTTTTAGCTCAGAAGTTGCAATCTAATACCATTGAATTAGTTTTCTTGAAGTTAGTTCTCGCTACTTTAATTTGGTTTCAAGCATTATTTTGTTGCATTAAATTTTGATTTCCGTTGCACGGTTTGCTCATTGAAACTTTCTTAGTTTTTTTCATTAGTTTCACGCTTGTACTGACACATGTTTTGACAATTCTCATGTTGAATGTTGCTAACTTTTAAGTCATTTTTACTTATTCACCATTTGCTTCTTTCAATGCATTTCTTTTCAAATTTTCTTCTTGCTGCATTGTGCTTCCACGTGTTGTCTTTAATTAATGGAAGATGCATTTCTAATTTAGCAATTTCAATTTAAGTAAGTCGCGTAAGTTTTCTTTAATTTAGTTGTTATGTTAGCTTAGGTTAGTGGGTTGGTCGTTAGTGATATTACATTGTTTCCTTGAGATTTATTGGACTGTTCTTGTGTTTGTTCCCCTCTGTCTGACATTCTGTGAAATCTGACAGTGTTCTTGCAATGGGTATACGCTTAGTTGCCCAATTGGTGATTGCATCTTCGCTTAGTTGATCGATATGTATAGAACATATAGGATGAAATAGGTGTATTGTGTTCGCTTAGTTCGTGATTATGATAGCATGATTAGCCTTCGCTTAGTCGGTTAGTTGTGCTGGATTAGAGGTTAGAGTAGTTTATTCATGAGACTCTTGCACTTTAATTGTCATACTGCTGCTCTGATTTAGCTCAATATTTAATCTGTTGTGTGCCTACGATTAGGTATACGCTTAGTTGCCTAATCGGTGTTTAATCTTCACTTAGTTGATTAGACTGCATGGTGGATGACTGATTGGATTTGAGCATTGCACTTGCTTAGTTTGCAATTTTGAAGACCGAATTAGCCTTCGCTTAGTTAAGTGATTTGTGTTGGATTTGGATCAGAGTAGTGTGTACTTGTCGTTAATATGTGATTGGAAACATAGTGATTGAGTTAATGACCAACCGTGTTCACATTCCGTTTTTAAATTTCTTTTTACCTTTCTGTTTGTATTTGTGTTTTAATCTGATTCATCGCATTCACAAACCCTTCACAAACCCCCCCCCCTCCCCTCACTTCGTGTTTTACTAATTCTCGAACCATAGTTTGGTCCTTGAGAGACGACATAGGAATCACTTCCTAGTACTATACTGCATTCTTTATGCACATTAAATTTGCATGGGGTGCGACACCCATCACCCACCTCATAAAGAGTACCACAGCTCCTTCACTTGAACATGTCCCAAGTCTTTTAGTCCACAATCTAAAAATAACTTTATGTATCTAGTCACATAACCATTGTGGTGTTTCCTCATCAAATTGTAGTTTCCCATTTTCATCACTGATAAAATGTCCACTATGATGGATCACCACTTCAAAACATTCCTCACTCATTTTATACTATATATATCGTTGCATCTCTTTGCACTTGTAAATTTTGCCCATAAAATAATAAACAAATTACACTCCCTACTGTTGAAACACAAATAAGGGACAAATTATGATCCCCACCATCGAAACACCCAAATAAGAGACCACAACTTGTACACATTTGAAAACGAAATAGAAAATCACAACACACAATGCACAGTCAATCAAAATCTCCTACCCCAAAAACACAACACAACTTTTCCATTCCCAAAACGAAAGTGCAACACCTAACCACTATAACAAACAAAAAAAAAGAACTAAAATAACTAATTGTTGGGCACCCATGAAATCAAATTCACATTAACTACTAACAAGCTTCGATCATTGACAAATGCTAAATTTGTGATGAAAATCTCCTTCCCTACTCCTATCACACTGTTTCAAAACCCTAACTTTGTTGGTATTCAAATCCCTAATTCTTTTGCTGACTATGACCACTGTGCACTAAATCTCTAATTCTTTTGCTAACCATGTCCATTGTACTCCAAATATCCCTAATTTTTCTATTGACAAAGCTTTGAAAATAATGCATTTTAAATTCTATGTAATAATATAATCCATATCACCATGTACATTGTGCATCCCGTTAACTGTTTACACAACATTAATGATTTGGATCTATTTATTACATTTTTTTTAAAAAGGAATCAATTAAGACTATGTAAAATCTAAGAATAAAATTGAAACTCCAATATTAAGATCATCCTATGATTTTAGCCATAATTTTATATTATTCACAAAACTCACAAATTTTTTAAGAAATGAAAATAAGTAAACAAGACCAGACAATAACCCATTAAACAAATTAACGAAAAGAAATTAAATAACAATATTAATTAAAAAATATAAAAATTTAAAATACTCATCAGATAATTTTTTAATAAATACTAAATTGAAAATATTCTAACTTTATTGAACTATTTTTATTTGAAAAAGTAATTGTAGTACTTTCTCTTCATTTGAAACTCATAATCATATACTTTTACTATTAAAACAGTTTCTCCTTCTCTGTTTCAAGCATTTTCTTATAAATTTTTTATATCACATAAATATATAATTAAAAGATAATATATAATTAGATTGAGTTAAATTTAAAGTTTAGTAGTAATATTTTATAAATTTATCGTACTTCTTATAATATAATCCCTATCGTACTTCTTATGTAATTTGATGCACTTAGGTATTCAGTACAACCAACTTATAATTAATCCACATTAAGCATTAGTTTACTAGGAGTCACATTATATTCTCTGTTTTCTTCTGTAATTGCAGTGTTATGATTTTTTTGTAAAAAAAAATATCGATTTATCATTTTTTTTAAATATTCTTTCAGTAACATTTATATTGCATTTGCCCTAACATTCAAAATAAAATTTGGCTAACTGAAAATATGCATCATTTGATATTGCATATATTTTTCATGCATATTATATGTATTTAATCTATGTACGAATGATAATAATATCTACTGAGAATTGTTCACATTTAATAGTAATTAAGTAATTTAAGAAAAATATAATGATATTAAAGAATAAATTTGTTAAGAAGTGAATTTTAAAATTTATTTTATTTATTCAAATTCAACTTATAAAAAAAGATTTGTATCTATTTATGTAACCTTCTCACATGAGACATATATTTGAAGGTAAAATTAGACATTAATAAGTAGTTGATTAGTACAATAAACTCAACAAACAATGAATTTCACTAATATAAGTTCAAATTCATTATTCTAATATTATATTAGAAAAAAAAAATTTAAATCTAACTCAACTCATAAAATCAATCTGTAAAATGAAATTTACACTCACTTATATTATATATTGTTTTTTTATTAATTAATATAAGATTTAAAAAAAAGAAAGAATGTTAAAAAAAAGAGAAAACCTCGAGTATGCTTATAATAGTTAAAATAAAATTGAGGTAGTTAAGTCATTATCTTTTACACCTATTTTTGTTTGTTCCTTTGAGTTGGTATGTGTACAAATGATTGGAGAAACACAAACAAAAAATATTAATGATGCGATTAAGGGTGTGGAAACCCATTCCCTAATATTTTTATAGTTCTGCATTCTATTTTACTACACGTATCTTTAATTATAGAACAATTATTATTCTTAATAAGTCAAGAACAATTAGCTAGGTTAGTTGAATGTTCAAACAAATTCTGTCTTTGGTTGACCCAGCACTTACCTAGCACTTTGGTTTAAAATTCACTCTTCTCTAAGCAGATAACTGGTGCAAAATATAATATTTAAAAATCATTTCAATAAATAAAAATTTAAAAAGAAAATTTCCTTAAATAGTTAAAGAATCTTTTGATTTATAAATATCATTAGATTTTTCAAATGCTTCAAATGAATACACGGTAGGCGACATGTTTCTCTCACTCTTTTTATACATAAAATAATTTTGGAATCGAATCTAAAGCATATATAAGGAATCCAATTTCTTTTCAATCTTATCAACATTTAATAGTGGAATACTTTTGTATATACATATATTTATTTATTTTTATCAAAAGAAACTACACTTTTTATCTCTATTATTGAATACAAAAATCACTTTTTTTTTTCTTTGCAAGTACAACTTAAATTATAAAATCTTCTTTTTGTTTTCTCACTATGCTGGGGAACTATTTCAGTTTTGAGATGACTATGGTTTTCTTTTATTCTTATGAATAGATCATGTGTATGTCTTATCCGAGGCAATTTTTCTCGAAATAATATTGGTATGAAAAAAACTCTAGAAAACTATTCAATGATTGGACTTTTACAGGTTTAAAATAAACAAACTAGGAAAATATTATTTAAAAGAACTAATTTATATGTAAAGAGTGATTATCTAAATTATTATTTTTAATGTTTCATCTTTATTAGAAGAGTTAATTTAAGGTGTTTGACATGGAAGATGTTAATGTTTTGTTTGTATTAAAGACAAAATGTAAAATGTAAGAGTAGAAAAAGAAAAAGAAAAAAATAAGAAAATACTAACTTATTTGAATTAAAGAAAAAAGTAAAAATAAATGAAAAAGAAGTTATTATTTTTCATTAATATTTATACTTTCTTTTATCCTCTGTTTTAATTTTATATATATTATACCAAATGACGTTTAAATAGAGTTAATCAGACAAAACTAAATGAGTTTTTTGTGATTGAACAACAATGAAGTTGGAAAGAATGATTATGGGACAGAAATTTTATTTCTAATAATGAATCATTTAAGGTAAAGTATGATTGCTTTCAATTAGGTTGTAATTAGACCATCACTGATCAATAACTCACACCGAAATTTTTAAATATAAATATGAGCTAAGATGTTAAATGATTTACATTTACTACACCATTAATACTTGAGTTGACGAATATTCATTAAAGTATCTTTCCTAGATAATTTTCTAAATATAACTAGAACTTGAAATTCTATTATAGTTTTACTCTTAAAAGTATTTAAAAAGTTAAGAAAAGAGACCACCATCATTAAAATACACCTTTCTTATTTAATCATTTGAATATATTTTAAACATAAAACTTTAATAAAATGTCTAAGTTAACAATATCTAAAATACAATTGATCTTAATAATATTATCTGAACTCATTTAATATCTAAATAATATTTACTTATTTATTTTAATTCTCAATTACCCATAATAAACTAGGTGTAACTAACTTGAAATGATGTAAAATCATTGTGAAAAATGAATTATTTATGTAAATTTTAAATCTTATTATGTAAGAAAGCCTAAAATTTGTATTTTGATGAGAGGATTCAAGTGTATGTGTGCTTGGGATTTCAAGTACTCAAGTAAGATTGAAAAAGCAGACATAATATTTAGGAGTGTATCCAACTAGAACGATGGAGATCTATAACATATTTCACATGAATTCAAAAGGGTAGAAAGAAAAGTTTTCTCTCTTGATAAAACAACTTTTAATGAGTTAATTCATTAAACTGGAACAACAAATTAATGCATATCATGTGTTTGATATTCCTACAATGAACAGTGTTGCACACTTGTGTTAGGGATATGTCATTCTCTCTAAACTTCACACCACAAACAACTATCATATTTAAACTTCAATCGTTTATATAAATAGTATATAGACAGAGTTAAAAGTTAATTTGAGCTGTCATACCATATATTATATCCATATAAAAGTTAAAGACATAGAATGAATTGCCATATATAGATTACATAAAATACTGTCTTATATGCTGTCATTGTTTTCCTCTTCCCACTTGTCTTTGAATATGAGGGCATTTATTGGCCATAAATAAAATAGATATTGTTTGAAGGAGGATTCTGTGGATGGTACCACAAAACATTGAGTACTTCACTCAGATGTTAAGATTTTTTCATAATATTCTTTAATATCACCATTAACCAATTTATACTGCATAGTTACTGCAGGAACACACTTTTGTGGATATTTTATGACACTTGATTTTATACAAAAGAATTTGGATTTGACAATGAAATGTTTTTTATTCTTTTACCACGACAAAGGTGAGATCCTAAAGTTAAGATGGTCCTTGCTGCCAGAATTACAGGAAATTCTGAGAAACATGATTAACTAGTTTGAATAATAGGAGGTGTTCCTCATCTTTTGAGTAAATTGTCAAGTTAGAAAGCGACAACAACATTATGAATCGGTACTATCTTTTAAGTGTGGGATAATGCTACTATGTCCACACAAATTTGGAAATTCAATTGGGATAGTTCAAAGTCAACATTTTCAGCTCTTTGGTTTAATATATTTATATGTGAAATGCTTTGTCACTAAATTAGAAAACTAACAAAGTAAGTGGCACATGACAAAGTCTTAAGTCCTAAACCAGAAGGACCTTAAATGCCCTTGTGGTTAAAGTCTGCACCCCCTTTTGAAATAATCGAAGTAACTTTACCTTTTCAAAATCAAAGTTCCACCTTTAGACATGCTTCAAGAAATTAGAGACCTTTATTGTTTATTCCACAGTTCATAGGGTTTAACGCAAGGCACAGTGTATCAATTTGAATTTCTGATATTGGTAGTCAGAAAAAATGGTTGTTCCAATTTAAAATAGTGTACGGTTATGAATGAAACCTTTTCCCTCACCTTTGAACCGTGAAGGTTTTTTCACAATACTTGTTCAATGTGTGTATGTGTGTGTTGTGTTGAGATGGAAAATAAGCATGCGAGATCTTAAAAGCTGCATGGTCTGGTCTGGCTTGGGGATAAGCACAAAGCAAAACCTTCAAAATTTGTGACCAAAGACGTGAAATCTAGAGCTTGTACTTAAAGGGCAACTTCTTTTGGGTAAAAGTATCAAAGTTCAATAGAAGAAGCTGTCAGTTATTGCATATGATGCTGGTGAGGGACCCTTCTCAACTATTTATACAATTTTGTGCAGTTCTATGTCTTGTTCTCAAACTACTTTAGGTTCATGAGGGTACTGAATTTCTGACGCAAATTTTGGTGTTTAAGTAAAATGAAACAAAACCAGCATGCCCAAGTTTTTTTTTTTTTTTCCTTCCTATGCACTCAATAAAACAATGCCTTGTAGACACCATTCTTCACGGTTACCTGCCATTGACCCTACCACACAGTCTCTATGCAGCTCTGCAGCATATAAAATCATAAATGAATTAATTCCCTTTGTGACAAAAATTCGCCAAACCCCTTTTGTTTTCCCACGGATCAAGCCAAAGCAGAGAAATTTCCCATTACATTTATCATTAACAATTCCTTCACAAGACAAAAAAAAAAATAGAAAAGAATAACACCCTTCGAAATTGAAGACAGAGAGACTTTGTAAACTTTTCAGACTTCCATAATCAAATGTTCATTTGGCTTAGCAGTAGAGTCTCTTGAACTTGATTACCATAATATATTACATGCATAATTACAGAGATAAATATTTATGTGAAAAATTAAAAGTCTATAAACTAACTAAGAATTTTGTCAACTCAAACGGTTTCAAAATTGCAGTCCAAAACCAGAAGTGCAAACTTAACCTTGCAATTTTGAAAACCTTATGCATCTTATCGTGATTACAGCTGCATCAGCCATAATTTTAAACCATATTTTGCATACAATTCAAGCTGCAGCAGCCAATGTTTTAACAAACAGTAGCTAAGATTTTGGTTGCAGAGTCAAGATTTTAAGCTCTTGATAAATATATTGTGACTGCAATTTCGACTGTGTTTGTCTGCATTTGATGAGATTGTGACTGCTTGAAACCTTGATGAGAGACTGTAATTTAGCATCTTTAGCATTTATTATTACCTTGGTTGAGTCAAATCAAACCAAATTTGCTTGAAAACTTTGATGATGAGGTCGTGATACTGATCTGAATTGAGAGAAAGGTAACAAGCAAGTAGATCCTCCAAGTCCTTCGATGCCCTTATGTTGTTCTCCACAATCATCTCCACCATGGACTCCCTGAAATCCTTCTGTGGGTCAAAAGAAGACTTCACAACTGCAAAACTCTCCGAGAGGCTTCTCCGGGAGCCGGAACTCGCCGTCAACGACACACTTTTCCGTCCCTTCCATCCGGCGATTTTGGGCGAGTGGACCCTCAACCTCATCCCCGGAGAATTCACAGAGAACCGCCTCACAGAACCACTGTTCCTCTGTTCCTTCATTGCAGACTCTTCCTTCACAACTCTCACCTTCAACGACCCTTGTTTGAGTTCTCTTTTCTTTAACAACTTGGGTGGCTTGGTTATGATCGGAGGAAGCTCAAGTTCTGAGAAGGTTTCATCATAGTCGTTGTTGCGGCTGTTGTTGTAACTGTAGTAGCCATCAAGCTTGTTATCCTTTCTTGGTATGGAGTTTTTGTCGACGTCGATGATGATGTCGTTGGTGGGGTGGTTGTTTTTGTTTGTGTTAAGCCTGCAAGAGGCGCAAGAGGTGGTTGACAAGGAAACCATTTCATCGAACGATGAAGAACACGGGAGAACACGGTCTGTTCTGAATTCTGGGGACTCTGATTCGGGTGAGGAGTCAAATGGGGATGAGGAAGAGTGTTCCTGCGGTGAATCTGATTTGGTCCACATGGATTCAAGGGTGCTGCGACAGCTACAACCTGAGGAAGCAAACTTTGTGGTTCTTGGAGCTCTTGTTTTGGTTCTTTGTTTGGTTGATTTTCTGGGAGGGGAAAATTTCGGTGTGTTTGAGGGTGAGGTTTTGAGGTCTCTTGTGATGTAGTATGACTTTCTGGGGTTGTTGTTGTTGTATTGGTGGAGGGGTTGGTTTGGTTTTGATGAATGTGTGGTTGAAGTGGATGAAGTTTGCTTCTTCTTCCCAGAGAGTGTGGTGTTTTGCTTTCTTCCCTTGCCCATATCCCTGAGCTTGTAAAACCAAGCATTCGGAATCATATCTGATAATCTAAACCTGTGATTCCCCATCTTTCTCTCACTCTGTGTTTGTGAAGGTGTTGAATGCTTTCTAGTTCTGTCTAGTGTGGGGATGAGACGTTAGATAACTCTATCAGTGTCTGTTTTGACACTCTTTGTTTGTAGGATAATAAATAGAGAGAGAGAGAGAAAGAAAGAAAGGGTATTTGGAATTGGAGGTGAAGGGGCTGGGGCCACAAGAGAGGAAAAAGTTGGCATAAAGGCAAAAAAGTGGGGTAGAAGAAGTGAATGACATTGTGGAACTGTGACACCAATTAAGGCCTAAACAAAACACAATGTGTGCTGTTAAAACAACCAGAGTGATCACTGTTTTTTTTTTTTTATTTCTTAAGGTTTGCTCACTTTGCAAGCACCCTTCCACGTAGACAACAGTTTCATGCCTTCTGAGCATTAGGCACATCTTCTTCCTCCACGTGGGTTGCATGCTGACATATATAATGCCTCACACCAGAAGTAAAACGAGTTCACATTGAACGTGGCCGAAAAGGGTTTCAGACATGCACGGGAGCACGCAGTTCCAACAACACCAACAGTGAAACTAACCAGGAGCAAGTGGGTCTTTCAAATAGGGTAAAGTAAAAGCAGCAGTGTAAGTTTTGATTGCAAGCTAAAGCAAGAAAACAAACTTAGTTGTAAAAAGGAAGTGTGTGTATAGTTTAGAAAGTGGAACTGGTAATGTGGTGTGTGATGGTGGAAGTAGTGGTATATGGTTCAATTTTGGTTAAAATTTTGTTGTGCAAAGGGAGAGTAGAGGGCCTGAAAAGAATTGGAAAGGAAGAAGCTTTTGGGAGTGGAAAAAGCTTATTGTTGTGGGTCAGGATTACGTGCATCCAAATGTAGAAAATCTAAGTGGCCCATCGATTAAAGAGGTTGTGTAACATTGGATTAGTGTACAATTTTGATCTGCGTTGTTTCTTATAATTGTTTCTATTTCATGGTTATGGAAATCGGAACATGGGCCTGCTACATAGTCTAGGTTTTGATTTGGCACCATGTGTATCCATCGTTTTCTAGGGAAGCCCTTGACGTACCATGTCTCATGGGTAAAGAAAAACGAATCATTTTTCAACCAAAGCTAAATGGCCATGAATTCCCCCCATTGCAAAGGTGCTGACACGGACACACAGATCTAAATTTAAACACAGATGTCAACTCAAAACCCTAGAGTTTTCAATAATATTGGTACCATGATGAACATGGATTGTACTGGAGAGATTGCTAAAGCGGTAAGAAATAAATATGTATGATGTGTGTGCATTGTGTGTCTTCCCCAGAAGTCTGTAATGGGGTTTTTGAGGGTATTTTGGTGGGTTAAGTGGTCATAAATTTGGTCAATAGATCATACTGGTCCCCCTCCATATTGCATGGAAAGGTGGAATACCAATCACCATGTTAACGGTCTAGGTGGAGTGTTGGTGTCCAAACTAGAATCTATGCATAATGTTTCAGACTGAAATATGGATTCATTAGAGAGGGGACCAAAGAGTGCAAGTGTCCTTCATGCCTCAAAATATGTATTTTATTTTCTCTGTATATTTAGGAAACACAAAGAATGTACCTCATGCTACTCTTATACTCCTTCTTTGCTACTTCTTTGTATTACTGTATCTGTACCCTTGCTTCCTTTCTTCCAATCTCATGTTATTTCAGGCTACACCTTCTCACACCCTAAAACAGGATAGGCCAACTTCAGGCCCATTATCAGATATTGGGTATTATGGGAAAATCAATGTCAGCCCAGGCCCAAGGATAAGAAAGGGAAGATGCTGTTTATGTTCACTCACTTTTTTCTCCTCACACCCTCTTTTTGTTTCCTATCAGCTTTTGTCTCTTCTTCTTGAATTTGGGATACTGTTTTCCATAATTAATTATGCTCTCATACATTATAAAAAGTAGTTTGCATAACAAAACATCATGACAAATATATTACAGAAATTACTTCATGCAAATGGATATCTTTTAATAAAAGATTACAGAACAAAGGTGGAATGTGAGAGGAAGAGAATGAGGTATGAATGGCTCAAAAGAAAAACAACTAGATGACTTCGCATAGTAGTAATGAGAAAGAAAAAAAAAGCAGCTAAGTATTTGCTTATAGCGGACTTTTCTCATAAGACATGGATCAAGGAATGTGTCGCACATAAAAGGAAAACCAAACCAAACCAAGCAAGCATCTTGTTACTCCTCATGTTTGCATCCACTTTAAACAAATTAAGGTTTGAAAAGTGCCTACACGATCTCTTGAAGAACATAAGAAAGAGGTGCAGAATAGAATGGATAGCAGAGAGGAGCAACTCATGTACTAAAAGTTCCATTGCCATTGCAAACAATTAAATATTAATAGACTGAACATAACAATAGAACGAGTCACCTTAGCAACTGAAGTTGGAAACTCAATCGAATGAAAGAATGCCAAAATAATCTTTATAAAATACAAACCTGCTCCATATATTACATTTTACAGGATGGCAAAATCAATTGTAAAAACAAAAACAATGAATCAACGATCTTTCACTTTTCAGACATATTTACAAATTGTTATTAACAGAATAACATACAAATGTTACGGTGCTAATGTAGTGGTTGAGGCAGTGACCATGGTGGTTGTTGACATCCCTTCACTCTCTCCGCCATCCAGTCCCGCCGCCCACCGCCGCAAAATCCTCAACAGCGTCGCCGCCTTCCGTCGCCCCCTCACACTTCCCACGGCCATAAGTTCCCAAATTATCCTCTCCACTCCGGGAACCGCCGCCAGCTCAGCCACAATCTCCGACCCACCCTTCCGACACATGGTGACCAGCGTCGCCGCTGCACTCTCCCTTGCCCTCTCCGACCCCTCCCTGAGAACCGCCCCCAGCTGCTTAATCCCGGCGTAAGCCGCTGCCACAGCCACCAACCCACCCCTCTTGACCACCGCCTCCAGAATCGTCACCCCCTCCTCCGGCATCGCCGCCATGACCTCCGCAGCCATTGATACCGCGCCCCCTTCCACCAGGCGCGCCACCGTCTCCCTGTCTGCCGCGAGGTTGAGTATCGCCGCCAGCGCATCACGCCTCGCCCCTTCGGGCCCACCCCGCGCCAAATTCACCAGTCCGCTAATTACACGTGTTTTCCTACCCAACTTCTTTCTGTGCGCTGGCACACCAGATAAACTAAACACCGTCGCCGCCGCGTTGGCCTTCGCCTCCCACGTGACACCCGAGAGCAAAACCTCGGCAACGGCGTTTAACGCGCCGTCCGTCTCCATTATCCTCGTCTTGTTCGCCTCCAGAATAGACAAATTCAGTATCGTTGTCACGGCGTTAACCTGTAGGCTCGGGTTCTCCATTCCCACATCGAGAAACCGAACCAAAAGCGGAATCGCCCCCGCTTCGGCAATACAGGCTCGGCTATCTGAATCTGTTTTCGCCAAAACTCTAAGCTCGTAAACTGCGCCGTTCGTATCTTCAACGGACAAAGGGGCGTTGTCGATTCCCTTGAGTTTGTTCACCAGAAACGACACCGTCATACGCGTGGCTTCCAACGCGGCCTTATTGGTTACTCCACCGTTGAGTTTCCCTGTAACTGTTTCCACTTCGAAGGGGATTTTCTGCTCGCGACACCACATCGCTATCATGTTCCTCAGCACGCGATTGGGGATTAGGTCGGTGTGTGAGAGAGTTTGACCCGTTTTAGGACACGTGTTGTGTCCTGAATCCATCCACAGTTGGATAGATACACGATCGTACGTCTGTCCCGTCGCCACCACGACAGGATCTTGCATGAGCTCTAGGCTAATCGGACACCGGTAATCTGCCGGTACTGCGAACTCCGACGACTGACTCCTTCGCAGACTGACGCTCCTCGTCGATGGCGTTGATGCGCCGAAGAGAACGCACTTGGCGAAACGAACAAGGCCGATCAACGCTACGAGATCCGCCTTCGATTGCTCCTCGCTCCGGTTTTGAATCTCCTCCTCCAAGTTCTCAATCTCCGCTCTGCAGCTCGAAGCGTCACGAATCTCCAGTTTCTCGAAAATCGAAGAAAGATGCGCCTGATCAGGAACGATCTCGTTCTTGATCCGGTCGAGGACGGAAACAACCTCGAGCCGAAGGTTAATCTGTTCCGTCCCGATGACAGGCCTGGATTCGGAGCACTGTTTCCTGACAAGGAGAACGAGGTCCCGAACGTCGTCGTTCAGGGTGAGTTCCTGGATAGGGAAGACGTCGAGGAGCGTGGAGAGTTCTCCGGTGAGCCTATGGAAGGTGTCGGCGACGATTTCGATTTGCATGAGCAAATTGAACCTGCTTCCGTTGGAGAAATCCTCAATCAAAGTTTTGATTTTGTGCAGAACGATGTACATTTCTTCGAGGCAGAGGAAGAGAGAGTGGGGAAGCACAACGGAATCGGGATTCACGGTGGAAGACCGAATCAGGTCTTCGAAAACGACACCGAGGAGCTGCGTTTTTCGGATGGCGGAACATGAAGCGCGGTTGAAGAGAAAGTTGGCGGAGCTGTTAAGGTCTAAAGAACATATCTGATCCGTGAGTTGAAGCAGAGAGAAGATAAGGTTAAGGTCGCTCAGCTTGGAAGTGTTAAACGACGCCCCGGGCCGTCGTTTTCGGGTTGTGAACGTTTCAGGAGAAAGAGCCATGGTTGTTGTTGTCAATGCTCAGTGCCCAATTGATGATGATAGTTAAAAAGGTGCAAATGAAGTTGAGAAAGGTGGAAGAAGGAAGAAGGAAGAAGACTTTTCATTGTAGTTGATGACGGCACGAAAAATACGATTAAATAATAGAAGCATTAAAAAAAATATGTTATGTGTGGCCATATTGATTTATTTATCCATCAACAATTCCAGGTTTTGTTTTCTACGTGCCAAACTCGTTCAATCAACCGTCTGCTGCTGCCATGAATAATAATATACAACGATGGTGGGTGGTTTTTGAATTTTGACTGCGTTTTGGTTTGGTTTCTGTGATATTTGTGCACACGGAATTCTGGTGCAGTTCTAATCTTTTGGTGATACCCCAGTTGACATTATTGTTTTTGTGGTCAAATTCATTAGTTGACAAAGCGTGTAGCAGCCAATTTGTTGAAGTCCACATCATGATCCTGGATTAAAGTTTGAGCTTTTGAGTTAGATGCAAAAGGGTAAACAGTTAATTAAAACTGTATATGCAATATTGTTCTGCATTTTTTACTATTATAGTTTTCTTGACTTTGTATGAACTGGTAGGCACTGGCTTGATCAAGTTGGTGAGACTACAATTGGTAAGGGTTGTTGTGGACTTAGCTGTTAATCATATATTATGGTCTTCCATCATTGCATTAAAGTATTCATTGAACCAATCAATTACTTTCAGGATCACCTTTGGTTTGGTATATATCCTATTTGGATTTAATATTAAAGAAAAACCTTTACATTTTGAAATTTTCTTTTAGACGACAGAGTAAAGTACAAGAGGATACACGTATCAATCAGCAATGATTTTGCGAAATAGCCTGGAAATCTATTGAAACCACAGCATCTAACTTTAACTTTTCATCAAATACATGAATACAGCTAGAAGAATACGTGTCTTGCTGGTCTAAAAAGTTAATTAATTAGTAATTAATCTGTGTGATTAATGGTACTGAGATATATTATGCAGATATTTTTATTTGGGATGTTTCCTTTACTGTATTTAATGGGGCATAAATGTTGGATTCGTGTGCCCTATGATTTCATCATTGATGTTGTTGAATTTTGTGCAGAGTGGATTTTGACATTTTAAGGAAGTTTCAACAAATCTTCAATTCAATATGGTAAACAGAAATCAGACACTTCTTTTCGGTACGCAAATCATATATGTTTTTTACGAAAATTTTCTCCAAACACACATTAAAGAAAATTAGATAAAATTTATTGTTTTGAATTTTCTTCTTTTAAGATTCTTATCCGAATATGTCTTTACACAGTTAAAGTTGATGACAATTGTTATCCATGTATGGGCACACAATCCAAGGTTTTCCGGTTTACTAACTCCAATATTTAGCCGCCAAATTTGGATGACTTCAATGGATTAACTGGATGCTGACTAAGCTGCAAGTAACTTTGATAACACGCAATTAAGATACCAAGTAATGCTACGGTTTATTAATAGGATAAGACTTTCATTTCGCTTTCACAAATATCATTTAAAGTCCTCCTTGTGTTTTTTTTCCTCTGCTTAGGGTCTCTTCATCTTCACTTTTTACACTTTATTTTTGGCCACATTCTTAGAGAACGATCCCAATTTTGATACTGTTTTATTAGGCGTGGAAAATCTTTAAGACATGGTTGGTTGGTGGGTTTCTGTGGGCTGTGTTTCACCACCTAAGGGTTCAATGTTTGTGTTCATGTATTTTATCACTGAATCCCATGGTTGCTATGACTATGTCCCACACTGTTTTTGTACTTTCTTCCGTTTCTTGTTGCCAAAATATTTGAGTATAACTTAAAAGCAAACCTTTTTTCTTCCTTTACTTGTATTGTGATTTAAGGTAACATTACCGAAACGTGTTAATTTATCTACTTTGATTCATATCTTAAATGTGTTGCCATGTTTCAACTTATTAACAACAACAAAAAATATGCTTGAATATATTATATTCTCCATTCTCAATCTTTTTCTTTTTATGTATGAAACTTTGAAGGATACGTGTTAGTATGTATTATACATACAAAATAGACACATTAGAACTTGATATTAAATTAGATGTAATGAAATCAATGTAATCGAAAATGTAGTAATAATTTTGTAAATAGTTTGAAGTATATTAGATCAGTTATGAAGGGAATTGATATAATATTTTTGTATTAGATCGATTATGGAGAGAATTGATCTAACATGTCAATTTTAAATGAAAAAGAAAATCAGGATGTCATATTAGATTGATTATGGGAGAAACTGATCCAATGTGCTTCATTTTCTGAAGCATGAAACCCTTTTCTTTCTTCTTCTTCCCTCTCGTGCCCTTTCTATTCACATCCATGGCCATTGTTCATGCCTAATGTTCTCATTTCTTTCCTCCATTTTTGAAGCTTTCATCTTTATTAGACTACAACCATCATTGTCATGTTGGAAAAATTTCAAGATACACACTCAGATATTTTTTCCAAAAATAAGTCTTACTATTTATTGATAATTGAAAGACTTTAAATAGCCACGATACTTACAATATTATGAAAATAAAAATAAAATCTAAAAATAAAATATCAACTGACTTAAAAATAAAATCTCCTTAATCTATCATAAAATAATATTCTACCTAGATAAACAGAAAATCATAACTACTCATCCCTATTTTATTTCTATCAAATCAAACCAAATATTATTATACCCAAAACTAATAAAATAATAAATCTCTAAAATTGAAGTTTATCCCAACAAACTCCCCCATAAACTTAAATTCTTCCTTCCTTGCTTTCCATGTGCATCATCCCACACCGGGTTTGCTTCTTCTCTCCAAGATTTTCAGCTCCAGTTCATACAACCGGTTCTTCTTTGCTTTTACCTTGACTGTTAGACGACCATGCTTATCATTTAAGTACAATACTTGATTTTTCATAAAAATTGAATTACCTTTTTCAATTATCTGACCCATGCTTAAAATATTTCTTCAATCCTGGAACATAATAAACATCCTTAATATCTCCAACTTGTCCATTATTCTGAATTTGTCGAATTGTTCCACGTCCTTTCACGGCCACCTTGGAGTCATCTCCAAAAGACACAAATTTTCCCTCCACCTTGGTGAGTTCATAAAAAAAGTTCTCGTTCCCACACATATGATTGCTTGCTCCAGTATCTAGATACCATACTGAGTTGGTAGAAATCTCATCAGCCTTCATCTTTTACATTTTTCATATTTTAACAGATTAAGTAAAGCACATAATTGATTAAGGAATTAATACAAGTCATAGCATTTAAAAATATGATCGTTATGACAGTTATCACTAATCAAAAAACAAGTTTTAAATCAACACCCATTTTAACCGATTAGAGAAATAACATAATTGGTTAAGTATCATACTTAAGCAAAATTTGAAAACTTTTTCATTCAAATTACATCAGTGCACTCAGTAAACATATACTGGCATAACAACGAGTTTTAATCGATTATACCCATAATCTAATATGTTAAAACTTGTTGTTTTGCCATAGTTAAGTATATACTGATATTTGATGAATCTATCAGATTATATAATCAGTGAATCGATTAATTAATACAAATATGTAATTTGCAAAGTGTTTCAATCAAATATTCATATTCACACAATGAATATACATCACAGATAGTTCAAGCACATACATGAACATAATCAAGCAACAATTTGCTAATAAGATGTGCAAGAAACTATAAAACATTTATGTTGCCATCATAAAAAACATAATGTGAGATATGGGTTCAGCTACATGGCACCCCTTATCAACAAACATGGTAATTGTTAATAGTATATTTAATGGTAAAAATTATTATAAAGAAGAAAAAAATAAAAATTATCTTTTAAAACAAAAAAAAAATGTATTTAAGTAAAGTGAAATAATTATATTTAAAAAGTGGTTAGAAGTGATGTTATTAACAACAAGAAAAAGTTTAAAAAGTTTTATATACTAAAATATAATTAAAGTTGATGTAATATAATTACCCGAATTGATAAATTCATGTAAAATCATCCCATTATAAAGAAATGAAAGTTCCACGTTGATGAACTTTATTTGTATAATATTTTGTTAATTTTATTATAATAGTATAAATAAAAGTAAGCAAAATATTTTTAAATAAAGGTTATCAAATTAATAAAGATAATGTTATAAGATTACAACATGAGTGGTGAACCCTAAAATCGAAGGAACATGTGTCCTTATTAGTCTTACGTACATGGCAATATTTGTGAGGTGTTAACGTCTTGTCAAGCCACGTGTTGATGTGAAATTACATGCATATATTAACCACCACAGCTGAGGTTATATAATTAGGCCAGTGAAACACTATGTTGAAGAAGAAGAAAGTGAGAAGTTGAAGGAAATTGAAATGGCTAAAGCACAACTCCGAGACCAACATGGCAACCCTGTCGGGGCGAAAGAGAGATTTTCCTTTCATTCCTTCCAAATCACAGCATGTTAGAGAGGACGCAAAAAATCAACATCCTCCAATTACTCATGTTCAAATTAGTGAAATCAAACACAAATTTAGTTCACAATCCGTCTAAGAAAATTCACATAAATAGTGAATTCTCTCCCAACGAACAAAGCATTAAGAGCCAGGAATTGTTTATGTTTGTAACAAGCTTGATACATATTATTTTTATACACTAGCTTGAGGAAAAGTGTTGGATATATTTTTTTTATCTTATCTTTATATTTTATCTTTAGTTAGTTTGTTATTATTTCCTATTTGTATTTTGGGCTTAGCCTATATTTCTTCTAATATAAATAGAGTATTCTATGTGTATATTCAATGCAAGGAAGATTAATCCCATGCATAGTTAATCATTATATTTAACAACAGAAAAGTAAAATTAATTTTTCTATATATTAAAGTTAGTTTGTATATGTTTTTGTTTCAGGTGTTGACCAGACAGGTTGTGTCATAGACTAAACGAGTTATTCAAACTCTAAAATTGTTTGTCTTGTTACGCTCCTTTATCCTGTCCTTTAGGTCTCTGAGGTCTTCCGTTCATCCAGAACTATTTGGATGATACTTGTAGAAGGTACTGTGATGTTAAAGTGAGTATTGACCAATCAGTATCGTATAAAGTGAGTATTGACCAATCAGTATCGCGACGAGTGATTTAACAAGAAATTAGATGTCAGTTGCCAACGCGTCCAACGTCTATAATTGAATATACATCGGGGACCTTACTAATTTGACATCCATTCAATTTAAAAATTAATATTCGTGGTAAATGTAGGCGTTGAATGTAGTGAGAACCAACGTCTATAACCGCATATAGATGTCGGTTGGCGAGATTAGACGTCTACATGGCGAAAAAAAATAACTTTTCACCTACCTGTCAGACTATATACGTCAGTTCGATGGGGCACTGATGTCTATAGTCACATATAGACGTCGGAGTGGCATGATTTGACGTCTAGATGGCAAAAAAAATTAACTTTTCACCTACTGTTAGACTATAGATGTCAGGTCGGAGGGGCACTAACGTCTATAGTCTCATATATACGTCACAGTGGCAGGATCTGACATCTAGATGGCAGAAAGAAATGACTTTTCACCTACTTTCAGACATATAAATGTCAGTTAGAAGGGCACTGACGTCTATATGCGACTATAGACGTCGGACTAGCGGGATCTGACGTCTAGATGGCGAAAAGAAATGACTTTTCACTTACTTGTCAAACATATAAACGTCAGTTAGTAGGGACCCCGACGTCTATAACATTATAGACGTCGGGGCCCCCTAACTGACGTCTATAGGCCGGACTTATTTACGAAATAGCCACCGGTCGATTATAGACGTCAGGACCCCCTCTAACCGACGTGTAATGGGTGACGTTAAAAGTCAATTCTGCACTAATGAAAGTAATCAAACAAATGTGATCGATCAAGAGTTGTTAATCAAATGTGGACGACTATGAGTAATCGACCAAGGATAATCAACCATAGATAATCAACCAATAATTTGATGGATATTGAAGTTAAACCATTAAATACAAATTTTAAGAAATCACACTCTAAGATTATAAATTTATATATATATATATATATATATATAATAACCTAAATTTATATACAAACTAATTTCAGCTTCTGAACATCTTTTCTATAATGATCTATTGGAAAAGTTAGAATAAACATATCCATAACAAGTAATAAGTAGTTGATGAAAGTAATTGTGTGAGGAAGCATTAGGGAACATTAATTAGAGTTAGTTGTAACAAAGTTGCATGATTGAGAAGAAATGAAGCCGGCCATGGTATAGAAAATGATTTTTTTGATCTCTCAAGAATCCAACCTACTAAATGACAACTTTGTAGCTTAGGCATAGACTAATGAATGATACCACAAACATTACACCAAATTATGGTTTGATAAAGCAAGAAAAAGAAAAAAAGAAAAAGAAAAAGAAAAAGAAAGAAGAATGATTCATAGCCGAACATCTTTTATAACAAATAATGTTTTTCCCAATACTGATTCAGAAAGCACCGTTTGGCAACTTTCGGACATATAATGTTAAGTAACATATCCAAAAAAAAGTGGAAAAGTCCAAAAAGCACGTTACCAACTTTCCCAAGTTGTGACTTCAAGGCTAATCCGCCTCTTCCTCAGCCATCCCAAATTTCCTTTTAAGCTCCCTCCTCCTTTTTGTAGTAAAGAAAATTGTATTATTTTTCTTAATTAAATTTCAACCATTACGTAAATTCATATGATTCAATTCCATTCCGTGGAAATAATATCATTTGGATTAATTATCATACTTAATACACTTTTTATTTCAAAAACTCAAACTTTTTTCAATTTTGTTTTTAAGAAGAGATTTTAAGATTTAAAAGAATATATATATATATATATATATATATATATATATATATATATTATCTAATTTAGTATTCTAAACAATATAAAATTATTGGAAGAATTTTTGCTCTATAAAAAGTCTTAATATTCAGACTTCAAATATATTGAAATAATATTATAGAGTAGTCAAAACGGGTAATTCGGTCCGACTTAACTTAACTCATCATGAGTCGATCACTTTGTAAGTTAATCAAATCTGACTCATTTATTAGCAAGTCGAAAAAATTTGAATCTGACCTTACACACCACGGGTTGATGGGTTAAACGGGTTGGCTCATTGACTCACTTAACTTTTTTCACCCTATTCTTTTGAGATTCTTATACCATGTTACTTTGATCGATCAAATTGAAACAGTAATAATTGGACCAATTGATATAAAAGAAAATGAAACAAAAGAACTCTGTTGTTATATATTCTAAGTTATCAAGCATAAAATTTTACTAATTTAGTTTAATGAGACATACACAACCGTTTGACCAAGAAACTACATATAGTCGTTAACAAAATATATAGCAGAAGAGAACTTTTGGATAGACAGTAGCACAACGCAATACGAAAAGCTCTACTGCGAAGTAAAGGTTGTGTGTTTTGAATAATTAATTTAATTAATTTGATTTCAATAAAAAAAAAATAGGTGGGTTGGTAACTCACCACGAGTTCAACCCGGGTGAGTCGAGTTCTTAATGAGCTTTTCATTTTATTTTCAATCCAACCCGACTCAAACCCGTGATGAGTAAAATTAACTTACGAGTTTCAACCTATTTTGACGGCACTATAAGACATTGCATATAAAATTCTTTATTTGACAATAATTCATAAATGAGTAAGATAATATTACACGTAGAAAAAATAAATTTATTAATAAATTGACTTAAAAGCCCAAAAGTAATGGTATTATCACCAAAACTAATAATTGAATATTGATGAAAACAAATTGAGCACGTGAATTTTGTTAATAGATATTTAATTAAAAATAACCAAATTTATTACGTATATATATTTTGATTAAACGTCTTTTCCAAATTTATTTTTCGTATTTTACATTTAAATTGATAAGCTCCATCTTTCAATTTTTCTAACTTATCAAAATATGTAATTTTAATACTTAGGGATGATTTTTATTGTCATAGAATTAATACAAAATTAATTTCACATATTTTCAAGTTAAGTAATAATTAATCAATTTATAAAAAAATATAAAATAAAAGTTGAAAAAGAACTACATGTACCAAAAATATACCTAACCATTATTTTATTAAGGATCTTTCTCAAGTAACCTTTTATTTAGTTCTCTAAAATGAAAACATTCCGATTGGAATGAACTAAAGTTATCAAAATAGTCATTCGGCCCAATTCGGTTTGGTTCACTAAAGGTTGGTCACTTAGTGAGTCAATCCAACCTGATTTATTTATTAGCGAGTTCTATAAGAATTCGAACTCGACCCGACTCACCGGTGGATAAATGGATCGGCTCACTCTATCATCTAATTACAATTTTTTTAAATAAAAAAAATTTCAAACTTTTTATAATTCAAATCTTAACAAATTTCACTCTGATGTTTAATTAATTTTGAAAATAGGAAACTTAAATAATTTTTTCAAGCAAAAAAATAATAATAAATATTTTTTTATAAAATTAAAATTAAATTTTAATAAAATAAGGTAGGTGAGTTGGTGGGTGTAACATCCCAAAATATGTGTGTAATTCATATCAAATGAAATGCAACGTGTCATAATAATAGAAAGCAGTTAGGAGTAGAAAACAACTGTATAAGTATAGATTACAGTCATCCAAAATAGAGGGGGAAAAATAGAACGACTAATAAATGAAAAGACAAGGTTCTAAGGTTTTGCAAAACATGATAAGCTAAAAGAAATGAAACAACATGATAGCCTAAGTACTAGGTGCTGGATCTTCCTCGGTCTCCAATGCCTGCTCTAGAGGTACATCATCACCTACTGCTCACATCCAAAGGATTGGATGATCATCGCAAGGGAGGGAGCAAACACACACAACATACAAGTGCAAGGGTGAGCTAGTTTTCAAATCAACATACAATTCATAGCAAGGTAATCTAGCATGGCAGAAAGCATAAATTTGCATACAAGCATACAAGTTATCATGTTCATGAGCACATAGTTCATAACTTAACCAAAATCAATCATATTAACATGCAAAGACTCCTAGACACGTCAGGACATAGAATGAATGTAGAGCTAGGGCGGGTTGTGCACTTGTGATGGCCCCTACTGCTTTGCAAAGCCATTGCCGAGGGGTTCCACCCGACCATACACAAGGCTAATCCGTTACCGCGGTATAGGCCTACAGTGAAAGCGCCTACCCTAGGACCTCCCACTACTCCCACCACACGCGTCAATCCTCTCTAAGTGAGAATGAAAGACCGTTGGAGCGTTAGGGATAACCCCCCATATGGAAGCCTCTCGCCATTCAATCAATACACTAATAGATCTCACCGAGAGATCATAATTTCACAACTGAATCCGACCAATCCAATTACTTGATAATTCTCCAAGTCATATAAATCATACACACCTCAATTTGCCACAAAAAATTAGATAAACCAACCAACCACAAGCTTTAAGCAATAAACAGAACATTAGAAGCAGTGGCCGAACCACTGGACAGAATTGGGTGTCAATACTAGACACCCATGCCAGACCGAACGGTCAAGAGAAGAGCTGACTCTTCTCTGACCGAGACCCTGCAGACCGAACGGTCATACAGGTCGAGGACTTCTAAAGCTGTGAGGAATCCAGGGTAAAGAACCTAAGGCTGAGATGGGTCAGGACCGAACAGTTATGGGATGGGCAAATCCTCCCCTGGCCGAAAGCAAAGCTGACCAAATGGTCACGCGAAAGGACTACTTACCCTAACCATGGTTTGACCGAACGGTCATGAGAAGGACCAGCCTTCTCTGACCGAACGGTCATGAGAAGGACCAGCCTTCTCTGACCGAACCCTACCGGACAGGACGGTTATACAAGCTGAGAGCCAGACCAAACCGAAAACCCTGTATGAGACTAAGAGTGGCTAAAACTGAGAATCCTAGGTGGCCAAGACAATGTCAGACCGAACGGTCAAGAGAAGGAAGAACCTTCTCTTGGCCAATGGTACCAGACCGAACGGTTTGAGAAGGAAGCCTCCTTCTCTCACCAAGGCTTCCTGGCCGAACGGTCAAGAGAAGGGAATACCCTCTCTGACCAAGGGAACCAGGCCGAATGATCAAGAGAAGGGGAACCTTCTCTGACCAAGACCTCCAGACCGGACGGTCAAGGGAAGGAGTCATCCTTCCCTGACTAGGCCTACAAAACCGAACGGTCAGGAGAAGGGGGAACCTTCTCTGACCAAGGCCTCCAAACCGGACGGCCAAACTCTGCAGAATTCTGCAGAATTATGCAGAATCGAGACAGCACCTAGTTGGACCATTTCAAACCATTTTAACCAACTTCTAACACCTAATCTTTGTTTTAGACATAATTAAACATACCTAAGTGATTCTAAACATTCCTAACACATTTTTAAAGTGATTTAAGCTTCATTTCAACTCTAAAACTCCCATTTTCCCAACTTAGGGACCCAAAACCAAAACTTACCATTCTACACCTATTTTGGCTAATTTGGTGACTCAAACAAGTCACAATACACTAAGTGAAACTGTCCCAACAGTCCACAAACACCACAGACCCCAAATACTCAAAATCACTACCTCACTTCCCTTAAAATGGTTAAAAAGTGACTCTAAAGCACTTGATTTCCCTTCCAAACACTACCATAACAGATTTCAATCATCACCACAGTCCCAATCATGCATAATTCAACATACCAAGGGTTTCCAAACAGCCCAAAATCATAAATCATCAATTATACACAACATACCCATTTCTATACATGAATTTCAAACCAATTCAACCAATTTCATGCTTCCAACAACATATAACTTCAAATTTATCATACATTCACAACATACTACGAAAATAACAAGAAAACTAGCTCCCCTTACCTCTAGTGTGCACGACCCACTCAAGGAATGATCCTAGCCCAAGCACTTTGAACCCAAAGTATGAGAAACACCTAAAATCATCAATTGATGATAGAAAAAAAAGAGTTTTAGGACCAAATTGAAGTTAAAGTAAGAGAGAAAACGAGATGGGTTGCATGTAACAAGATTTACATGCTAGAACCCTAGAGCAAAGAGGGAAAAAAGGACTTTCTTACCGGTTGGACGGAACGAAGGTTCAATAGGTGGAAAATGCTCCTCTTGCAGTTCTAAAAGCTTGGGTAGCTTCAATTTGAAATTCAAACGGTTAGAATTTGGGTAGTGGTGCTTGGAAGATAGGGCAATGGAAGAAAAGTAGAAGAAGAAGATGGAGAAGATGGTGGCTGTTTTAGAAAATGGCTAAGTTTAGAGTATTTTTACTTTACCAAAATACTCTACCTATCACATGCCGCCACGTGTACTCCACTAACATATATATATTTTTAAAGGTATTACAGTGGGCCAACCCGCCCACCATATCCCATGAGCCGGATTTAAATGAACCGGATTGAAATCTGACCCGCATAAAAAAATATAATTTTTTCAAACTCAATCCAACCCGAACCCGTGGTGAGCCAAGTTGGCTAATGGATTGTAAGACATTTCGAGAGCTCAATTGTTAACATATTTACTTAAGTAACAGTTTTATTTATATAAAAAAGATCTTAAAAAAATATTAAAGAATTAAAAAAATGTACATTTAAATTATCTTTAATTTTAACTTTTAAACAATATAGAAATATAAAATATGCAGAATTAGTTTTTAGCATATTTAGACTCTCTCCTTATTTACTGATCTACTCTTGAGAAGAATTGGCGAAGATGAAATATGTGAATGACTTTGATGTTTGGATGTAAAGATTTACAAGTAAGAAAAAACATTGATTTGTCGGAGAAGCTCCGTATTCCCCATATATTTGAACATGGAGAATAATACCGTCTCTGCATGATGAATGAAAAAACTTATGTTAACTCGTAACATTTTTTCAGGAACATTATTATATCATATCTATTAAAAAAATTATTCTATCATATCTATTAAATTTTTATAAAATTTTATTTTCAGATCTACTCACTTTCATATTTAAATCTCTTATAAAAAAAACAAAAATTTTACTTTTAAATCTATTAACTTATTTTCCATCAAATTCATTTTTACATGTGATCACATCCTTATTGTGCTTTAATATAAGAGATCATTTCCCTACATAAAGTTTTAGTTTAGATACCTTCCAAAATTTGCAAGTATCCTAAATTTATGCAAAAAAAAAAAAGAAAAAAGTTAAAAAAGTAAAAGCATCCATTTTTAAAGTGATGTATAAAGTATAAATTTTAGTTGATGATTCCAAAATATTTTTATGTCTTAGTTTCAATAGGAGATTCTACTTCTTTCTCAATCATACTATTAGAAATTAGAAATTGAATCATCATTATTACTTTTTGTAAACATATAACAAATGAGGCTTCAAATACAGTTTCTCATCTCATTGTGTTTACAAACATACTAGGTTAAAATTCTAGACACCATCATAATCATTTGTATGCATCACTTGATTTTTCAATATTTAGATCGATAAATCATTAAATAAGTTTAATTAAATTTAAAATTTTGATATTATATTCATCCAAAAATATATTATAACGAGATTTTTATTTGATAAACTTATTATATTATTTATTATTGAATAATATATGTTTAAGGCTGAATTATTTTTGTTCAACACACATGTCTACCTTATATTTGCTTGAGCTCTATTTTTTCTACCGTCGCTATGTCATCTGTTAGTCTGTATGAGTATATATTCTTTATATGCTCTACTTGGTTTTCACATGTTGAGCCTACAAAATTATTTTAACACTCAAGTAAGCAATTTGTAAAAGATAACTCTTTCTGTCTAAGATCGAGTCACCTAGCCCCTTCACAATTTTTTCTCTGCACCGATCGTCTAACCTGTTCTTCTGAGTCCAAGTCCCGTCCGGGAGGGTACTTGTCAAAGGTCCTTCGATGTCAAAGTTAGTTAATGGTCCATTCGAGATTCGAAGTACAGTATTAAATACGCAATAAATAAACCTACTTACTTTTTACATTTGACAGATTTGTCATATTTTAATCCTTGGTGCAATCTTTCGGTACTGACCGTCCCTCCAGTCACCTTCATAAAGGTTGTCCGTCCCGAGCTTCGAAGGTCCCCATTACAATAATAAATATTATGATCACTATAGATCATATGTCATATATATTAAAAAACTGTTAAATAAACAGTTATAAAAAGGTTGTCAAAAAAATTATTAAAGATACATTTTTCAAATAGTATAGTAAATAGTGCTTTGACTATTATTCTTAATAGATTAGATTTTATAAGTGTGTCCTGGTTTAAAGTTTCCTAAATAACAATTAGATATTTTAATCCTCATTTAACGTCATGAATTGGTTTTAATAGGATAACACTATTTGTATAAAGTACCAAGATCGTACCACCTTTTACCGGTTTTTGTGCCGAAATCATCACCTCTTCATCCTTTCATATTAGAGTATCAAACTGCTATTATCGAAAGTGAGTTTGAAGATTACATATTAAAATTTGTCATGGATGAATTTAGTGAGCATTTTGGCAGTATTGAGCAGCGTGCTCCACTTGGAAGAATAATCAACATTTCCACTTTTTAATGTCAATATATAAACAGTATAGTTTTGTTTGCCCACGATAATATATAATGTATGAGTTTTGTTTGCCTGTATAAACAGTAGTTTTCAAAGAGTTTAAAATTCCTTCTTATGATATGGTCAATGCCGTGGTTTTGGAATAATTTCACAATTCTGATGTTGCTGTATGAATAGTATGAACAAAAATGAACTTTCAAAACTTGTATTTTATGATTCAAACTAACTCAATCTTCGCATATTAAAAAAAGATCGAGTTTAGCCACAATCAAAGCATTTTTATTTTTGAAAGATTTTTTATTTTAATTCTGTTCCATTATATAAAATATTACTTTATTATACAATCAAGTACATAAGATAAAGTTGTTTTAGCGGAGTTTAAATGAAGTAAAGTTTAAAATTTTAGGCCTCAAAAATAGATGTAAAACCTCATAGATAAATATTAAAAAAATATTTTTATTGATAAAAATTAATAATTTATCTACAGATAAAATATAAAATGAAGTTTCTTATAATTATTTCTTAAACTTTTTCATAATTTTTTTACTTATTATTATTTTGTTTTCATAATATATCTATTTTACTTTTTTAATTTTATAATATATAGATAATTTTTTTTTAGTTTCTATTAAAGTTGTACATAAAATAATTCACAATAAATTAAATATTAGAGTGTAAAATGAAAAATTAGATACATTAGAAGAATTTTAAAAAATGGCAAGAACTAAAACTAAACAAACAGAGGATTAAAGTTAAATACATAAATAAAATGAAGATTATATATGTGAGGGCCTAAAAGAATGTACTAGTTGACCTTATGTTGAGACAATCAGACTCATAAAACTAAGGACACTATGACTTTAGAAGGGGCTTTCCAAAGTTTAGTTCATTGATCTAAAGACTCTTTCTTTCTCTAGAACTCAGAACTTTAGGCTCTCAACTTTCTCTCTGTCTTCTCTCTAGCTTTCCAATCCTCTGACTCAGTGCATGTTTCGTTAGGTGGTACTCCTACAATCTCCCTGTAAAGAGCTTCAAAACCATCCGATTGGTTTTCTGTTTAGATCGGTAAGTAGTTTTCTCTCCTTCTCTGCTGTTTTGTAACTTAGGGCATTTGCCATTCTACTATTTTCGTGGAACTAGGAGCATCCTTCTTCGTATTTCTGTTTAAAACGTAGCTCTAAGAGTTGTTCTCTATCACCAATGCGGTGATTTGTAGGCCCTACTGTGCCCTAGCTGTGTGGAGCACTGTAGAAGCGTTTGGGTGAGCTAACATTCGCTTTGAGTCAAGGTAAGGGGAGTTGGGGTTTACATTCTTTGATTTTGTGAGTTAGAATATGCATGAGATAAGCTTTTGTTAATTTAGACAATTACGTATGTGTGCACTGTGTTATGTATGTATGTACTGCTTGCATTGAATTATAGTTTTAGTGTAAGTTAAAAACATGTAATCTGTTTTGAATGAGTCTAAATGCTGGAATTTGGTATGTAGAAAGTATCGTGACTGGAAATCCCGATGTGTTGTGGTTTGGATAGTAAAGTGACTGTTTTGTGTGGTGTTTTAAGTAGTTTGGAAGGAAGTGACATAGTGATTATGAGTAACTGTGGTCTAGGATGTGGTTGCAGTGTTGAAACAGTCTAAAGGGATCATTTGTGACTTGTTGAGGGCACTTTGTTGGTAGGATAGAGGAATCATAAAAACTAGAGTTGACACATCCCTGATCATAGCGCAGTCCTGGTCTGATCCAGTCAGTTGTGACTAGTCATATCTGTTGGCGTTTATGGTGAGTTTGATGCGTCAAACATTTAATTCTTCTCCGATGACCAATTAGATTAGTAAGAATGGGGTTGGGGTAAGTAATCTGTTGTGATAAGTAATTTAATAGATAGTTTAACAATTAGGGAGCATTTATGGTTGTTTGAAGGGAAGTGAGAGGGTGCTTTTAAGCATTTGGTGTATTTGGTGCATTTGGTCTGTTTGGGTAGTTTAGACAAGTCAATTGTGACTTTTTAAGCATATAAAATTGAATTAAAACATATTAAAAATGGTAGAATTAAATTGGATCCCCTAAGTCATGAGATTTGATGTTTTAGTGTTGAATTCAAGCCTAAAACACTTTAGAATAATTGTATAGTTGTTAAAACCCATCTAGGCAGGTTTAAATAGGTCTATATCACGAAATAGGAGTGTTAGAAGTTAGGTTGGAGGGTTGGAATGGGTTAAAGGGCGTGAGTTGCATGATTCTGCAGAACTGGTCTTCTGCAGATCATGCAGACTCGTTGTGCGAATGGTTTCGCATAGCGAGTCGCTCCAGGGAGGTCTGAAGCCTCTACCAGGTTAATTCGCAAGGTGAATTATTGTGTGCGCTCTACGAGATACTAGAGGTCTGGAGCCTCTGCCAGGTTAATTCGCAAGGTGAATTATTGTGTGTGCTCTGCGAATGGCTTCAGTTTCGCCTTGCGAGAAGCTTACATTATGCGAAACAACCCTGGTTCGCCCTGCGAGAAGGGGGTGCACTGTGCGAACCCCCCTGAGTTTAATCCTTTGTTTTGCACTTGTTTTAATTGGCTTAAGTGTGTGTGTGTGTGTGTGTGTTGATTTAAATGCATTGTATGATGATGGTAACATTATGTGATTGAAAGCATGTGAATGTATGATGTATGCTTAGTGATTGAATGTAACAAATTGGTGATTGGTGTAAGTGTAACAACTACGGTTCATGGACGTAATTCCATGATCCTCAGGGAAAGGATACATCGTGGTGTCCTAGTAGTGTGTAGAATGATTTGCATGGTAGCTCAGCATTGGGGGTTATCCTGAAACTACAATGATCAATCATTCTCAAGTAGAGAAGATTGAATCATGTGGTGAGTAGTAGCAGGAGGTCTTAGTCTTGGAGGCTCCCAGTATGCTCCAAGGTGCAGTACAGACTAACCTCGTGAGTGTGCTAGGGTGAAACCCATTGGCAATTGCTTTGCAAAGCAGTAGAGGCCATCACGAGTGCACAACCCGCCATAGCTCGACAATCATTCTAGTCCGGACAAGTTGGTTTATAATGCAACAAGTCTTGTGGTGTCTTTTAATATGTTTGGCATGAACTTTGCATGTTGTGTGCGATTGTATAACATGATTTTTGTACCTAACTCACCCTTGCTTGTTTGTGTTGCTTGTGTATGTTTTTGTTGCGATGATCATTCACTTGGATGTGAGCAGATATTGAGAAGGTTCCCCTGGAGCAAGAGCTGGAGGATGCTGACGCTGCAGCCTAGTCCCTTAGGAGTTCTATCTACTTTACTTTATTTTGAAATACTCTAGTACTCAGCTTATGTCATTTTGAAGTACTTCCTTGCCTTTAAATGTTTTAATTCTTGAGTTAATTTGGATGACTGTAATCCTAAATACCTTAAATTACTTCTCTAACTGCTTTAGTATTATTTATGATGATGTCTTAATTATATTATATATCTTTATCATATATTTGGGATATATATATATATATATATATATATATATATATATATATATATAAATATAAATAATGGAAAAACAAATTTAAGTGAATATTCATTAATGATAACAAGTTTATACGTAGAATAAAAATAAAATGTTTAGGTTTTTATTTTTTAAATAAAAAAAAAAACATATTGGTAAGTATTCTATAATTAGCCGGTTCATTGCTACGAGTGTAAATCCGGTATGGTTTTCAAACAAATTTAGGCTCTTTCTGTCAACACTCTCTATTATTTCTATATGCACCTTCCCTTTTAATCTTTAATTGAAAACATTTTTTTTTTGGAAACATTCTTATCTCTTTTGCAATCACACACTCGTTTATGCTTTCGCTCTCAACCCAGCAATGTTTCTTCTACCATTAGGATTAATTAAGATTAAGTGTTTAAGTTCATTTATCCAATTAAATTAAGATATTTATTGCTCTCTTAACATCATTCATTCTTTTCTCGCAAAACTTTGACAACAAATATCTCCCCAGAAAATACTTTTAGAAAAATATATTTGTTTCCTTAACATTTGAAAAGTATTTTATGGAATATTATATATTGATTTTTGTTAAAAAAGTAAAAGTATGTTCTGAAAAGTATATATCAAATGTTCAAATGAAAAACAAGTTCTGGTAAGTACTTTTCAGAAAGTGGTCCCAAAAGTTGAAATGTATTTCCGTAAACATGCTTGTTTTTAACATTTCAGAATACTCTTTTAATTTTTATGTTGTAGGAAGTACTTTCCAAAATATTGAAATAGTAACATGTGTATCAAAATATACTTTCCAGAATATTATAAAATAAAAATTAGTTTAGTGTGTTTATAGAGTTGAATATATTCTTAAAAAAAAAACTTTTAATTTCAAGCACTTCTTTCTTCATATATTAGTTAGTTATTTTCTCTAAAAAAATACTTAGCTAAATGTATCGTATCATAATAAATACCGTAATTAATAAATGTAATTAGTGTACCTTGTGTTATTTATATGTTCATAAATACCGTAATGGATTTAGGTCACCTAACTTAATCACCTATTAATCTTAATTAATCATTTCCTTCTTAGCTTAATTGTAAATTATTATAACTAATCAATATAGTCGACATAATCTTGTTCTGGTCAAATATGTATGGATAGAGTATATGTCGGCCAATACATGTCGACTTAGTATACTGACATGTACTTAGTCAGGAACAGGCCCTATACTATACTGGTCAAGGGGTATTTGGACATATACGGTACACTAGCCCCCTAAACTTAACATTATATCTTATAGAAAGTTGTGATGCCAAATAATAATATTCATTATGTTGGTGAAGATGATGGTCTTTGACCCTCATCTTGTTGTTGATGATACCAATACTCAATCCTCAACCTATTTGTAAGGAAAATTTGCATTTCTTTGGTTATGTAATCCTATGGTATAATAGTCTCTTAGCCTTGAGAAGCATAACACAAAGAGGTGGAAAGATGAAAGGTTGTTCGAGAATAAAGGGTGAAGAATATAGTATCATTTCAGAGGGTAAACATCATAGGTAATGTATGACATGACCGAAAGGGTTATGTGAGGAGTTCTTTTATATGTATATGTCCTTCTTTACGTACATCTGATTACCTTTTGATGAGTTTACTAATAAGTATATATTTATGTCATCATGTAGCCTTTAATCTTGGATTCTTAATTGATTTTCGTACTTCAAAAGAATATTCTAATTAGGATTTTTTATATTTGAATTTATTAATTATGAGATACAAAATCATGATAAAATAGTTTTTTAATTGCACATATAATTTTTGAATAATTTAAGGTGTGTTAGTATACTTGTAGCTAAGTTGAGCTCATTGAGGTGTGAAAATAAATTGGTTAAAGTTTCATGACACCTTAAAGATAAATCCAAGAATAACAAATAATAAAGACCATAAGAAGTCAAGCCAAATATTGCATGAAGAAGGCAACAAAACCATGAAAAAGTGAAGAAATTTAGTTAAGCCGAGAATAAGGAACATGCAACAAAAATTGGACCATACGGTTTTCTCTATTTTTTGAGAAAAGGGACTTTGATAATTGAATGTTTATGGTAAAAGATAATTTGGAAAAATATATCTTAAGATATTAAATAATTACCTTATTTAACTATTTTAATAAATATCAAAAGATAATATTTGTCAAATCTTTTTTTAATATAGCAAAGATCTTCTCAAATATTTTTAGATCTCTACAAAATCAAATATATCTTGAAGATATTGGATCATTTAGAAGATAATTGGAGGAGATTACTCTATCATAAAGAAGATTGCAACAACAAAAAAGCTATATATGGGCTCGTCATATGGAGTCATTACCTCCTCTGGTAACTCCAACTTATTTTATATTTTGTAGTAGATATATCTATTGAGCGGTCCTGATCCACCAGAGTCCTTTTAATGGAAAATTTTTTAATCTCCACTATGATGACCATAGGATCATCTTGGTCGTGGTCCACACCCTGAAAATTAGCATCCATGAATGTGATAAAAGGCATCATCTTCCTCCTAAAAGTCCTAAATACGGAGTTGACGAACTATACAGCTCTTAGGTGTCATTTTATTGCCGATGATGACAATCCTCCTCTAGCAAGCCCACTGGATATTGTGTTGATGGTTCCCCTTAGCGGGGGTATGGCATTAGAACGTCTTTTTTTCATGTTTGGCTTCCTTATCTTTGTTTTCTTCCTTGTCTCTATCTCTCTAACCATTTCCTCGGTCATCGTACCTTCGAGAACCAACTCATGAGCTTCCCTCATTGTCACGTTTCACAAACCATTAGAGGTAGCAAACCTAAATCACCTCCTCAACTTTGTCTTTGAGTGTAGCACACTCGTCTATTGTATGGTCGTAGTTGCGATGATATATGCAATGTTTCTTCATATTACCATTTAAAGGCGTTTGATATTTTCTATTTGGTGGTATGAGGTATGTCTGCAATGCTTCCTCCAGCAAACGAGACATATGAGCATTCAAGGGTGTATAATGTGAGAATCGAGTATGTTTGAGCTCCCTTTGGCGGAACCTACTTCACTACACTGAGTCTCGCTCAACTCCTTTCTTTTCAACAAACATGACCTCAGTTAGAATCTTGTTCCTATATTCTCTCATTCCCTCCAGCCGTATAAACTTGGTAGCTCGCTGCATTAACTCATCCGTACTTGCGGGTGACGTTATGCACAAATCGTCCATAAAAGGTGCAGGTCTCGACATCGTGATCTTAAAGTGTAAAACCACCTCAACATTCAGTTTCCTTACACTAGTGCAAAAACAACGTATAACGTCACGCGTTGAATGTCGAACCACTGAATAGCCAACGTTAAAAATGACCGGTGACATTTTTGTAAATAAATGCAATTATTAAACATCGTTTATAAATTGTAATTCAACGTAAAAGGATATAAAACGTTAAATGCCCCAGCGTTAAAGGTTAAAAGGTTAGTGAATTCAATAAAAATTTGAGCAGGAAATTGAAAATTCATTCACTTTATCTTAGCGCGCAAGACCCTATTCTCTTTTCAAACTTTTCCCGAATGAAGTTTGACGACCATCACAGGTAATATTTCTTTCATTTGATACAAATGCATGTTAATTAACTACTTTATGTATGATTTTCGTTTGTTTTGACTTATTATTTTCGTGTTCTTGTCCTTCATAGGCGCATTCTGCTTTCTCCCTCACAGGTGACGACACTTTATTCCGATGAACCCACATTTTGAAGGTTAGTTTTTGTTTTCGTTTTGAAGAACTTATTTGTTGAACTTGTTTGTTGTTTTTTTCTTGATCTTGTTTATGGTTGTTGTTTGGTTGAACTTGTTTGTTGTTGTTTGATTGAACTTGTTTGTTGTTGGTTATTGTTGTTTGGTATTGATCATAGTTTATGCTTTATAAAATACCAAAAACTGAAATTTGTTGTTTTTCTGCTTTTTAGATCTCGTAGAGTTGTAAAAAAAAGGATCACAATTAATTTAAAAAAATAAAAAATAAAAATTGATTAACGTCATATATTGAAAGAATTCAACGTTAAGTTAATGTCGTATATTGACAAAATTCGACGTCAATTTAACGTCTTCTGATATGACGTTGTTCACGAATTCGCCGTAAAAAGCAAAAAGTATTTGACGTTGAACGTGACTTTTGGACTAGTGTTATCTTCAAGTCAACCTTGATGAACCTGCCGATGAAAAAACGTTATTTTTATACTTAATTTTGACACTAAACACACGCTTTATGACTTAGAAATTAGCTTGAAATTATGCATTTTGCTTAAGTTAGAGAATAAGAGAGTCGAATGTGGTATTCTTGGTTTTATGCTTGGTTTTCCGTGATTTGGCAGGAACGAACATGAATTGGATGAATGAAGTTGAAGTACCAAGGAGTTGAACTGAGAAGAAGTGGAAGAAAGGCACAAAAGAAGAACCGCAGCCACCGCTCAGTGCCAATTTCACCGATGAGCGTTGGTCTTTGTTAGGAAATAGGTTGGCTTCAATTTACACCAAGAGGGGGGATGAACTAGTGTTTGTTCAAAAACAAAATCTTTTCGCAATCTTGGTATGAAAATTCAAAGCTTTTGATCTTTCCTTGAAATGCAAGTAATGAAAATTTCAATGTAGCGGAAAAACGTAGTTGACTGCTCTAAATATAAAGTCGACTGAAATAAAGAGTGTAGGGATAGAGAAAATCAAACACTGGTTTTTATACTGGTTCGGCCAACAATGCCTACATCCAGTGTCCTTCCAACCTTGGAAGCAAATGCACTATAATGGTTGCGATTTTTACAACAAGGAATTTATAGAAGCACCACGCAAAAATATAAATCTCCTCTCTAACCCAAAACCAAATATAGTTGCACACAAAACCAGAATTGCAGCAAGAATCCTCTCTTCTGCAATCTGCACCCACGTTAAACAATCCTCAACGTGTCACCAACACTCTTCACAGGATGCCAAGCCTATAACAGCACGCTTCACAGGTTGCCAAGCCTATCACAACACACTTTCCAAGTTGTCAAGCCTTCAATCAAATGCAGCAGTCTTTACAGGATGACAAGCCTTTAAGATCAAAACAGAAGCACCTTCTTTGTGCAGATGTTGATCAAACAGTATGCGCAATTGGCTCCTCAATCTGAATCTCTCTCAAGAAAGATCACCACCATCTTCTTGGAGAATTATTGGAGCTTCAAAAACTGAGAATTCACTATGAAACAGGACAATGAAAATGTTAGATCACAAAGTCTTACAGAACAATTCGTGTTCTGTCCTATTTATAGTTTTCCTGTCATTCTTAGTCGAATACCCTACTAATCCAGTCGACTATATTAAAACAGTTATAACTGACAGTCAACATAGAGGCTCATCAGTCAACCAATTCAATGCACATTCATGACAGTTGAATTAGTCAGTCAATCTTAACTAACTTTTGAAAAACTAGCCATTGGAGCAAGTAGGTATAACAAAATTCCAAAAATAACAGCAACACAGTCGAATAGGTGTTCCACCATGTCGACTGACACTTGAAAAACACTTTGAAATTCTTTTCAACTCAATTTTATCAAGCACATGTTCACAAAATCTGTACTAAGATTTTAACTTAGTCGAATCCAATCCAAGTGTATTCGACTGAACCAGATCTTTGTCACAGCAAATATAAGTTCATAAAAGTGCTTGTGAGCTTTTCTTTAGAAATGTGCAGAAGATTATCAAAATCATTTTATCACACATTTCAATACAAGCATGTTCCAAACATATAACACATAATCAATCAAGGGAACATACATGCAAAACAACAAAACATGTTCAACAAAATCATTTTCAAAACTGTATAGCATATCAGCTGAACATGTAATATTGGAACTTATGTACTGTTATTAAGTAATGTGTTGTCATCATCAAAAACTAGTTTGATATAGAGTTTTGTGTTGTCAACAATCTCAACAGTCTTGATGATGAATCCACTGGACAATGCTTAAGCGCCAACGTTGAGGGAAAAATCCAAGTGTCGCAGCCACCGTTATGCGGTACTTTTACCGCTAAGCGCCAGCCTCTTCAGTGAGTTCTCTGTCAATCGCCTGGGCGTCAACGCTGAGCGATATTCTGAGTGCTACGCCTACCATTGAGTGGCAATTCCAGCACTGAGCACCAGTCTCGTGGGCCTGGGCCAGTTTCTACTGATTTTTATGAACTATATATTGATTTAGTCGCCCTAGAGGGTCTATCTTTTGACAGAAAGAGGTGCAGAAACACTCTTTTCACCCCTCAGAGGCGGATTTTAGATGCGAAAGGTCCAATCTACAAATTCTAGGGTTTTATCTTTAATTCTTTTCATTATTTTCATCTAGTTTCAGCATGTCTATGGTGAACTAAACCTCCATTGTTGTTGGGCAAACAATGTAATCCATTGAAACTCTCATGTATTGAATTGATTCTTTATAATATATGCTTTACTTCATTAATTGTTAGAGTTTTTCCTCTACACTCTATGCATGCTTTTTTTTTAACTCATTCAATTGCATGATCATTGATTTTGTCGATATGGACACATACGGGGAAATCTAGACTTGGGGAAATTCTCTCGGGAGCAATATTATTACTTAAACATAGGGATAGGAGGACCGATTGCCTTTAAGCTTCTGTGCGAATGTAATGCATGATTAATTGCTAGGGAGACAAGAGTCTTACCATTTATATTACTTGATACGATACTTGGTCTTACCATTTATATTACTTGATACTATTCGGTACATTTGTCGGAGTCTTAACAAGTTTTTGGCGCTGTTGTTGGGGACTTGTGGTTTAACTATTCTATTCGTGTGATTATTTATTAACTTTGACTTGATTTTTTTTATTTTTGTTTTTGTTTGTTCTAACAATTACTTTCTAGGGTTTTGCTTTCTAGGATTTTGTTTTCTACGATTCGAGCTAGGAGCAAGAAAAATTCAAAACCTCTTCTTGAAGGCTTGAGTGAAACTCGAAGGAGAAGGAGGATTCAAACATCTAAAGAACTGTTTCCTTCTCTAGAGAGACTTTTACAACCCTCACCACAAGAATCTGACCAAAGCACTGAGGAGATGGAGAATAATGGTAGACGTACTTTGACGAATCACACCACTGTTGTTGGCCCTCATCACTTTAATAGCATTGCAAGGCCGATGGTTAATGCTGCAAACATGGAGGTGAAACCGGCGTTGATACAATTGGTGAAGAGCAACCAATTCAACGGACTGTCTCATGAAAGTCCATATGAACATCTGACCACATTCAACGAAATTTGCAACACTGTGAAGATCAATGGTGTGCCGGATGAGGCTATGAAACTTAGCTTGTTTCCTTTCTCATTGGGAGGCAATGCTAAGCTATGGTTGAACTCTTTCCCTCAAGATAACTTTACTGACTAGGAAGCTGTGGTGTCAAAATTCCTGGAAAAGTACTTTCCACAGTCCAAAATCAATAAAGGTAAACAGGAGATTTCTTCTTTCAGGCAAGGCATGGAAGAAACCCTAGGTCAAGCATAGGACACATATAAAAGCTTATTGAGGAAGACACCCATGCACGGTTTTGATGAAGCATCAGTAGTCCTTTTATTCCTTGGAGGTCTTGGCTCACAGACGAAACTTATGCTAGATGCCTCAGTTGGAGGTAACATCAAGTGCAAGAGTCCAAAGGAAGCTTATGAGTTGATAGATAACATGGCTACTAATGACAACGAGATGCACAGTGAAAGAGGAGCTTCACTTCAACAAAAGGGAGTCCTACAATTACCAACTCAAGATTGTTGAGATTGTTGATAAGGGAAACCCTGGTTTAGCTAACCTTAATCTCACAGTGTTTTAATCACTCTGGTTTTTGATGATGAAAACACATTATTAATAACACATGTCTTGTTATGTGTTAAATGTTTTGTTGCTTATTGATTGATATCTTATTGAACATTTTTTGTGTTGATTTTGATATGTGAAGGCACATTATCTGAGCTTATATTTGTTACATATGTTTTTTATGAGAAAACCACATGCACTTTTATGAACTTATATTGTGTGGCATGACTGCAAGTTTTAAGTCGACTTCATTATGAAGTAATTCGATTAAAACTCGTGACTATGCCCAGATTTTCAAAAGCAGTGTTGTGAGTGATTTTGCATAGAAAAGTTTTTCAAACTATGTTGGCATGCCTAAGTCGACTACATGCGCAGTGAATCCGACTGTTAGTTGTTATGTTTGAAATTCTGTTACGTTGTGAACAGTAACGGCTAAATTTCAAAAGTTAGTTATTGCATTGATGATAGACAACTGTATTAATTGCAAAATCAATTTGTTAGTTGTTGACCGCTACTATTTGACTTAACTGTTATGTCTGTCTGAGGACAGTCGACTCTATTAGTAGCTTAGTCGACTATAGGAGCGTTTGATTTATAGAAAACTATAAATAGACGTGCCTCAGTTAATCACGAAGACTTTAGATAATCTAACACTTTCATTTGTGATTTACAGATTGTGATCTCTGAGAATTTTATCGAAGAACTCATTAAGAAGACCGTGGTGATCTATCTTTGAAGAGGTTCTTTGAAGGAGAAGGATTTTTGTGCTTACTGGCTGATCATACTCTGCACATTGCGGTGCTCACTTGCTGATCGAGATTTCTATCAATCTTTGTAAAGATTGTTGTTGTTGTTCCTGTTGTGATTACAAGGGGTTGACTCGTGGGGTCTAGACATTTTGAGGATTGTTCAAAGTGGGTTGAAGATTGCAGAAAAGGGGATATCTTGCTGCAGATCTTTGTTGTGTGTATTGCCTATATTTTGGTTAGAGGGTTAGAGAGGTGTTTTATATTTTTGACGTGGAGGTCTCTATAAAAGCCGTGTTGTAAAACATTGATCATTATAGTGCATTTTCTTTTGGATTGTGGAAGGACACTGGATGTAGGCATTGAGGCTGAACCAGTATAAAAATGTGTGTTTGAATTTTCTATCCCTACTCTTTTACATTCAGTAGACTTTACTGTTTTTGTAGTCAACTAGTATTTTCCGCTGCAACTGAAATTTTCATTCCTTATGATTCAAGAAACTTTGAAAAGGATAAACTTTGCGAAAAAGATTTTATAAAGACTCTGATTTTGAAACCTTGCCAATTCACTCCCCCTCTTGGTATTGAAACGAAACCTACCTATTTTCCAACAATTGGAACCAGAGCTGGTTTTCATAAGATATTTGAAAAACTAGTCGACTTCTGTTTTTCTTGAATTGACTATATACCTAGGAATGGCTTTTATTTCTCAAACTAAAAGGAGTTGGGAATTCAAAATTGATTTGATATCTGCCACTTGCAATAAAAAGTCAAATTTTGTTACTAATGGATTTTATGAATCTCTTGAAACAGAAATCATGCAAGACAAGGCAACTTATAGTGAAAAATATGATTCTGGATCACAAAGATTAAATCTGTTTGTTGGCAAATTCACGAGATTTCTAAATAAAAAGAACGGTCAAATGAGTCAAAGTGTTGACAAGGGGATCATGACTGATGTTGATGATCTAATCATGATGGCAAAGTCTAAAGTAGTCGAAACAAGTCTGAAGCAAGAAACAAAAAGTTTTATGTGGTACTTGGACAGTGGATGCTCGAGACACATGACGGGAGACCCTACAAAGTTCTCAAATATATCCTACAAAATCATTAGTCATGTTACATATGGAGACAACAACAAAGGGAAGATCATCAGTATAGGTAAAATCAAAACTCCTTCATCTTATGAAATTAAAAATGTTCTTCTTGTTGAAGGGTTAAAGCACAATCTACTCAGTATCAATCAGTTGTATTACAAAGGTCTAAAGATCACTTTTGAGCCTAAATACTATTTGATCAGCGACGGGTCAACAAAAGAACTGTTATTGGTGGGAAAAAGATTCAACAACATCTATGTAATCGATTTCAAGGACACCTCATTCGACTCAATAGTCATCCTGATGACTAAAGAAGAAGATGCTTGGCTTTGGCATAAGAGACTTGCTCATATCAACATGAATCAACTGAATAAATTGGTCTCAAAGGATCTAGTGAGTGGCCTTCCTAAAATTTGCTATACTTCAGAAAGATTATGTGATGCATGTCAAAAAGGAAAGCAAACAAGACAATCCTTCAAGAGCAAAAGAGAAATGTCTACTTCAAGACCTCTACAGCTACTGCACATGGATCTATTCGGACCTTCAAGAGTTAAAAGCCTTGGTGGAAACTCTTATGGACTGGTTATTATTGATGACTATTCTCGGTATAAATGGACATACTTCATTGCTATAAAAAATGACACATTTAAAGTATTCAAAAGATTTGTTGGTGTCATTCAGAATGAAATAGATATTCAGAATGACACATTTAAAGTATTCTCGGTATAAATGGACATACTTCATTGCTACAAAAAATGACACATTTAAAGTATTCAAAAGATTTGTTGTTGCCATTCAAAATGAAATGGATCTCAAGATTAAATAAATCAGAAGTGACCATGGAGGAGAATTTCATAATATGGACTTAATCACATAACTTCTCTGCACCTATAACTCCATAGCAAAATGGAGTAGTTGAAAGGAAGAATAGAGATCTTGAAGAGCTTGCTAGAACAATGTTGAACGAGAGGAACATGCTTAAGTATTTCTAGGCTGATTTAGTTAGTAGTGCTTGCTATGTGCTGAACAAAACTATCATAAGATCAATATTGAAGCTAACTCCTTATAAGTTGTTGAAGGGAAGGAAACCAAATATCTCTCATTTAAGAGTCTTTGGAAGCAAATTCTTTGTACTAAAAAATGGTAAAGAATATCTTGGCAAATTTGATTCCAAGGCAGATGAAGCAATCTTCATAGGATACTCTCTAACCAGCAAAGCTTATCGTGTGTACAACAAGAGAACTATGAGTGTTGAAGAATCTGTTCACATTTCATTTGATGAATGTATTAAGATCACTTACATGTATGGACACAACAAAATAGAGAACTGTGAATTCAGCTGGAGAGGAGGAAGAGCCTAATGAAACAACTGATATAGAGAACTGTGAAACAACTGTGAAAAGCTAATCTCTCAGACCAGAGTCAACTAAAGAATGGAAAGTGGCAAAGAATGTGTCCACTAACAACATAATTGGAGATATTTCAAGTGGAGTGTCCACAAGAAGACAATTGAATCAATTCTACATGAATGTTGCATATGTATCCAATATTGAGCCTAAAAGAATAGAAGATGCACTTGGTGATGAAAATCGGATGATGGCTATGCAAGAGGAACTAAACCAGTTCAAAAGAAATAATGTATGGGAGCTAGTACCTAGAACAGATGATTTACAAGTCATAAGCACAAAATGGGTCTTCAGAAACAAGATGGATGACTTTGGAGAAATCATAAAGAATAAAGCCAGACTTGTAGCAAAAGGTTATAGTCAGGAAGAGGGAATCGACTATAAGAATTATGCTTGCCATTGCGTCAGTAATGAAATTCAAGTTATATCAGATGGATGTCAAAAGCACATTCTTAAATGGCTACATGAAAGAAGAGGTATATGTGGAACAACCACCCAGGTTTGAAGACTTTGAACATCCTGATCATGTATTCAAACTAAGAAAAGCTCTATATGGACTGAAGCAGACACCAAGATCTTGGTATGAGCGCTTGAGTGAGTTCCTTATAAAGAAAGGGTTCTCGAGGGGTAAAGTAGATTCAACTTTATTTATCAAAGGTTTAAATAAAGATAAACTGTATGTGCAAATTTATGTTGATGATATCATTTTTGGTTCAACTAATCCTATACTATGCAAAGAATTTTCTAAGACAATGCAGGATGAGTTTGAAATGTCCATGATGGGTGAGCTAACATACTTCCTTGGCCTTCAAGTAAAACAATCCAGAAATGGAATCTTTATTCATCAATCAAAGTATTGCACTGATCTGCTAAGGAGATTCATGATGCTAGACTGCAAGGAAGCTGCTACTCCTATGGCAACAAATTGTTAATTAGATCTTGCTGAAACTGGAAAGAATGTAGATCAAAAAATGTACCGAGGTATGATTGGTTCATTGCTATATCTAACTGAAGTAGACCTGACATAATGCACAGTGTATGTCTCTGTGCTAGATTTCAGTCTTCTCCTAAAGAATCACTCTTAACTGCTGTTAAAAGAATTTTAAAATACCTTAAAGGAACCAAAAGTCTTGGACTATGGTATCCAAATGGTACAAACATCTTTTTGGAAGGATATAGTGATTCTACTTTTGGAGGCTGTAAGCTAGATAGAAAGAGCACTAGTGGCACATGTCACTTACTTGGATCTTCTTTGATCTCTTGGCATTCAAAAAACAAGCTTGTGTGGCATTATCCACCACAGAGGCTGAGTACATAGCAGCAGGAAGCTGTTGTGCACAATCTCTTTGGATTAAGAGTCAATTAGAAGATTATGGTATTAAACTAAATAATATTCCTCTGAAATGTGATAGTACAAATGCTATTAATTTGACAAAAAATCATGTTTTACATTCGAAAACTAAGAAAATTGAGATAAGGCACCACTTCATATGAGATCACATCCTCAAGGGTGAAATTAAGATTGAATATGTAGATACTTTACATCAATGGGTTGATATCTTTACAAAATCTCTAAATAGGGAAATATTTTTTACTATTCGGAATGAATAAGGGATTCTAAATGGTAGTAGTATAAAATGAAGATTAAATCGACTTTGTAATGATTGAAGTTGACTATGCATGTTTACACTGTTACATTGATTATGTTGCATACTCACTTCTTACATGTTGAACTTCTTACATCACTATAATACTAAATTGATTGGTCTTCAAAAGACTCTGAAAGGTTTTGCAGGAAACATTGCTTTGGAACTTATTGTTGGATCATATCTATCTGGAAAGCAATGAAATAGACTTGGTGATTGGTCAAATCGACTTATCAAATATGAGGGTTATACATTCCAATTATTGGAATTTGGTTATCAATTTCTTGATCTTTTTATATCAGTTTTCTTCAATATATCTATATTCTTATATGATTGTTTTACAATGAGACTATATTGTGAGATTGTTGATAGTTGTATCTTTGCTTGATTGAATTGTGCAATCATACCACTGATACAATCTTGATACGAACTTATTGCATGCTCCATTATCTGTGCGACTGCATTGTACATCTATTCTAATTTTATTGTATGCATAATGACAGGGGGGACATTATTTGTTTGCATAGATGTTTCACATGCCTACATTCTAGGGGGAGCTTATATATTTCATGTGAATATCTATGATAGGGGGAGCATCACTGCATGTTTACACTGCTTAATTTTACTGATGCATCTCTATTTCTTTTGATATCAGCATATCCATATATGAGAGCACACCTTTGTTGCTAATGCACAAAGGGGGAGAAATATTGTGAAAGATTGATTAATCTAGGTTAAATATATGTTTTGGTCCTCATATTTGTGCCCAATTCTCAATTGGGTCCTCATGTTTTTTTGTCCCAATTGAATCCAAATATTTGTTAATTTGAGGCAATCAAGCCCTCTCCGTTAACTTCTCACTGACGTCGTCTAACTGTGCTGAGCTGTTTAGGGGTTAATTGGTCATTTTAAGTTATTCCATTACGTGGAATTTATATTTAAAAAAATAATAGTTTATGAAAGGGATATTTGTATAAAGTGATTTAACTTAAGTTGCATTAGGGTTAGATTTCAATCACAAACCAACCTCCTTCCTTGTCATTTATTTGCTTCTCAGGAGGTGTAATCACTTTTCCTTTCATTTTTTAACTTTTCTTTCAATTTTTTGCCATGGCAACCCAGATTTTGCGGCCTTAGGACTGTCTGGTGGAACCAACAAGTGCTCCGCCGCCGAACTTTTCCACCGGAGGAGTTTCGTTAATCCTTGTAATTATTATTACTACAACAACCATGTCACTGCTTCCAGGTCCTCCCGGAAGTCATTTACCGACCCGACTAGAGCAAACGGCCTGCTCCCGCTTCTGCCCTACCCGTGGTTGCGGAGTCCACTGCCGCCGCGTTCAAGAGATCTGGCGGTGACGATTCGCGGTTGGCCAGGAGCTACGGCCTGGAGAAGGTTACGATTCTCCGCAGGGGCCAGTCGCTTGATTCGGCCGTGAAGTGCGACGTGTACGTCGGATCCGAACGCGCTTCCTCTGCCGTCGTTTACGACGAAGAAGAACTCGGCGGCGTTTGATGACTCCGCCACGCGAGATCTGAGGCGTCTGCTCCGTCTCGAATGAAAAATAGCCAGGTTCCAGTTCTGGGTTTTCGAATCGGGTTGGATCCGACAAAATATCCATGTTCAACTCTCTCATCTTTTCATTACCTAGAATCTTCTCTCCGTTACCACTACCGTTATGCATCTCCCGTTTTAGTTCTGTCCCGATTGTGATTTTTTTAAACGGAAGGGCGGATCTGAAGTTGGGGGTGAAATGGTTAGAAAGTTTGGAGTAGTTGAAGGAGTCCTAAACCTGTGATGAAGTTTCAGCAAACTTTGGTAATATCAAGTAATATAATTGGTAAAACCCAATATCGTTCTCCCAAATGACTCAAAGGCCTAATCTTTCATGTAAACTAATCGCTTAAGATTTGAGAAAAGAATTAAAGTTAAGTTTGGAATGCAAAGAACAAAAAACTAAACATGCAAATGCAAATTATTCAATTGGCAAGGAAAAACTATGAATGAATGGAGTTGTTGGGGTTTGCAATTTCATCTTATCCACTATCATCTATCTACTTTTCTTATTTAATTCACTTGTTTATCTAATAGCATGCAAACTTTCTTGGTCTACCCTTAACCCAATTCCTTGGCGAAAATAGCCTATTATTAATTACCGGTTTGCTATCCCTAGCCTCCCCTAGTAACTAATAATGCATAGCAAACGGAAGCAAAATACAATTAATCGTCCTACCCCTATCCCTAGGCGGTATTAGCATAATCAAGGAATTTCCCACCAATTCATGACAATATCGTACGTTCCCGTATCAATAAAGACAAACAACTTTTACTGAATGAGTTAAACAATAAAAGCATTAAGCATAGATGAGAACCCAACAATTGATAAACAAGTATATGACAAGCATATGGAATAAATAAGAATTTAAATAAATGAGAGTTTCAAAAGATTACATTGTTGCCCAACAACAAAGGGTTTAGTTCACCATTGTCATGGTGAAACTAGATGAATATAATGAAAAGAATGGAAAAGCAAACCCTAGATTGGATAAAAAGGAGCCTAAGCATCCAAGAAATCTTCTCCAAGGAGTGTAAGGTAGGTCTGGACATCTCCCTCTGCCAAAGAATCTATTTTCAAGTCGCACTGGGGCTATATATAAGCCAAAAAGATAACAGAAAGATTTCAGAATCTGCAGTATAAAAACTCACAACCGCCCAAGCGCCAAATTGCACCGCTCAGTGGTTTCCCCTCTGCCGCTTTGACCGCTCAACGGTCAGTTTTGCCGCTGAGCGGTTTCCCTCTAATCGCTCTGAGCACTCAGCGGTCCATTCTGGCGCTCAGTGGCATACTTAACCCTTCTTTTCATCATTTTTCTCTTTCTTTCATGGGTCTAAGTCCTCCTTACTTCACTTTCATCTTTATTTCACCTTAAAACCCTGCAAAACAATGTAAAAACAAGCATAATATCTCTAAAACCAGCTTTTGACTCTCCTATGTTTCAACGAAGTGTTTTGCTTGATTTGAAGCTCATTCTAAGCCATAAAGGGTGTGTTTTTATATCAATTTTATGCATGAAAATAACGGTTTTTAGACTGTTATCATAGAAGGAGTCCTGAACCTGTGATGATGTTTCAGCATACTTTGGGTTGTTTATTAGAACATTAAAATATGTAAACATGTAACTCTAATGTCAGTCTTAAAAGGGAAATTAGATTGAAATCCCTAACTCAACAGATTGAAATCTAAAATCCCCTAATGCTAAGTTAAATCACTTTATACAAATATCTGTCATAAACTATTATTTTTTAAATATAAATTCCACGTAATGGAATCACTTAAAATGACCAATTAACCCCTAAACAGCTCAACACAGTTAGACGGCGTCAGTGGGAAGTTAACGGAGAGGGCTTGATTGCCTCAAATTAACAAATATTTGGATTCAATTGGGATAAAAAAAAACATGAGGACCCAATTGAGAATTGGGAACAAATATGAGGACCAAAACATATATTTAACCATTAATTTATTTTTGTCGCTTGATATGTGATTCTTTGCTTGATCTATTTTATTCAGAGTAATTGGGAGAAATATAATTTTACTTATTTTAATTGCTCTGATAGCTCTGATACTTTGATTGAACACATTGGATAAAATCAATTATTCTATTTGCTTGATCTGATACTGATTTTATGAGTTGTTTGTGTACAAACATCGTTGTATATTAATCATGGTTGTGCATCATCAAAAAAGGGAGAGATTGTTGAGAATGTTGATAAGGGAAGCACTGGTTTAGCTAACCTTAATCTCACAGAGCTTTAATCACTCTAGTTTTTTATGATGACAACACATTATTAATAACACATGTCTTGTTATGTGTTACATGTTCGGTTGCTTATTGATTGATATTTTATTGAACATGTTTTGTGTTGATTTTGATATGTGAATGCACATTACCTGAGCTTATATATGTTACATAATTTGTAATTGCATTACATATGTTTTTGATGAGAAAACCACATGCACTTTTATGAACTTATATTGTATGGCATGACTGCAAATTTTAAGTCGACTTCATTATGAAGTAAGTCGATTCAAACTCATCACTATGCACAGATTTTCAAAAACAGTGTTGTGAGTGATTTTGCATTGAAAAGTTTTTCAAACTGTGCTGACATTAGGGATGGCAACGGGTCGGGTCAGGTACGGATAGTGCCTACCCGCAACCTAACCCGCCGGATAAAAATGTACCCGCCACCCGACCCGCTACCGCCGGATACCCGTTTAGAAAAAACCCGCCGGGTATTTTAAAACCCGCGGGTACCCGCGGATACCCGCAAAAAATAAAAAAATATATATTTTATACATTTTAAAATAAAATTTAAATAAAATTACAAAAAAAATTATATAATATAGTATAAAGTAAATTAAATAAAAATTAAAGTTTAATTTTAATTAAATTTTACCTAATAAAATATAATTTTATTTTATTTTTAATTAAATTTAATTAAAAAATATATAAATTATTTTTTTATTAAATTTTTCGGGTAACGGGTACCCGCGGGTCGGGTAGTATACTACCTGTACCCAACCTGTTTAGAAGCGGGTATTAAAATACCCGCTACCCGTTATCCGCGAGTAGTAACTACCCGCCGCGGGTTTTACCCGCGGATACCCGTGCCCGCGAATTTTTTTGTCATCCCTAACTAACATGCCTAAGTTGACTACATGCGCAGTGGATCCAACTTAGTTAGTTGTTATGTTTGAAATTATGTTATCTTGTGAACAGTAACGACTATATTTCAAAAGTTAGTTATTGCATTGATGATAGTCAACTATATTAATTGCAAAATCAATTTGTTAGTTGTTGACCGCTACTATTTGACTTAACCGTTATGTCTGTCTGAGGACAGTCGACTCTATTAGTAACTTAGTCGACTACAGGAGCGTCTGATTTATAGAAACTATAAATAGACGTGCCTTAGTTGATCACGAAGACTTTGGATAATCTAACACTTTCATTTGTGATTTACAGATCGTGATCTCTGAGAATTTTCTCTAAGAACTCATCAAGAAGACCGTGGTGATCTATCATTGAAGAAGTTCTTTGAAGGAGAAGGATTTTTGTGCTTACTGGCTGATCATACTCTGCACATTGCGGTGCTTACTTGTTGATCAAGATTTCTATCAATCTTTGTAAAGATTGTTGTTGTTGTTCCTATTGTGATTACAGGGAGTTGACTCGTGGAGTCTGGACACTTTAAGGATTGTTCAAAGTGAACTTAAGAATGTTTCACAAGTTCAACAGCAACTCTGTGACCGATGTGGTTGTGACCATATCAATGGTCAATGTGCTTACCCAGAGGAGGCCCAAGAGGAAGTCAGTTACATGTCTTCAAAGATAAGCAGATTCAAGTGAAGAAGATTAGTCACAAAGCACTTCTTCATCTAAGTTTGTGGTTTTGTGAGAGCGCAACAGACTGGGTTGATTCTTCCACATTCATAAAGCATCTTGCACACATTTGAGTATCTCCACCCAAGTAAGTTCTTACATTTTACATTCTAGGATCTTTAGAGCATGATTTTGTATGAGAATGATTGTCTAAGCAGGAATTTTTAGGGCTTTTGATGTTTGTGCATAATTGGTTGAAAAATCCACTTTTTAGACTGATTAAAATGTATGATTAAGGTCTGGAATTGAAAAAATTACATGTGGGTGAAGATTAGAAGTCAACTAGGATTGTTTGCAAAATAATTATAGGGGAAAAAACAAAAACCTAACTGCATTAAAAAAATTTAAAACTCAACAAAAGGTAACTCAGTCATAATTTATTTCTAGTTTGATACTATAACTATAAGATTCAATAAAGAAGACATCGAGTTGCATCACACAATCTAGCACCTACATAAAAAATACACAGAAATGCTGTTAGAATCTCTTGCTGTTGCTATTGAATCCGGTGCTGAAGCTCGAAATCGAAAAAAGTTAGATTAGTGGCAGTTATTTTTTCAAGCTTGAACTATGGGGCAGACCAGCGGAATGGAAGTTACATCCAAACGGATTGCGGCTGTACGTAAACCGTGTTGTATTTGGCTGTTATCAAATCCCTTTTCATATGAGTAACTATCCAATTCAATAAAGAGATAAAGAGATGGGACTAAAGGTTTTGGCTTTCTTCCTTCACTTCAATCAAGAATTGATGCTCATGTCTAATGTCCTATTCTATTCTATGAAAAAGAAAAGCTGGTGCTATAATCAAACACTGGAAAAAAAGTGAACAATGAAACAAAGCTTACCATGAAGTTTGAATACAAGTTCCCTTTTTTTTTACTGAACCGAAAAACCTTCGACAATAACTGGGAAAAGAAAAGAAAAATTACAGGAGCACGGCACCGCTTTTGTTATTCTGCAGAAAATATAACATAAAAAAAAAAAGGAATAAATAAACGACATTATCATTCAGATAAAGCTTGGAAAATGGAACGCGGAAGGAGGAGGCACTCACTCACGTAAAGATATATAATTTCAACAATACAAACTTTGGACATACACCGCTTAGAACTGGGATTGATCACTGCAACGAGTAACTGCAAATCCAAATTCACACAAAACCTTTGAATTATGTGTTATGTCGTTCGGATTTAGTCTCAGAACCAACAAGTCCTTTCTACCCAGGTAAACCCTTGATACGGGTCGGGTTCTGACCCAAAAAACTCAATCCGAAAGTCCATCTTAACTTTAGAAATTTTATAATTTTTTAAAAAATTTAAGTACATTTGATTTAAAGTGAGAAATTTGGATGACAAACACTCCACCTCTTACATAACACCCTTCTAGTATTAATAAAATAATAGTTTTATTTTAAAATATAAGATAATTTAGAATAAATTAACTAAATAATTTATTCTAAGACAATTTAATATATATATATATATATAATATATAATATATATATATATATAAAGATACATTTTAATAATATATTTGACGAAGTTGTCTTTTTAAAGTAAATTATTTCAATTTGAGTTTCTAAAAAATCTATTGTTAATTTTTTTTTCAAATATAACTTTGATTTTTATATTATATTGAATTACACTTATTTGTATGAGTCGACGTTGTCGATTAATATTAATGAATAATTCAAATCAATAGGTTAAATTTGTGCTTAATTAAATCAAAATAAGAAAATAAATACCCTAAACAAAAAAAAAGTTGATCATATGTTATTATTTTAAAATAGAAATAAAAAAAAGTACAAGTTGGAATATAAGAGGTGTTTTGTAAAAAAAAAAAGTATGAGTGTATTCTCTTAAAACAAAGTTCTTCTCTTAATTGAAAAAAGTCCTTAAAATTAAAATTATTTAATAATCAGATCTTTGTAGTAATTTGGATGAAAATATATAGCACGTAATTAAAAAGACCGTTGCAGTATAAATTTTTAAAATGTTATATTCGAATGATTTGTTTTAAAATATTATAGTTAAGTAAACAACTAACATCTAACATCATTAATATATTTAAATAAAGTGATTAAGGGAGTAAGTAGTAAATGATTAAATATCACAACATTATATAAACATTTTCTACATTAAAAAATTATATACATGACTCATACGCATATTTTATAATTAATAACATTTTAAACTATGCAATTCAAAATATACGTTATATTTTTTAATTTCATAATTCTAAATGAATTACGTAAGTTAGTACATGTATATTTTTAAATTTTAAGTTACGAAATCTAAAATTTCTATATAATCGATAGTACATTTTCAAATTATATAATATAGGATGCATTTACGTAATCTAAAAATATATTTCAATCCCGATTTATGTAATTTAAATGCAACTGGAATTATTATTCAAAATGCATTTTTGCATTAGTATAATTCAAAATACATTTTTTTTTAATTTGGAAATATATTTTAAAACATAAATAAATGAAGTTTTGGTCCATTTTCTTAATCTAAATTAAAAATTTTTGAAAATATTACATAATCCGTATCAACTTTGGAATGGCCTTCTCATATACATATCTTCTTGGTAAAAGTCTACAAGGTCAACCAGATAGTTCCTCCATTTGGCCCTGTTGATATTTCAGAAAACAGGAAAAATTAGATTGCATTTCAAACCATAATGCTATCTAAATCTTTAGGGGCAAGACACTTAACCCGTGAGATAAATTGCTCAGCATCAGTTCGCTTCAGAAGATGCATTGAATGGCAAGCAAAATTTGCAGTCTTATCATCACTAAGCAGAATGCCGTCTCCAATGTCATCAAGAACCCTTACTTTGATGTAAGGATCTTTTGGTGGTACCATATCCTATTAAAATGCAGATTCATGAATCGTTGAACAATTTTTTGAATGGGAAATCATAATTGTGGATGGAATTATATAAGATTCAAATACAATGAAAACTCACTTTAAATATATCATATAGATGATATGTAGTCTTCGACATAACAATTTAAACTGGAAATTGATCAAAACAGCTTTAGCAGAAATCATACAGAATAAAACTAGTAGTTTATGTAAGTTTGTGAAGTCTTTATTTTAGAAAAATATAAACAAAACAAGTAAATAGCTAAATAGAGTACCTGCATTGAATGAATGAGTGACAAATGCAGGTGGAATAATCAAAGAAGTTCATAAGGGGTTCTTCCAGATTTCTTCACTTAAAAACCTACGGTCACGTGACCTCAGTTTTTTTCATGAAAATTGGTGAAAAAGTAAAAACTAAGATAATGTTGAACAATGATAAGGAATTACATTTAGATCCATTAAGCATGGTTCTTAACCACCAAGATTACTATCAACCAATTTCCCCTATTCATTCTGCAAAAATGCTTAAGGTGCACGTAAACAAGTACCTTGCTTATATTATTAGGGCAATAACTAAATTCATTTCCGAGCCAAACATGGAATTAAAAAGAGGGATAGTTTTTTAGCACAACGAAAAGAAGTTCCGTATCAATCAATAATCACGTGCACCTGGAGGAAATTACTTAACAAGGCATTTGATTACAGACAGCAAATCTTAGAAACTATGGCCATGCACATGTGTAACTGAACTCTGTGTATCTCTTATGTGTATTCATGTGGGTGTGCTCCTCTGTGTGTGGAAGAACAGAATTAAAGCGGGGGAGAGGGAGAGGGAGAGGTTACCACAGTCAGATCAACCATCACTTTCGACATATAATATTTCAATGCTGCAGAATGCTTCTTATAATATTCTCCCTCCCCATGAGAAAGCTTCTCTTCAATTTCTTGAGGAAGCACATGCCCTATCTTCCATAATAAGTTCCGTATAATTTCTGCTCGATTATACCTACATAGAGACAAGTTATAGAATCTCAGAATGCAGATAGATTACAAAATACAGTAATAACAATAACTATGCTCGATGGTAAATAGCATTTCAAGAGATACTTACACATAAGCCATTAGGCAACGTTTATTTCGGACTAAAGTAAGATGATGGATAAGAGCTCCGTAATAATCTGCATTTCTTACTGTTTGGATTTCCAAACGTTCTTCCTCCATCTTCCTGTTTACACAGAACAGCACATGCACAAATGGGATAAGATAATGCAACGAAAAGTGATGTTCAAGCAAAAATAGCACCCTCCAATGTAGAAAAGGGGGACACAAAAAAGAAACAGGACAGCACAATGATGTTACCTTATCAGGGACTGCAGTTCAAGGAGATGTTGACTGCATTCTGCAACTACTTGTTGAACCAAGTCACTCTACAAGAGTATTGGCAAAATAATCAACAAAAGTATGCACATAGCCATAACAATATAACGTAGGTACTGAGTTACAAACCCACGGGAAAATATCTATGATAGATAAATAAGTGTAAAGAAAATCAAGGAATCAAATAGCAGTATCATACATAAAAAATACTTCATCAAGGATGATTATGTCATAGACTGAAACTTAGGGTGTGTTCACTTCATGGTGACATACTGTTTACGGAGATTGCAGAGCGAGGAATGGAAGGTAAAACCATGTTCACTTCAGGTGATTACCGCAGAATGAATTGCAACGATTTGCGGGATTCATGCACTGTTCAATCACCTGCATCTAGGAAGAGATTTGGAGGGATGAAACGAGCTTTCTCTAAAATGCCCCTCTTCCTAAAATAAATTCTCAGCTCAGACTACGCACTTTTATTTTGTTAAAATAAATATTACCCAAGTTGCAACCACTGTTCCCAGTTAAGAGGCATTTTTGCAGCGTTAGTGGTACATGAAGAAGGTGACGTTGCTGGAAGATGAAGAAAGGAGGGTACGAGAAGTTGTGGTTGGAGCTGGAGAAGACGATGAAGCGTGGTTACATGTGGAGGCGTATTCGGTTACAGTAGATGAACAAGAAGAACCGACAGTGTGTATCCAGTTACACCACTACCGTATTCGGATACACCATGAAGAAGAAGAACGCCCACCTGTGTATCCGGTTACACCATTGACGTATCCGGTTACAGCCTTCAAGAAGAAGAAGAACGTGCTATCCGGTTACAGCATTCACCTATCCGGTTACAGCCATGAAGAAGAAGAAGCGGAGTGAAGCTGAATCCGATTCCAGGCGCGGAGGTGGAGTGCGTGGTAGTAGACGCCGATGCGGGAGTTGGGGTTGTGGACGGAGAGGGTGACCTGCATGGTGAGAGAGAGGGTGTTGGGGATAGGGGAAGAGAGGTTGAAGGTGAAGAGGGTGGCGTCTTGGAGGGTGAAGCGGGGTTCGCCGGGCGGAGGATGACCCATATGAGGAAGACAAGGAAGAGGACTAGGAGGATGAAGGCAGCAACGCCGACGAGGACGAGGCGGATGAGACGGCGGCGCGAAGAGTGGTGGTGGCCGCAGTCCTTGGTGGACATGGTGGTTGTTGGAGAATTACTCGGAAGAATACTGGGTTGGAGTGAGAGGTGTGAGTGAATCTTTTTAATCCTTCTTTTTAATTGGTGGAGAATTACTTGATGGACATGTTTTTTCTTTTTAATCTTTCTTTTTTATCAGCAGTATTATTATTTTTCTATTTTAATTGATTATTAAAACCTACATTTTATTAAATTACCTCTTAAATTTAAATTCTAATAATATAAATATTTAATAACATTTAATATTATCTTAAAAACTAATTAAGATTTTCCGCAAAAACCTCCTAATTTAATTTTTAAATAAATAAAAGACAATATCATAATATTAAATGCACTCTTAAATTTTAATTTCTTTAGTTAAATAATTAATGTGAATTTTTAACACTTAAACATTTTTACAATTAAATATAACATTAACAAATATTATTTTATATTACTTTAATACCTAGGGGCATTTTGGTAATCTTCAATTTTTACTAATTAAACAAATTTTTTAAAACTGTCACATCAATCAAATCCTACTACACTAATTCTCACAAAATTTACCTTCAAATCTACTCTCAATTACCTTCAAATCCACTCAACTAAACACAAAAAAAATCACCCTCAAATCTCTTCAAATCCACTCAATCACTCTCCCCCAAATCATCTCCTCCAATCACCCCCAAGTGAACACACCCTTAATAACTCCCAATAGACCAAAATAATTTCTAACACACTGGGAAATATGATAGATAAATAAGAGTAGAGAAAATCAAGGAATCAATTAGCAGTATCATACATAAAAGATACTTCATCAAGGACGGTGATGTCATAGACTGAAACATAATGACTCCCAATAGACCAAAATAATTTCTGACAGCAATTAGGGTAGCTTCTCCAAGCCCTTTTACTCCCCTTCACAGTGGGGTGGGTTGGGGGGTGGAGAGATGTGTGAAAATGATAGAAATGATTGAGAAATTTAAAAAGGGACCTAACATAAGCAGTTAATGAATTTAAGAAAAAAGATTTCATATGTGAAATAGCTACTTGAATTCTGAATCAAAACAAAAAGATCTTATCCATGCAAACAACTTCAATTTTTCATCTTACAACTTCTCAAGGTTGTCGACTTGCCATAGCATTCAGACTTGAATTACACTGACTAACCCGAACTTTTGACGCAGCAAAGAATCACAGGCAGCATTTAAATCGAAAGAAAGTAAATTAGATCGAGATACTGCCTGGTACAAAGCCAAAGGGAAAACTTAAGAATAATTAAAACATCCTCGATTAGGTTAATGTGATACATTCTCGTAACAGAAATTGCCATCACCAAGCATCAGTAACATTGGCTGCCATTACATACAACTACAAATCTCTGGATGCATAAAACTCAAACTTGGTTCGTGCAAGCTTTTCCAAATTTATTCCAAAACTTAATAAGAAAATATATCATACACACAAGAGTACCAATTTTAGAATTTGGAGTTAAGGTCAAACTTTATCTGGCAAAACTAGTTAGTAAGGTGAAAACTACCCGAGCTTTATGAGCTCTAGGTATGGTCTGTTAAGTACCTCTAGACAAGTTTACCCAAAGAAACTCTTAAGTCATATCTCTAGTCTACGAAACTAGATCCCTACCTTTGAGACTGCAATTAAAAGCAGCCCACAAAGAAACTCCCACTAAGGCAGACTAGGGGTGTGCTACGAAACCACAGGACAAGTAATAAAATAAGAGGAAAAGAGAATAAGGAAAGGATCACTGATCCTGTTTCATTGAAATAAAGGCGGAAACAGAAGGAATAACCCTATTGTCCAGAACTACGCTCCTTAAGAGATCCAAAACGGTACTCTCCACTCTTAATTTTGTTAAAAACAGAATATCCACCCCCACACACTCCTCTGACCTATAAAGGTAACAACCAAAAAGGAAATCTTCTAGGATTCCCCCTTTCCCTCTCTCTAACTAATTCTGCTACGTGTCCCCCTCAGTCCCTTTTATTTTTTTCTCCTAATATAAACTTGTCCCCATTTCCTTTGCTGCTCTGTTTCTTTGTCCAATATATTTTCTGACCCAATAGATAGTTGGGCTGTATCAGGGTGTCTGCAATTAAAACAGCTTTCTAACATACCTGCTGATAATGTAATGTGTTTTCCACTATACAAGGTGGTTCCAACATAACCCAACAATTGTAGAAAATAAATATAAGAATAACCTACTAAAAAGTGCAGTGGACTTACATTGAATGACACAAGCTGGCCCTTATCTCCGCTTGCAAATTCTTTCACAAGTTGGCAAGCTGTTCTCCCATACATGTTCAAAGTTCAAACTACCACTAGACAGCCTTGAAAACAGAAAAGAATAAAATTGACAAGTAATACTGTAAACATCACAGATAGAATACAAAAATTGTCAGCCAACATAAATGTGTACCAACACTTAGATGGCAGCCAAGCTCATTTACTCATTGACAAGCCACGGTCCAATCAAGGAGTTCAAGCAAGCTACATCATTCAGCAAGCTATACATACAAAAACATATCAAGTTTCTCAACAAAATTTACAAAGTGGGAATGCAAACCATAAACATCTTTCGTATCATACAATGGCAATAAAAATTAGAATTGCTATCACATTGCAAAGCTAAAAAAATGGTACCACTCGATACCATTCAAATAACAGAACATATTTTATACCAAACCAACGAAAATAACAAAATAGAAACACATTTTCTGCATTAAAGAAAATTAAATGCCAAAGCAACTCACTGACCTCTGCTTCCTTCACTATGAACCTTTGTCAGATCTCAGTTACCTTACTGATAAAGGAGGTTCCATACATATAATGGTGAAGTTGTTCTTCGTTCATGGTTTACCTAAATTCAGTGAACAAATATGTCCATGGTGACAATCTAAATTCAACTAAACCTTTTACTTAGTGACTTGAGACAAAACTTTTGCTTAAGTAAACGCAATACTTAGTAAATAAAGCATATGTTGAAAAGGGATGGGTTGACAAAACATGCAAGGTGTGCAAAAAGGACACCGGCGAAAGGCAAGTAGACAACTTTGGAAGAGATGCTCAGGTTGCATGTTTAGAGAAGTTCAAATCAGGGAAGTTTTTTACCACATTGTTCTCTTCTTAAAGAACACATTTTCTCATATAGTGTTGAAAGTCCCACATCGACTTTATTATGCCATTTCATAAATCCACATTTGGGACATGGGCATCGAATTGTATCTTCAATAGCCCCATTCTCAAAAGCAAAATTTAAGAATTTTTCTAAACCAATAGATTATTCAATTGTATTTCGAAGCTTAACAATCCAAGATTTATCCATTCAAAAATATTCATAAACAAAATGAAATACACTACCACATCAAAAAGATAATATTCATGGAATATACAAACAAAGATTGAATTAATAAATAAAATGCTTCCAAATGAAATTAAATGTACTAACCTTGAGAACTGTGAGATTCCAAAGTTTGATGGCGGTCAAATAATAGAACAACACAATAACGCAGTAATAACACAATGCCTCCCGAGCTTAGTTGTAACACCACTTATCAATAAGCACGTTTGTATCTGTGAACTACCTACAAAGTGGTTTAGGAGAAAAGCTGAAACTATAAGCTTACATTGCATTACTTGTAATTGGTGGTAAGCTTTAGAGTAATAGGTTTAGAGGGTAAAAAACTCATCCCAAAATAATCAAAATATTAAAGAGATACAGATTTTTCAAGTTATAAAAAGCTAGTTTATTCCTTAAAAAAAAGAGATTTAAGTGTCCATTTTTCTTTTATATCATGCATAGTTTTCCAGAATTATACCTTGACTTAAAAAACTAAATAACCAATTATATATTAAAAAAAAATCCATAAACATTGCACCACCTATTGTACCATGCGTTAGTTTTTTCAACAAATTATGGATTCAATCATTTTGACCAACATAAATATGTCACTGCTCCAAGACTTATTCATGTCTAGCGATAACTTTTTTTTTTTAAAACCATATAAGAGAACTAATTTTATATGCACTAAAACACCAACTTTTCCTCACTTTTCCATTATATTTTTTCAGTAACCCAGTTTCAATACCCATGCAATAACCAATACAATCACCACCATACTTAAAGCACCTAACAGGAATATAAAATTATATGGCTCGAATAAATGAACAACATACCTTATTATATCACAATACAACAACACAAGCATTCAAGCCTTACAATTTATATTAGCGAATTAAAGCCAAGTGAAACCACAAAATTTTCAAATAGCAAATCAATATACAATAAAAAGCAATGGTTCTCTGGTAAAGTTATAAAAGAAAGAGAGATTCCAATATTTTGAACTGTAGGTAATTACATAAGGGAACAGGACAATTGTCCTCATAGGCTGCCATGTTGGCCACTGTAAATGAGGAGTTAGAGTAAGAGATCTCTTTCACCAGAAAATCATAACTAGAACTACTGATAATTGGATTTTTATCCATACAAGCAATCTCAAAGTAGGGATAGCCACAAAATGATTCCTGTTAAAAAGAAATCCAGAAAGGATACTTAATGGTCGGGCCATCTCCACAACTTTTAGGTGTGCAGGCCTTAAATTTTGGATTAGAAGATAAAACAGTGGTAGCAAAGAAGAAGATTGTGGTAATAATACATAGTTGAGGCTTAATGTAATGGAAGAAGATTGGAAGGATTATTTGGTTCTGGGAATTTGGAAACAATGAAGAGGAGAGAAGAGTATTAGTGTGGAGTGTAAGGCTGACATTTAGAAGAAACTTCAAAGTCGTTGGTAGGTGTGTAGTGTGGAAATTCATACACGAAAACATGCTACTATTTTATAATGGGGTTTATGATTGAAGCTTGAAAATATAGATGAAAACAAAACAAAAGTTCAAGCAATAGATTGCAGGCTTCATTTTTTGTAGTTATATAACAAGCATCAACACAAATGGAATGCCAATGATGATGAAAATCACATCATCTCCAGTAATGGTGAAATCACTATGACACTGCAGGTGGATAAATAAATCAACAAAATAAGTGATGAAAGCAGAAAATGATGTCCATGATGGTGAAAGACGTGTTGGACCACAAAAGAAAGAAAACATCTACATTTACAAATGCAATCAACAACTCTGTTCAAAACTAAAATCACAATTATACCCTTAATGGCTTACAAGATTGAACAACTGAATGATGATGATGTTTCAACTTAAACGAGTGATTATAATATAAACTTATGATTATGATTTTTCAATTGTACTTTGCCTGGTTTGTCACTGAAGGAACCCATATTGCCAATCCAACAGCTCCCTAAGGGCAAGATTCACAAAGACAAATATGAGAACAATAAAATATAAGCAATTTTCACTATAATTAAAAGATGACCAATTCAAAAGTTAAGGGAGATGGGAAATTGCTGTTCCGGAATTCATTATCTGTAATGCAATATGAAACTTCCAGAATTATAAATTCAAGTTTCTTTTCTCTTAAGTTTGATTTTAATAATTGGATTTCTTGGTAAGCATAATTTGAATGTTGACGTTTGTTTTTTTTGCGGATAAGATCAAATGATATTGTATGGATGGATGTTTTTCTTCACATGGTTAAAGATAATACTTCACGTGTAATTGACAAAACAAGACAGCTAAGAAAAACAATAGCAAAGGTAATGAAGGAAGCTAGCACTCAAATTGAGACCTTAGAATGGTTCCAGAGCAGATTAAAAAGCAATAAAATGGACCAAAAACAATTTGCAGATATGAACATGCTGCAGTAGTAGAATTTTAACAAGCTATCAGTTTCTTGAGATATGAACTAGGCAAATGATTGAATGTTAATATGACACTGCACCTATTCAGTCACAGTCCTTCTCTTTTGATTTGCTATTTTTTGCTCTGCCCCCCCACCCCCCCCCCCCCCCCCCTTTTTTTTTATCCAACATGCTGCAGTAATAGAATTTTAACAAGCAGATTATGCAGTGGCATATTACAATCAAAAATTGATTCTGAAGAATTAAATTGAAAGACACAAAAACAGTACAGCAGTTTGACTCAAGGAGTTAATAATGTGATGAACTCAGCAATGATCTACTGCCAAGCATGAAAGACCCACAAAATACACTCAAGCAAGTCCAATTTCGGTGTAATTGATTAAGATCGGTGCTGCTGTTTAGCAACTTGCAACCAAGCTCATGTCAAGCATTTCATAGCTCATTTGGTATATGATTACTAGGCACAAGCAGACTCAAAACAGGATGAAAAGAAATCTGAAATTTCAAAGTTAACACTGGATTTAATAGATATCAAATTACTAGAAACATTAATCAAAAGTGCTCAAATTGGGTTTCGACATTTTAGGGATGTTAACTACAGCACCAACGTGTTATGAACTTTTGTCTTTTGTTCTAACGACACAAGTTTTCATACTTTATTCACATAATTTAAGTTGTACATTTGTCCCTTGAAAGTAATTAGGGAATATCGGCCAACAACTATACAAAAGGAATTGAGAGTGAAAATGTGAAAGGATTATAAATGAGATAAATTACAGCTTCACATAATGTGCAGAAAAGAAAATGAAGCATATGGTGTGCCAAACTTCCAAGGGTTGGAAGAGGGTGGGAGTAGTAAAATCTCTTTTCCACTAACTAAAGCATCAAAATGTCATTTATTGCAAAGAAGGTTATACAAATTTGTACAGAGTGAAGAGACGTACCTGCGAGAGACCACTGGAAGAAATCCCACTCTTGTGAAGCCCTAGCAATGTGCAATTTGCACTCTTCCCTCACAGTCTTGTCCCTGTCCTCTAAGCGGCTGAGATCGATGACTGGAAGCTCACAATCCTCAGCGGCCAACTAGTGTGCGCGGCGTGGAGGCGTGCCGATGGCGTGGATGCTCCGACTAGTGGGCTTCGAGACGGCGTGGAGCGCGGTGTGTTCTGTGCTCTGGGATGAGACCAAAAAATGCTCTGCGTGAGGAGAGATTGAGATTGGAAGCAACGAAATGGTGAAGAAACGAAATGGCGACGAGAGATCGAGTTGGAAGAAAAGCTTAGCGTGTTGGAAGAAATGAAATGCTGTGTTGTGGACTGCGAGATTGAAAGGGGTTTTGCGCCTATTAAGATAGGTGTTTCGATATATAATATGTTTTTTTTCATAATTTCAATTTGTCACCAAGTCAAAGTATTATGACAGGTGTGGTCTTTTACCTATCATTATCATAATACATGTATGTTTTATTATGAAAATGTCATTACTAAATATATTATGATAGTTTTCTTAAAATACATCATAATAAATTATAATTTTATTACAAAATTATCACTAATCATTTATACTTATATTAATGTATTATGATAGGTGAATTTTATTTATCATAATAATGCGTCATATAATCTTATTTTTTCATCAGTGGATAGTTATATTAAGTTATTATAATTTAAAAATGTAGTTATATTTTCTTGACATTTTGGATTTTTTTAACACAAAGTTTGTGATAAGTAAAAAAAATGAAAGTTTGATTGAAATGAATTTTTTTTCGTTTTTAGCACATAAAAACTGAAAATTATTTTAACATCTAAGAGTGAAAAGCAAAATCATATTCGAAAGAAAAAATGCAGATATGCAAATGGAGTCATGAAACTGAAGTGACGATAATTATACACAGGAAATGAAGATGAATTGAAAATTAATCTCGTCGCCTAGCCAAGTTTATTTTAACCTTTTCAACTTTTCAACCTACCTTTTCTCACTCATTGGTTAATCACCGCGACCTCTATTCAAATCTCTCCCAACAAACAAATTACTTTATCACTCAAATCTAATACTACTTCTGGACGCTACAATTTTACTTTGCCTAACTCTTTTTTTTCAAACAAGTCAATGTTTTATTACCCGTTTTCTCAACATTTGAAGCCCTTTTCAACTTTAGACAGCTGAAACTAAGAACAGTTAAGTTAAGAATGTCATTCCTACATAACGGTTTTTCGTATGAACAGTGGATTTCGCTGACTTGCTTCCTCGCAGATCGAAGAAATTAATTTTCATTGCACAATCCAGTACTGGAAATTATTAGCTACTTGGTTTGAAAAAAATCAATTATAATTGGGCACATTCGATTATTAATGTTTGAAAAATCAATCATCAATCGGAACAACAGTAATTATTGGAAGGGATACTTTTAGACACTAATATATTCTCCTCTCTTACAGTGATGAATTTCCTTTATACAAGATTCAGAATCTTTTTTCTTTCTTCCATACCTCATCTTATTTCCTTTCCTTCTTTTCCCCTTGCATATAACATGAAAACAAAGTCACTTGCAAACCAAAACAAATCATCAATAGTTAATTTTCAGACGTGCATTAACCCTAAACTATATATAAATTTAGTTAGAGAATAATCCCAAAAATGATTCGTTCATCTACTAAGAAAAACTCTATAAAAATGACCAAACAGAGCATACACCACACAATTATCAATAGCAATTTCTAATCAAAAGGAATGTCTATAAATTCAAAACAAGAACCTTCTAGTACACCATAGATGTCGGGGGCAGAAGAGGGTTCAGAAAAATACTAGGTTGAAGAATTAAAGCTGGCCGTGAGTTAGCTTGCGCACCTACCCTGGCGACCACACTTTGTTGAACCTGGCGGACGACCACACTTTGCTCAACCTAGCCGACGATCACACATAATAGAATGTGAGTTGCTATGAGTGGAACGAAAGCACTGGACGATGAAACTGAAGTAAAAATTGGGGGTTAAGATTTAGGGAGAAATAGGAAGAGATATTTTAGAGTGGTATGATGAAAGTTGGGAGCAAGAGTTTAGTGAATAAGTTAAACTCCCGCTTAGATTTTAGGAAAAAGGGAGCAACGGTTTGGTCAATCAGTTAAAGTCCGACTTAGGTTTTAGGAAAAAGGGAAAAACAAGGGGAAATTTTTAGAAAATATAAAGTTAAGTGGGAAGGTTGAAACTTTTTAATTAGGGAGCTTATAAACCTCTTAAGAAAAAATTAAAACCCCATAGTTACTAGTAATAAAATAACTCATTATAATAATTTTAAATAATGTTTATTTATGGAGGGTCTTTATAACCTCCACAAAATAACCTCCATTATATAATATTTTTTTTTAGTGCGTTTTGCAAAGTTAATCAATCCCACCATGATGTAACAGTATCTAGACAACAATGACAATATAAAAACCAAAACTTTACCAACAAAAAATCCAAGGAATACACAAACTCCACAAAAAATGCAATGAGAGTGGAGGAGGATTTCACAAAGAAGAAATGGCGAAGAAGAAGAAGAAGAAACTATGGTTCTTTCATGAAGAAGAAATGAAGGCCATTGTGAAACTTTCCTGAATATTAACCTTAGACAAAATTTTAGGCCTAATAACTAAGAGCTAAAAACTCCGACCTCAGTCAAAAACTTAAAATTTTGGTGAATTTTTATGTCTCAGTTATTTAGAACCTGAAGTCTTTATTCTTCAATTTTCTTAAAAATCAGGGCCTATACTTCTTCTCTCGGATAAAATAGTTAAAAAAAAGAGAGAATTTTAAAATTTTAGCAATCCTATAAGTCTTGATTTTCAAGAAACCAAAACATAAAGAATAATACACTCCATTTTTTAAGAACTCGACCTATAAGTTCATGAAATTTTTGAAATTGTGAACGTATTTTGATATGTTTTGTTTACTCTAAAACCAAAACATATAAAACAATTTTAAAAGTTAAAACTACATTAGTTAAAAGTCAAAACTACATTAGTCAAAACTACTCTCCAAATTGTTGGATTATTGGGCTCCCTTCCTATGTGGAGAATAGGCCCAAATAGTGTGGTCCATTATGTCTCATTAGGTTAAAATGAGATGGGTCAGATTAGTAGAGAACAAGAGAGTCATTTGAAAAGAGATAAAAGCCAAGTGAGAAAAAGAAAGAGAGAAAGTCATTCCCGCATAACCCTAAAACTGCACTGGTGTTTTCGTCCCTGTGAAGTCGTTCACCGTTGGATCGAGCTGATTTTTGGACAGTAGGTTCCAGACATATGGTTCTCCATTTTGACCGTTCGGATCGTCAATCGGAGGTCTAGATTGGGAGAAATCGATCCCGCACCAGCAGCCCTGTTTTGGAGAATTTTCATCTTCTTTGTTCTCATTTGTAAGCATTTGTGCTTAGTTAATTTGACTTATTGAAAATACCTTTTGGTATTATTATTGGAGACTCTTGTGTACCCTATTATTGATCATAGTGGATTTTTCTTTGGTCTCGACGACTCGTGGTTTTTACCCTTGCATTGAGGGGTTTTCCATGTTAAAAATTGTGGGTGTCTCTTTGTACTTTGGATTCTATTTTTGTTCTATTTGTTTGGTGCTCCTCGCAGTTTCTCGCAAGAAGGGAGATTGAATTTCCGCTGCGTTATTACACTTCGATAAGTTGTTATTTGGTTTGGCCCTTTCCCCCATCAAAGTGTCATCAAAGCTCTTTGATTAAGGGACCGTTTAATTTTGCGTGAATGATGGAGGCACATACAAAATTGATTCCGTTGAATGGAGAAAATTATCACTTATGGAAAGGCAAGATGAAGGACTTGATATTTGTGAAAAATTTGCATCTTCCTGTTTTTGCTTCCAATAAGCCAGAATCCAAGTCAGATGAAGAATGGGATTTTGAACATCAAGAGGTATGTGGATTTATCAGGCAGTTTGTTGATGACAATGTCTATAATTTTGTTGCTAATGAGACACATGCGAGAACCCTATGGGATAAGCTTGAATCCTTGTATGCCTTTAATGAGGAGATGAGAAGTAAGACACAGGGTACTTCATCTCATTTAGAAGTGCTTATTACAGAGAATAGGGGGAGAAACCAAAAGAAAGAACAAAACAGTGGTAAAGATAAAAGCAGGAGCAAGTCCAAATCTCGGTACAAGAATGTGGAGTGTCACTATTGTCACAAAACAGGGCATATAAAGAAAAATTGTTTTTTGTGGAAGAAAGAGAGCAAAGACAAAAAGGGTAAGCAAAGAGAAAGAGACAATGATGATGGTGATCGTGTTACTACTGCTACATGTGGTGACCTTGTTTGTCTTTGTGATCATGACACTATTAATTTTGAATCTGATGAGAGCATGTGGATAATTAATAGTGGTGCTACACTGCATGTTACATCCAGGAAGGAGTTCTTCACATCTTATACACCTGGTGATTTTGGAGTATTGAAGATGGGTAATGATGGGGTGCCTAAGGTTATTGGTGTTGGTGATGTTCACTTGCAAACCAACATGGGGATGCACTTGTTGCTTAGAGGAGTTAAACATGCTCCAAATGTTTGCTTTAACTTGATTTCTGTGCAGGTACTTGATGATGGTGGATATGATAACCACTTTGGTTTTGGAAAGTGGAAACTCACCAAAGGTAAATTGATTGTGGCTAAAGGAGAGAAAAACTCTAAGCTTTACTGGACAAAAGCTTTGGTTGCTAAAGATAGTGTGAATGTCTTGTATATGGAGTCTTCTTTGTGGCACAGAAGGCTTAGGCACATCAGTGAAAAAGGGTTTAACTGCTTAGATAAAAAGGATGTTCTCTCAGGATTGAAGAATGTAGATTTGGAGAAATGTTCTCACTGCATGGCTGGTAAACAAACTAGAGTATCCTTCAAGAAGCATCCTCCTTCTAGGAAGTCAGAGTTGCTTGAATTGGTGCATTTTGATGTTTGTGGCCCGTTGAAGGTAAAGTCTTTTCATGGTGCACTTTACTTTGTTACTTTTATTGATGATTGTTCCAGGAAGCTTTGGGTTTATGCACTACAGAGAAAGGACCAAGTGTTGGACAAGTTTAAAGAATTTCATGCTTTGGTTGAGAGGCAGTCAAGCAAGAAGCTGAAGCGCATTCGTACTGACAATGGTGGTGAGTATTGTGGACCATTTGATGCTTATTGTAGACAATATGGTATTGCACATGAGAAGACTCCTGCCAAAACTCCTCAGCTGAATGGTTTAGCAGAGAGGATGAACAGGACATTGATTGAAAGAGTTAGGTGTATGCTTTCTGAAGCAAAATTGCCTAAGCATTTCTGGGGTGAGGCATTGTTTACAGCAGTGCATGTTATTAATCTAAGTCCTGCAGTTGCTTTGAACTCCGAGGTGTCAGACAAGATTTGGTTTGGTAAGAATGTTACTTATGATCATTTGCGTGTCTTCGGTTGTAAAGCATTTGTTCATGTTCCAAAGGATGAAAGATCCAAGTTGGATGTGAAGACAAGGCAATGCATCTTCATTGGTTTTGGTCAGGATGAATTTGGCTACAATTTGTATGACCCTGTTGAAAAGAAAGTTGTTAGAAGTCGTGATGTGCAATTCATGGAAGATCAAACTATTGAAGATATTGATAAGGTGGAGAAGTCTACTCCTAAGGAAGATGGTAATGTGGCTGATGTTGATCCAATTCGGTTGCCTATTAATGATTTGGATATTTATGTTCATGATGATGAACAACATGGTGATATTGATAATCAGCAGGTTGGAGATAGCTTGGATGTTCCTATTGATAATGTTGATGAAGAGGAACATGATGAGAGTCTTGGTGATGTACTTGAGCTACCTGAAGCTCAACCCAGAAGATCTGACAGGCCAAAACAACCTTCTAAGAAGTACTCTACCGATGAGTATGTGATGTTGACTGATGAGGGAGAACCTGAATGTTATGAGGAGGCCGTTGAAAGTGAAGAAAAGCAAAAGTGGTTGGATGCAATGCAGGATGAGATGAAATCTCTGCATGATAATCACACTTATGACTTGGTAAAGTTGCCTAAGGGTAAGAGAGCCTTAGAGAACAGGTGGATCTTCAGGGTGAAGCAAGGGAGCAATTATACATCTACCAGATATAAAGCCAGATTAGTGGTGAAAGGCTTCAGACAAAGAAAGGGTGTTGACTTCAATGAGATTTTCTCACTTGTGGTGAGGATGACATCTATCTGAACTGTGTTAAGTTTAGCTGCTACTCTTGATTTGGAGGTTGAGCATATGGATGTGAAGACAACCTTCCTTCATGGTGATTTGGAGGAAGAGATTTATATGAAGCAACCAGATGGTTTTCGTGTTAAAGGCAAGGAAGACTATATGTGTAGGCTACAAAAAAGCCTATATGGCTTAAAGTAGGCTCCGAGGCAGTGGTATAAGAAGTTTGAGTCTGTTATGTGTGAGCAAGGCTATAAGAAGACTACTTCTGACCATTGTGTTTTTGTCAAGAAATTTTCTGAGAATGATTTCATTATATTGTTGCTATATGATGATGACATGCTTATTGTTGGAAAAGATGTTTCCAAAATTGACAGGTTGAAGAAGCAACTGTGCGAGTCATTTGCCATGAAAGACATGGGAGTTGCTAAGAAGATTCTTGGTTAAGTATCACTCGTGATAGAAAAGAGAAGAAACTTTGGCTATCACAAGAGCACTACATTCAGAAGGTGCTGCAAAGATTCCAAATGGAGAATGCTAAGGTTTTAAGTACTCCTCTTGCTAATCATTTTAAGTTGAGTGTTAAACAAAGTCCTTCAAATGAAGCTGAGAAGATAGATATGAGCAAAGTTCCTTATGCTTTTGCGGTGGGTAGTTTGATGTATGCAATGATATGTACAAGGCCTGATATTGCACACGCTTTTGGTACAGTTAGCAGATTTCTGTCAAATCCAGGTAGAGAGCATTGAAATGCTGTGAAATGGATTTTGAGGTATCTTCGTGGTACTAGTGGTTTGAAACTTTGTTTTGGTGATAAGCCTACTTTGGTGGGTTACTCAGATTCAGATATGGCTGGAGGTATTGATTCCAGAAAGTCCACTTCAGGCTATTTGATTCAGTTTGTAGGGGGAGCCTTGGCTTGACAATCAAAGTTGCAAAAGTGTGTGGCGTTGTCTACTACTGAGGCAGAATTCATTGCACTTACTGAAACATGCAAGGAGTTGTTATGGGTGAAGAAATTCTTGTAGGATCTTGGTTTTGTGCAAGATAAATACTTGTTGTATTGTGACAGTCAAAGTGTTATTCATCTTGGTAAGAATCCAACTTTTCATTCTAAATCCAAACATATTGATGTGAGGTATCATTGGATACGTGATGTTTTGGATGTTAAGTTGTTGGAATTGGCTAAAGTTCATACAGATGATAATGGTGCTGATATGATGACCAAGGCATTGCCAAGAGGAAAGTTTGAAGTTTGTTGTGAGATTACCGGTTTGGCGGATATCTCCACATAGTTGTGAGGGGGAGATTTGTTGGGTTATTGGGCTCCCTTCCTATGTGGAGAATAGGCCCAAATAGTGTGATCCATTATGTCTCATTAGGTTAAAATGAGATGGGTCAGATTAGTAGAGAACAAGAGAGTCATTTAAAGAGAGATAAAAGCCAAGTTAGAGAAAAAGAAAGAGAGAAAGTCATTCCCGCATAACCCTAAACCTGCACTGGTGTTTTCGTCGCTGTGAAATCGTTCACCGTTGAATCGAGCTGATTTTTGGACAGTAGGTTCCAGACATATCGTTCTTCATTCTGTCCGTTCGGATCGTCAATCGGAGGTCTATATTGGGAGAAATCGGTCCCGCACCAGCAGCCCTTTTTTGGAGAATTTTCATCTTCTTTGTTCTCATTTGTAAGCATTTGTGCGTAGTTAATTTGGCTTATTGAGAATACCTTTTGGTATTATTATTGGAGACTCTTGTGTACCTTAGTATTGATCATAGTGGATTTTTCTTTGGTCTCGGCGACTCGTGGTTTTTACCCTTGCATTGAGGGGTTTTCCACGTTAAAAATTGTGGGTGTCTCTTTGTGCTTTGAATTCTATTTTTGTTCTATTTGTTTGGTGCTCCTCGCAGATTCTTGCAAGAAGAGGGATTGAATTTCCGCTGCGTTATTACACTTTGGTATGTTTTTATTTGTTTTGGCCTTTTCCCCATCACAAATATGTGTAATCAGTGCATCATTATTTATGCATGAGTTGGTTCAACATTATAATTTGTAATACACAAAAGTTCATAACCACAACAATGGTGTGATCTAATAAAAGGTTTAAAGAATAATTCTGATGTATTATTTCAAAGAGTAGAGTACCATATATATACATACAAGGATCTTATAATTCTTCATCTATTAAAGGAATGACAGGTGCACAAATATGCACAAATTATAATAATATCTAAATTATGACTAACATAATATTTGATTGTCTAATATCCCTTAATAGAATATTTAGCATATCTTAACACCCGCGCTCAAGTTGGTGCATGGATATCACACATTCCTAACTTGAATAGAGACTCATCAAACAATCTTCTTGACACTCCTTTGGTGAGAACATCAGCCAACTCCAATTCAGATCTTACAAAAGGAAAGGAAATTATTCCAGTTTCAATCTTCTCTTTGATGAAATGTCTATCAATCTCCACATGCTTTGTTCTATCATGTTGAACAGGATTATGAGCAATTGCAATAGTCGAAGTATTGTCACAGTACAAACTCATAGCTTCATTTGGTTTAAATCCCAAATCTGATAGCACATTTTTAATCCACAAAAGTTCACATACACCTAGTGTCATGCCTCTGAATTCTGCTTCAGCACTAGATCTTGCTACTACAGGTTGTTTTTTACTCTTCCAAGTTACAAGATTCCCTCCTACAAAAGTAAAGTATCCAAAGGTAGATCTTCTATCATCTTTTGAACCTGCCCAATCTGCATCAGTGTACCCTTCTACCTTTAAGTTTCCATGATTTGAGAACAAAATTCCTTTTCTAGGAGCAGACTTCAAATATCTCAAAATCCTTTCAACAGCATCCATATGAAGTTTTCGTGGGTCATGCATAAATTGACTAACAACATTCACCGCATATGTGATATCTGGACGTGTATGGCACAAATAAATTAATTTTCCTACCAGCCTTTGGTATCTTCCTCTGTCTATGCTTGCTAAATTTGAGCATTGAAAGAGTTTATGATTTTGTTCAATTGGTGTATCAGCTGGTTTACTCCCAAGCAACCCAGTTTCCGATAGTAAACCAATAGTATATTTTCTTTGGCATAGAAAAATACCATGTTTTGATCTAGCTACTTCAATACCCAAAAAATATTTGAGGTTTCCAAGTTGTTTCATCTCAAATTCAGATGCAAGGTATTGTAAACTAGAAATCTCATCTGGGTCATTTCTTGTAACAATCATGTCATCAACATATATAATCAAAGCTGTAATTTTTCCTTTTCCTCTCTTAAAAAATAATGTGTGATCAGAGTTACTTGCTTTATAGCCAAAAGCCTTCATAGACTTAGTAAACCTTCCAAACCATGCTCTTGGGGATTGTTTTAATCCATATAAAGCCTTCTTTAATTTGCAAACCTTCATTCCAATTGAATCTGTCATGGCTGGTGGAGAATCCATATAAATTTCTTCTTAAATTTCTCCATGTAGGAAAGCATTTTTCACATCAAATTGCAAAAGAGGCCAATCTTGGTTTGCAGCTAGCGACAAAAGTATTCTCACAGTATTGAGCTTGGCTACTGGTGCAAACATCTCTTGGTAATCTACACCATAAGACTGAGTGTAACCTTTAGCCACAAGTCGTGCTTTATACCTCTCAATAGTTCCATCAGCTTTATGCTTAATTGTAAAGACCCATTTGCAGCCTAAAATTTTCTTCCCTCTTAGTAAGGACACAAGATCCCAAGTGTTGTTTTTTTCTGAAGTTGCCATCTCCTCAACCATTGCTTCAGTCCATCTAGGATCTGCCAAAGCTTCCTGTACATTACTAGGAATAGAAATTGAAGATAATTGAGATACAAATGATGCATATGACTAGGATAACCTGTGAGATGACACATATTTACTAATGGGATATTTAACTTTGGCTTGGAGGTCTGGTTCATATTTAACTGGAGGTTGACCACTGTTAGAACGAGGTGGAAGAATATATTGAACAGTAGTAGACTCAGTGTTTGGGGTGTTGGTGGTCTCATGCAAAGAAGAATCAATTCCATGATCAATTTGATCTAAATTAGTATTGATAACGGTTGAAAAACCGTTATTTTCATATGCTATTTTGGACTAAATTACACCCTTTATTACTTAGAATGAGCTTAGAATCAAGTAAAACTCAATAAATGAGTCAGTAGAGAGTCAAAAGCTGTTTTTAGCGATATTATGCTTGTTTTGCATTGTTTTGCAGCAAATATGAGGAAAGTGAAGATTGGGGACGAAGATGAAGGTCTTAGACTCAAGAAAAATGAAGAAAAATCAAGAAAAGAAGAGTCTAGAAACCGCCCAGCGGCAGAATTGCACCGCTGGACCGCCAAATGCGAGGAGTTGGCACCAAGGCAGCGACGCCTGGCGGTTTTGCGATAAGAGGCAAACCGCCGGGCGGTAGACCCCTGACGCCAGGCGGTAGTGCGATAAGAGGCAAACCGTCGGGCGGTATAAGTGTGACGTCGGGCGGTTGCCTATTGGGCTCGGGCCTGTTTTCTGTTCCGCTCCTCGGCTATAAATAGCCCTAGTGCGATTTCATTCTTATTCTTTTGACAGAAGAGGGCGGCTAGACCTATTTTTCACTCTCTGGAGAGGATCTCTTGGATGCTTAAGCTCCTTTTCATCTTTTCTAGGGTTTGTTTTCCATTTCTTCCATTATTTTCATCTTGGTTCACCATGACAATGGTGAACTAAACCCTTTTGTTGTTGGGGGAACAATGTAATCTTTTGATACTCTCTTTTATTGAAACTCTTGTTTAAATTATATGATTTTCATATGCGTTTATTATCAATTGTTGGATTCTCATACTGTGCTTAAAGCTTTTATCGTTTAACTCATTCGGTAATTGTTATTTGCCTTTATTGATACGGGAACGTACAGTAATGTGATGAACTGGTGAGTAATTCCTTGGTTAAGCAATACCACCTAGGGATAGGGGGGTAGGACGACCAATTGTTTTTGCTTCTGTTTGTAATGCGTTGCTAGTTACTAGGGGAGGCTAGGGATAGTAAGCCGGTAATTAGTAATAGGCCCTTTTCGTCGAGGGATCGGGTTAAGGGGATGCCAAGAAAGTTTGCATAACAATTAGATAATAAAGCAATTTAAACAAGAGGAGTAAATAAGAGAGAGCGGATTAGATGAAATTTTAAACCCCCAACAACTCCATTTATTCATACTCTTTTCTCGTCAACTGAATCACTCATTGCATGTTTATTTTCTGCTTTTGCATTCACCACAACAATTAATTTTTCTTTCAAAAGTCTTACGATTTTGATTCATATGAACAATAAGGCCTTTCGAGTCTCATGGGAAGAACGATAATGGGTTTTACCATTTTTATTACTTGAAACGATATGGTACACTTGTCATTCAGTTAACAGTATTATCAGAGATAGGATCAGAAGGTACCTCTGAAAAGTCAAGTTGAACCTGTGGAGAAGATTGAGTCAATTGGTTATGATCAGAAGACATTGTATTATCCAAAAAAGAAGTGTCCATATTTAAGATTAGCTCACTTGCTGCAGAATGATCCTCACAAGATAATATATTTTCATAGTCAAACATATTAACATCATGATTATGCACTTCACTTTCATTGCCTCCCTGAAGTGGAGAATCAACATAAAATAATTCATGCTCATTAAATGTCACATCCATAGAAATATAAAATTTCTTTGATGGTGGATAGTAAGCACGATAACCTTTTTGAGTTGATCCATACCCAATAAAAACACATTTGATCGCTCGTTCTTCAAGCTTTGTACGTTGATGTGGGTGTAAGTGAACATATATAACACATCCAAAAATATGAGGTGGTAAATAAACTATGGGAGGAAGAAAACAATGATAAGACAACACATCATAAGGCCTTCGAAAGTTAAGCACACTGGAAGGGGTTCGATTAATTAAATAAACGGCAGAGCTCACAGCCTCACCCCATAAATGAGATGGACATTACCATCTATCAAAAGTGATCTTGTCACCTCTAATATATGTCCATTTTTTCTCTCAGCCACTCCATTTTGTTGTGGTGAATAAGGACATGTAGTTTGATGCAAGATGCCTTTAGAGTTCATGAACTCTATTAATTCATTCTTAAAATATTCCCCTCCATTGTCTGATCGAATGACCTTAATAGATGTGTTAACATGTGTAACAATCAGATGATAGAATGAACGAACCACATCACACACATCACTTTTATGTTTAAGCAAATATACCCAGGTTACCCGAGTACAATCATCAACAAAACTGATAAACCATTTTTTTCCATTATGTGTAGATTGCGGGGCAGGGCCCCAAACATCTGTGTGAATTAATTGAAAAGGAAATTTAGTTTTTTTATTGCTTAAAGGAAACACAACACAATGATATTTTGCCAAAACACAAGTTTCACAAAAAAAAATCAGAAATATTGCATTTATGAAATAATGATAGAAATAATTTTTTTAAATAACCAAAGAGGGATGTCCCAACCGTTTATGCCACAACCAAATTTCTTTTTTGTTTTTATCTTGTATGTGATCATTCGCAAGACAAGCCAATCTTCTTTTATGGTTTTGTTGTGAGACATTTTCAAGATAATACAGTCTTTCACTCTCTCTACCACTGACAATCTTCTCCTTGGAATGGATGTTCTGAAAAAGACAATGGGTTGGGTAAAACAAGGCAACACAAGAATGTGATTTGGTTAACTTGCTAACGGAGATAAGATTACAATTTAATGTAGGAACAAATAAAACATCAGGAATCGATAAGGAGGGTGAGAGAGATATAGTATATATACCTTCAATAGGAAATGAGACCCCATTGGCATTAATAATAACAGTTTTAGAACAACTAGAGGAAAAATTAGTAAATATATGAGGATTACATGTCATATGATTAGTAGCACCTGAATCAATTATCCAATCACTACCCTTAGTAACAACAGAAAGATTAAGAGCAGAGTTAGATATACCTTACTTGGTTACAAATCCGGCAGCAGTAGAAATATAACTCTTGGAAGCAGCGGAAGTTCCAGAATCATGTTTCTCCGATTGATTGTCATCAGAAGAAGCCATCAGAAATATTCAATGAAAAAAAGCATTGATTCCTATATTTTAGAGGATATCAGTGTTTGGCTCTTGATACCATAATAAAAGGTTTAAAAAATAATTCTGATGTATTATTTCAAAGAGTAGAGTACCATATATATACATACAAGGATCCTATAATTCTTCATCTATTAAAGGAATGACAAGTGCAGAAATCTACACAAATTATAATAATATCTAAATTATAACTAACATAATTCCTTAATAGAATATTTAGCATATCTTAACATGATCAAAATACATGTGTTCATTAGCAAGAGTACCAAAGAGTAAATTGCTAATAGAAGCAATAAATTGTTTAATAATAGAAATAAGACACATGATAGGATAAATAACTAAAATTTGTTGGATTATAATTTAAATCCCAAACAAGTATAGGCTAAAGCAATAAGTAATTTATTATTTATGAAACAAAGTTTATACTAGATACTGTTCTTAAGAAAATTTCTTATTGTGGACAAGTTAAAAACTCATTTCTATCCTTTCTGAATACTCATTTCTATGCTAACGTTTGATTACAGACATTAAGGATAACTTTATAAAGTTTGAATAAAAAAAAATAAAGAATCATACTTGGATACTCTGAAATATAAAAAGCCTATTGAATTTATAACCATAGGATGATAATAATAGAAAAGGTTATTTGACTCAAATTTCATGACAACAAATTTCATAAGGAATTATCATGGTGATGATATCTTCTCTAACATTGATCAAGAAAAAAAAAAAAAAAGAAGTCGCAAAAAATTTACCTTAAAGTAAATATTCTAACTGAAAAGTGAGAGCCAATAAACAAAAGTGCTTAAATGAAGAGAGGCAATTTCCCTAAAGTTTTCATAGAAGATCCAACCGAGTATGAGAAAATGATATCTCTACTTTCAAGCAAACTTATATTTCATATCTTAGTTTGGCCAAATACCCTCTATTAAGCATTAGATAACTAGGTTGGTTACAAATAATTTACAAATGTAACATATAAATAACAACATTAACTCCCAAGGATACAGTCACACCCTAATTTAACTATATGATCACTATATATATATATAAATCCTATAAATCGTTATATATATATATATATATATATATATATATATATATATATATATATATATATATATATATATATATATATATATATATAGGGTTTGTTAATTTAAGAGAGTTTTTTAGTTCGTATATTTTAGCAAATTGTACTAAATTTTAGGTTATAAAAATATCTCAGAAAATCAACTTTAAATCCAAGAGTATTTTAATAATTTTAAAATTTAATTTAAAATAAAAAATAAAAGGTAGTTATTAAAAATTCCGAGAGAAGTTATTAGCTTTTATTTTATTTTTAATTTTAAAAAACAACTATCTTTTATTTTATTTTATTTTTTATTTTAAAAAATAACTATCTCTTAAAAAATATAATGATTTAGGGTTTAGGATTTATAGAACCCGTGTGAGTTTATAGAACCCGTTGGGTTTATAGAACCCGTCTGTGTTTATAAAACCCGTCTGGGTTAAAAAAACTCGTCTGGATTAAAAAAACAACTACCTTTTATTTTATTTTTTATTTTAAAATACAACAATCTTTTAAAAAATATATAATAAAAGTTAATAATTTCTCTCGTGCAATCAGGATTTTTAATAACTACTTTTTATTTTTTTTATTTTAAATTTAATTTTAAAATTATTAAAATATCCTCAAATTTATCGTTAGATTTTTTTTAACATAAACTTTTTTGTAACCTAAAACTTGGTACTGCTAAAATGTACCAACTAAAAAAACTCATTACGTAGATTAGCAAACCAATATATATATATTCGTTACCATTTAAGCTTTAAGTTAAATTTGTAATAAGAAAAAAAAAGTTCACGCTCGTAGGATATTATATTATTGATTCTAAACATAAGCATTTAATAGTTATATCATCTCATCCAAATCCTTAAACTAATTTAATGTTTACGGAATCTGTTCACGTGTTCATTTTAATTAGATTTTATATAAATCCATGGCTATAAAATTTAAGCTTTTTTCTAAGTATTAAAATTTACACCTTACACTTAATATACTTTTCATAAGTAATTGAGTAAATATTCAGTAAACCTTTCTATACATTTTTTATATATAAAAAAAATTGTATGAATAAGTGATTGTCAACATAATCAATTATATCGCTTGATAATTTAGTAAATTATGAACTATTGAACTTATTTAGAATTTAGAAAGGTCGAAACACGTAATTACAGGAGAACAAACGACCGGCTGAACGCGAAAATCTGAAAAGCAGAGAAGAAGCAATAATTTCGGCTTCTTTCTAGCCAAACACTTCCTTAGTGCCCACACGCGTTTTCACAACACTTTAAATACCACCACCCTCTCTTCATTCTTCCATCACAGAATAAAAGAGAAAACCTCACTGCACCTTCAACACTTGTTTCTTCCTTCTCTTTCTTTCTGCACTTTCTGTAGCCATGGCATCTCAAACATTCTCCGTCAACTTCTTCCTCGTTGCTCTCGTCGCAGCACTTTTCTTCGCCGTTGCCACCGCTGAAGAATTGTCTCCGGCCTCGGCACCGGGACCTGATGCCGGAGCAGGCGCTTCCTTGTCAAGCTCTTTGGCCGTGATTGCAGCTTCGATTGTGGTTTCAATGTTCGCGATATTGAAGCAGTGAGTTTATTTGAACGGTGATCTGATTGCGATTGTGTGTTATGGAAAGAGAGAAAGAGATTACGATTTGATGTAAACTGAACCATTCATTGTAAGTGTCGGTGAGATGTAAGAGGGATTTCTAATTAGTAATTCCTTTTATCTTCCATCCATTTTTTTTCATTCATCAATTAATATACATTTATTAATTCTTTATAATTAATCATTATTCTCTCTTCATTTTTATATTTATTTACTCTATATAATTAAAATGGTTTATTTCTTATAATTAATAATTATATAAAATCACTAATAACATTAAAATATCATTAAGAATGTTTCTTGCAATCTTTATCGATGAATAAAATTATAGCCATTTTACAGGTAATTTCATTACAGCTGTGCGCTGCAGCTTCCTTAGCTACTCTAAGCCAGTGTGGCATTTCAAAGCTAATGCATCTCTTGCCTTAATATGTTGAAAATTTATTATTCGACGCTCACTTTTTTTATTTTATTTCATTTTCCAATTCCTTTTAATAATAAAATGTTATATTTAACAAATAAAAAAAAAAGAAAATTTTAAAATAAAATAATAATAATAATAATTCATTGTTGCTAAATGGTAATATAACAAAAATATAGTGTCAACGTTTTGCCGTAATTATAAATTTATAATATAAGCTAATTATATAAATGAGATATAAGTTTTGGCTTTTTTTTTTCCTCTAAAAAAATGAAATTGATATGATAAGATTACTATGTTTTCCAAACCAAAGATCACTTCTATCTTCTGACCACACTCCTCATTAGGGCAGGGTGTCGCGTTTCAATACATATTCTTGTTTATCGAATATATTCTCACATTAAGTAACTTGACAAAAAATGGTTGCAATTCAGCACAAGTAACATGATCATTGGGCTTATTATGGGTAAGTGAGCTCATAATTGATGTCCATTCAAGTGAAGGTCCATGGTCAAGAAAACACTTGTATAAATATTATTTTAATAATATTTTCATTTCAATTTTTGCATTAATTCAACTTTGACTTTTTGTAAACCCTACCTAATTTTATTTTATTAAAATTTAATTTTAATTTTATAAAAATATATTTATTATTTCTTTTTTACTTGAAAAAATTATTTAAGTTTCCTATTTTCAAAATTAATTAAACAACCATGGGAGTGAAATTTGAGAGTGAATGTAAGGTAAGTCGAAGGAATGTAAAAGTGTAAGGATAGAGAGATCAAACACAAATTTTTATACTGGTTCGGCCTCAATGTCTACATCCGTGTCCTTCCGCAATCCCGAAGCAAATGCACTATAATGATCAAGGTTTTTACAACAAGGCTTTTATAGAGGCCTCCACATCAAAAATATAAAACACCTCCCTAACCCTCTAACCAAAATATAGGCAACAACAACACAAAGATCTGCAACAATATATCCCCTCTTCTACAATCTTTAACCCACTTTGAACAATTCTCAAATTGATATGATAAGATTACTATGTTTTCCAAACCAAAGATCACCTCTATCTTCTGACCACACTCCTCATTAGGGCAGGGTGTCGCGTTTCAATACATATTCTTGTTTATCGAATATATTCTCACATTAGGTAACTTGACAAAAAATGGTTGCAATTCAGCACAAGTAACATGATCATTGGGCTTATGGGTAAGTGAGCTCATATTGATGTCCATTCAAGTGAAGGTCCATGGTCAGGAAAACACTTTTATAAATATTATTTTAATAATTTTGACTTCACTTTTTGCATTAATTCAACTTTGACTTGAATCTCTAACCCAGAAGATTAACTTAGCATCAAAGAATCTTCTAAAAGCATTAGAGTTTAAACCCGCGGGCCAACCCGGCCCACCACGGGTTCGAGCCGGGTTGGGTTTGAAAAAATTGGATTTTTTTTATGCGGGTCAGATTTCAACTCGGCTCATTTAAACCCGACTCATGCGGGTTGAACCCGTGGTGGGCCGGGTTGTCCCACCAACCCACCTACCTAATTTTATTTTATTAAAATTTAATTTTAATTTTATAAAAATATATTTATTATTTCTTTTTTGCTTGAAAAAATTATTTGAGTTACCTGTTTTCAAAATTAATTAAACAAACATGGGAGTGAAATTTGAGAGTGAATGTAGACTACGTAAACAGGTAAGTCGAAGGAATGTAAAAGTGTAAGGATAGAGAGATCAAACACAAATTTTTATACTGGTTCGGCCTTAGTGCCTACATCCAATGTCCTTCCACAATCCTGAAGCAAATACACTATAATGATCAAGGTTTTTACAACGAGGCTTTTATAGAGACCTCCACGTCAAAAATATAAAACACCTCCCTAACCCTCTAACCAGAATATAGGCAACAACAACACAAAGATCTGTAGCAATATATCCCCTCTTCTACAATCTTTAACCCACTTTGAACAATCCTCAAAGTGTACAGACTCCATGAGTCAACCTCCTGTAATCACAATAGGAAAAACCAATCTCCAGTATATTGAAAGCAGTCTTGATCAATGTGAATACATCAGTTGTGCAGAATCTGATCAAACAGTAAGCTCAATACACGTCTCCTTCAAAGAACCTCCTCAAAGATAGATCACCACGGTCTTCTTGATGAGTTCTTGGAGCAAATTCTCAGAGATCACAATCTGTCAATCAAATTGAAAGTATTAGAATAACCAAAAGTGCCTTGTAATCAACTGAGTCACCTCTATTTATAGTTTTCTATAAATGAGACGCTCCTGTAGCTGACTGTGTTACTAATAAAGTCGACTGTCCTGTGACAGTTATAACAGTTGAGCAATTTAACAGCAGTCATAACAACCGAATTGACTTTGCATTTAATACAGTTGACTATCATAAATGTTTTAGCAGACGTTTGAAATATAGTCGTTATTGTACACACACATTAATAGAATTTGAAATCAAATAACTAACTAAGTCGAATCCACTGCACATGTAGTCGACTTAGGCACTTCAGTACAATTTGAAAAATTTTTCAATGCAAAATCTCACACAACACTGCTTTTGAAAATTTGTGCATAGTCACGAGTTTTAATCGACTTACTTCATAATGAAGTCGACTTAAAAATTTTAGTTATGCCACACAATATAAGTTCATCAAAGTGCATGTGGTTTTCTTTTCAAAACATATGTAATGCAATCATATATCAAGATCAACACAAACATGTTCAATAAGATATCATCCATAATGAAGAATAAAACATGTAACACATAACAATATTTTTGTTATTAATAATGTGTTGTCATCATAAAAAACTAGAGCAACTGGAGCACTGTGAGATTAAGGTTAGCTAAACCAGTTTTTTCCTTATCGACAATCTCAACAATCTCCCCCTTTTTTGATGATGCACAACCATGATTAATAAGCAACCATGTTTGTACACAAACAACCCATAAAAATCAATATCAGATCATAAAATCAGTATGAGAGCAAGCAAATCATAAAGTCAGTATCAATGCAAGTAAATTAACTGATTTTCCAATGTAAAAGAGCAATGTATCAGAGCAAGTAAAAGATAATTTCAACATATTTCAGCTTCAATTACTCTGAATAAAACAATATCAAGCAAACAATCACATATCAAGAAAATACTCTAACTTTTCACATATTTTCACACATTTATCCCCCTTTGTGCATTAGCAAAAAAGGTTTGCTTTTAGATATGGATATGCCGATAACATGACATATTAGAGATGCATCAGTGTAATATCAATGTAAACATATTAAACATGTACAGATGCTCCCCCTATCACAGATATTCACATGACATATATAAACTCTCCCTAGAGAATGTAGGCATGTGAAAAATCTATGCAAACAAGTAATGTTCCCACTGTCATTATGCATATTATAAAATCAAGTTCAGATGCACAATGCAGTTTCTCAAATATCAAAGCATACTATCAATATGTATCATAATTGTATCAGAGATATAAATGCAAGCAATTTAATCAAGCAAGGATACAATTGTCAACAATCTCACAATATAATCTCATTGATAAACAATCATATAAGAGCAGAGATATATTGATTAAAATTGATATAAAATGATCAAACAACTTTATAAGCAAATTCCAATTTATGGAATTTATAACCCTCTGTAGGTGATAAGTCGAATGAACAAATTATCCAGTCGATTCCATTGCTTTCCAAACAGTTTTGATTTCAGCACTAAGTTCCAAAGCAATGTTTCCTGCAAAACCTTTCATAGTCTTTTGAAGACCAAGCATTTTAGAATAATAGTAATGCAAGAAATTTAGCAATTAAGAAGTGATTATGCAAAACAGTTAGTAAAATAGTAAACATATGCATAGTCAACTAAAATGATCACTCAGTCGATTCGATATTCATTCAAGCAGATTCTTTTAAGCAACATAGAGCGAAAGAATTTGAATCAAAGCAGCTACTTTCATTTCTTGTTCAAAAGGGTATTACAATTGATAGACCGAACATGAAAAACCATAATGACAATTCTAAGCCATTCACAAAAAAGAAACTAAGAGCAGTCTAAGTAAGCATAGAACAAAGATAGAACCAAAAGACTCAAGAACACAAAATTAATTTTTCTTTCACTTTTTGTTAACAAATTCTTTAAGAGTCATATTGCCATCACTCTTATCAATACTTCTTTCATCAGCACTCTCCTATTCAATCTCTCTATCAGATTCCTCTGGAGTGCTTATATCTTCAGACTCTTCATCATTCGACTCAGTATTCACTTCATTCGACTGAGATTTGTCTCTCTGTTCTTCAAGCATTTTTCTCAAAGCTTTTAATTCCCTCAATACAATCCTTTCAAACTCGTTTCTTGCCCTGTATTGACTACCTTGAGGAGAAATTGTTTCATCATCATTGTTTGCATCTTCATTTTTATACATTCATCCCTCAGGTGTCTTCACCATTTGCATCAAGTGTAGTGCAGACTTGTCAATGAGACTAGTTCTGTAATAGGGCTCGCTTGATTCGCTTATACAGTCAACACCAAAATGAAAGAATTTTAGGGATGAAGACGCAATAAGGCAGCTTGGCAGACTTTACTCTTGTGACTTTCAGCATGTTGATTGAGATTGTAGAAGGCCAATCCACTTGTATATTTTCTTTCAATGCTTTCAGCAAAAACAAATCCTCAGTAGTAGCTTGTGCCTAGTTTCCTCCTCTCGGCATCAGTATCCAAGAAATGACGAAGATAGCAAGTCTACCATCCTTCTTCATTCCACCAGTCTTGTAGCTGGAGTAATATTTGTAGTCTTCAGGATTTCTTAGAGTGTTATGATATTCTAAAAACTTGTGAAAACCTTCAATTCCCAAGTGACATTTTTCACCGCCAAGTTTGAGTCCAGCAAGCTCTGTCCAGATTTCTTCTGTAAGTTTGATGTCTACTCCCTTTACCCTCGAATAGAGAGTATCATCCTCGATTCTCAAGTTACAATAGAATACCTTTACAAGGTCTGGGTACCACGGGTCAGCCATTTCCACAAACTTTTTCAAGCCTTGGCATATAAGCCACCTCTGAAATTCAAACCCTTCATCTTTGAAGAACTTCAATTTCAAGTATTTATGAGGTACCAAATTCCTCATTTTCCAACAATCAAGATACTCCGACTGAGCTTCATCGTCACTAATCCATCCTTCAAGTTCAGAGACACGTCTAGTGGTCTTTTGGCCCAGTGTTTTGACACGCTTCTTTTGTGTCGAGCTTGTAGCCATTGATGTATTGATGAGCCGTGTTTATCACAGGGAGACTGAGAGAGAATTGTAGATTCATGTGAGACTGATTAAGCTTAGCATAATGGCATATGATCATTAGGTTTTTATTTGTGCAAAACATATTCAAAAATTTGGAGGGAACATTTTTATCCCAAATTTGCACCAAAAACTATAGCCCAAACATTTCCAAATTTGAATTTCAATAGACCAGTAAACGAACAGTCGAATTCAATAAAACCAAAGTTGACTACAGTATGACAGAGTTTTTCAAAAACAAAGACTGCAGTATCACATCCTTTTGAAATTTTTCATTTTCATTAACAAGATTGTTTAATCTATACTCATAGTCTCTTCTCTCAAAGTTCAATTGATTTACCTTATACTGGAGTCGCATAGCTTCAGCATGAATTTATTTGAAAGCATCTAGCAGTAAATTGTACTTCACTTCTATTGGCCCATTCTCAAAATATGTATCACTATCGTCATTAACCAATGATGTTCCAGGCATGTAGCACATGTTTGATTCCTCTTCATGATTGTCATCTTCATCACTTGATGTTTCAGAATCACTGTTATCTCAGGCAATGTAAGCTCTTTTCTGCTTTTTGTTTTTGTCCTGAGGAAACTTTTTGTTGGCTTTCTACTTTGGCTTCAGGTCTGGACAATCTAGTTTGGTGTGTCCTTCTTTCCCGTATTCATAGCATTGTATAACATTTGACCTGAAAGCTTTCTTGACTTTGCTGTGACATGCATAGTTAGTAAGTCGACTGTTATTTTTTTGCAAGTCAATTAAACTTTCTTACCATCATGGTCATCAGTTCGTTGTTATCCATCTCAACATCTGATTCTTCCTCTGACTTTGAGGCTTTCTTGCTTGTTGCTTTTAGTGCAATGGAATTCTTCTCTTCAATCTCCTCTTCATCCTTCAATCTACCTAGTTCTAACTCATGTTCTCCTAACTTGCCGAACAAGGTAGCCACATTCATGCTTGTTAGATCTTTGGATTCAAAGATTGTTGTGACTTTGGGTTGCCAGCTTCTGTTAAGACTTTTCAAAATCTTGTTATTGATCTCTTCCTTATCAAATACTTTGCCAAGAGCCATATGGTGATTTACAATATGAGTGAATATTTTCTGGACTTCATAGATTGTTTCACCAGCCTTCATCCTAAAAAGCTCATATTCTTGAATCAAATAATTCTTCCTTGCTCTTTTGACTTCATCAATGCCCTCATGAGTGACTTCCAAGTCATCTCAAATCTCCTTGGCAGATTTGCATTGAGATATCCTGAAAAACTCATGAACAATTAGTGCAGAGGTAATGATATTTCTAGCTTTGACATCATATTGTGCTTTCCTGATCTCTTCTTAAGACCATTAATAAGTTTTTCAAAACAATTTTTCCATCAAAAGTATGAGTTAACTCAAAAGGACCATTCAAAGTTGCATCCCGAATTCCTCTATCCACGGATTCAAGAAAGATTTGCATTCTAATTTTCCAAAAAGGATCATTTTCACCAACAAACAGAGGTGGTCTGTTTGTAGATGCAACTTCACCAAAAAGTTTGAAAACTGGAAGTAATTCCCAGGAGTATAGTCGATTCAAAGAAAAACGAAGTTGACTAGTTTTTCAAATATTTTATGAAAACTAGCTCTGGTGCCAATTGTTGGAAAAAGGTTGGCTTCGTTTCAACACCAATAGGGGGGTGAATTGATGAGGTTTCAAAATTAGTCTTTTTAAAATCTTTTTCGCAAAGTAAAAACCTTTACAAAGTTTCTTGAATCGCAAGGAATGAAAATTCTAAGTGCAGCGGAAATACAAAGTAGACTACGTAAACAAGTAAGTCGAGTGAATGTAAAAGTGTAAGGATAGAGAGATCAAACGCGGATTTTTATACTGGTTCGGCCTCAATGCCTACATCCAGTGTCCTTCCACAATCCGGAAGCAAATGCACTATAATGGTCAAGGTTTTTACAACAAGGCTTTTACAGAGACCTCCATGTCAAAAATATAAACCACATCTCTAACCCTTTAACCAAAATATAAGCAGCAAGAACACAAAGATCTGTAGCAAGATATCCCTCTTCTACAATCTTTAACACACTTTGAACAATCCTAAAGTGTACAAACTCCAAGAGTCAACCTCCTGTAATCACAACAGGAAAAATGAATCTCTAGTAGATTGAAAGCAGTCTTGATCAATGTGAATACACCAGCTGTGTAGAATTTGATCAAATAGTAAGCTCAATACACATCTCCTTCAAAGAACCTCCTAAAAGATAGATCACCACGGTCTTTTTGATGAGTTATTGGAGCAAATTCTCAGAGATCACAATCTGTAAATCAAATTGAAAGTGTTAGAATAACCAAAAGTCCCTTGTGATCAACTGAGTCACGTCTATTTATAGTTTTCTATAAATGAGACGCTCTTGTAGTTGACTGTGCTACTAATAAAGAAGGAGAGGATGAGGATTCTGATTACAACATGGGCTGAAGAGATGAGATAACATCTACTGATGGATGTTATCTGCTATAGAACAAGATTTTTCTATCTTTTTGTTTTGTAATTTGAACTTATTTGCTTCTGTTGGTAGTATAAGGTTTGATGTACTTGGTTGGAAACTTTATCTGATGCAGTGGTTTAACTATTGATTTTGCATGATGGGTATTGCTTGATGATGCTTTGATATTAATGATGTTGAGAGTGTGCACTATATGCTGATATACAGGTGGGTGTTCACAAGCTATGTAAACAGATGCATGATGTTGTGATTGTGGTTATGATGCTAAGCAGGGTGTTTATCTGGGATATCTGGAATATTGAGTGAGCTTATATGTGAGGTTTTGAGCTCCAGAGTTTTTGTTGATGTGATTGCTATCTACTTGAAAACATGAATGATTTTGCCCAAGTTTCTATGATTGATTGAATTACATGCTTGTGTCATATGATCAAGGCCATGTTTTTTATTAGCCCTTTCTTAGCCAATGCATAAATTTTCGTCTCAATGCAAAAGAGCACAATGTGTTCTATCCTTTTTGAACCTAAGCCTTAAACAAAATGTGAAAACCCTTTTTAAAATCTTTACCTTGAGTTAAGTTGAGAATCATTGTGTGGTATTGATCAAGGTTCAAATTTGGGGTTGATGGGAAAGTTGAAAAAGAAAAGATAAGCATTGAGCTAAAGTGTTGAGCAAAGCTTGAAAATAAAAGATAAAAAAGATAGAATGAAAGAAAGATAAGTTCGATGCTAAAAAGGGGAAAAGATGGGAATGAGTGAGATTGGTTGTTTGAAGAGAGTTTGAGCTTGAATGATGAATTGTTGAATGACTCTCTTAACTCAGATTTTGTGATCTAGAAAAACCAATTTTTCTTGTCAGTCCAGCCTCATTATAAGCCATGAAAAGTCCTTGTGATGACATGAGTGTGTGAGTATTTTGATTGTGGTAAATGAAAGGAAATTTTGTTCTATGTGACATGTGGATAGTAAAGGGAAGGATTGACCTCTTGAAACACCTGTGTGATTGAGTGAAACACTTTATATGGTGAGGAATGATTCCATGAATTCATGATTACATTTGTGCTTAGTTAATTGATCTTTCATGAGAATAACATATGTTGGATATTATGTGATTGTGTGAACACCATGATGAGTTGTTATGAATCAAAGCATGTGTGCATCTTGACTGAATTCTTTTTGATGAGCTGGAATAAGCAATTACTTGTCTTGAAAGAAAGGTTTTGTAATGTGTTGAACCATTGTGTTGATTGGTGGAAGACTGAGTTATATCTTGTTTGCATGAGGACAAGTAAAGTGAGTTATATCTTGTTTGCTTGAGGACAAGCAAAGTTCTAAGTTTGTGGTTCTGATAACGGTTGAAAAACCGTTACTTTTATACTTAAATTTGACATTAAACACACCCTCAATGACTTAGAAATTAGCTTGAAATTATGCATTTTGCTTAAGTTAGAGAATACGAGAGTCGAAGGTGGTATTCTTGGTTTTATGCTTGGTTTTCTTTGATTTGGCAGGAATGAACACAAATTGGATGAAGAAAGTCGAAGTAGCAAGGAGCTGAACTCAAAAGAAGTGGAAGAAAGGCACAAAAGAAGAACCACAGCCACCGTTCAATGCCAATTTCACTACTGAGCGCTGGTCTTAATGATGAATCCACTAGACAACGCTTAAGCGCCAACGCTGAGGGGAAAATCCAAGTGTCGCAGCCACCGCTGAGCGGTACTTTTACCGCTGAGTGCCAGCCTCTTCAGTGAGTTCTCTGTTAGGCGTTTGGGCATCAGCGCTGAGCAATATTCAGAGTGTCGCGCCTATCGCTGATCGGCAATTCCAGTGCTGAGCGTCAGTCTCGTGGGCCTGGGCCTGTTTCTATTGATTTTTATGAACTATATATTGATTTAGTCGACCTAAAGGGTCTATCTTTTGACAGAAAGAGGCGCAGAAACACTCTCTTCACCCCTCATAGGCGAATTTTGGATGCGGAAGCTCCAATCTACAAATTCTAGGGTTTTATCTTTCATTCTTTTCATTATTTTCATCTAGTTTCAGCATGTCTATGGTGAACTAAACCTCCATTGTTGTTGGGGAAATGATGCAATCCTTTGAAACTCTCATGTATTGAATTGATTCTTTAAAATATATGTTTTACTTCATTAATTGTTAGAGTTTTTCCTCTACACTGTATGCATGCTTTGTTTAACTCATTCAATTGCATGATCATTGATTTTGTCGATATGGACATATACGGGAAAATCTAGAGTCGGGGAAATTCTCTCGGGAGCAATATTACCTAGACATAGGGATAAGAGGACCGGTTGCCTTTAAGCTTTTGTGTGAATGTAATGCATGATTAATTGCTAAGGAGACAAGACATTGTAAACTAGTAATTAGGGGTAGGCTCTTTCACCGAGACATCGGGTTTAGGGTAAGTTAGAAAGTGTCACAGACATTAATGAAGGAGTTGAATTCGTAAATACATGAGAGTGGATAGGATAAAGTCATAAACCCCAACAACATAACTCATCCATATATCATTCACCTGCGTATTCTTTTGGTCAATTGATCAACAATTGCATTCATGTTTATTTTCTGTTTTACATTATAAACATTGATTTTCGTTTCTCAAGTCTTAAATAATCAACAAATCACATGATTGTCTAGGCCAATGAGTCTCTAGGAAAAACGATACTTGGTCTTACCATTTATATTACTTGATACGATTCGGTACACTTGTCGGAGTCTTAACAAGGCTCCCCTTTTCTCCTGCCTGACATTGAGAAATGTCAAGGAGGTGAAATGTTCGTGTTGTGTATTGAAAATTGTGTCATGAAAAATGATATCAGGGTATCAAAACAGTCGATGACGTAGGAGGTAGGTAGATGAACCACTTCAGAGCGGGTCCTTCCAAGGTCATAGGGAAGGCCTTACACATGACAACATCGTTAGTCAAGTACAGACTGACTTAAGTAATATATATGACAACATGCTCATCAAGGTCGGGGTTGCCGTCATAGTGATCTAGGGTGAGGGCTTTCCATGCTTAGAAAGTGGGGTATTTGTGATGTCGTCAATGAAGAGGAGTCAACGAGCTCTTTCTACCGTCAAGGAGGTGTTAGTTTCTCCTCTAGTCTTGGGAGTGGTATTGTAACCACTTTTTCCTTCATTTTCATTGATTGTATGCACTTGTGATGAAATCTTATGCACCGAGACAACATTCTTTGTAGCTTCCTACTTCTTTCCCTTATCCTCAGCCTTCATCCTCCTTTTGAGTCTGATTTGTTCCTGCCTCAGAGCATTAGTCTCCTCTATGCTCCTCTTTTTAAACTCAGCAAACTCATGTTGCATTTTCACCTAGGCTTGTAAGATACCAACTTTGTCGGCCAAGGAAGGTCATGCTTCTTTTGTTCCAACCATCTTGCTTCTTGTAGACATTATAAACTATTCTATTCACATAATATAAATTGGTCCCATGGTGAGTATCAATTGTTCTTATAGAGTCAAATATATCTTACAAAGACTTACAAATCCAAGCACTTCTAACTTCACACTCTAGGTAGTTGGCCTCTCCAAAGGTACTCGTTCTCTCCAATCTAAAAAGGGTTATGCATATAGAAGACACTCTGATACTCAAGATAGTCTTTGTAATAGTTATGACAATAACAATAATAACATGATCTGATTAGAAATAATTTTATTATTTTTCTATTAATACAAGAATGTTGTTAATAATAATGACAGTACACAATTATAAAGCTTTCCCTTTTAAATTTTTCATTTAAATAAGCATTTTTGTCATTTATATTTTAATATATTTCTCTGCTAGTAAGAATTGGAATAGTGTAGAAAAATGTAAATCAACGTAAAATCAAATAATAATAAAATATGGGCAACATATACGTCTTAATAGTTCTTCGAAACCATAGTTCGTATTAAAAAGCTTTAATATAATTAAAAATAGTAAAACTCTTGAATGCAACAACTTGTTGATTAGAATTTTGGAATTATGCATTGATATGTTCAAAGTGTTTTATTAATTAATGTTAAACGTCATTAATAATAGTGAATTATATTTATATCGGTACTAGAAATCTTTAATGAGAATATTTAATAACATTAATAAAAAAAATATTTCGTGATCACAACAAAATCAAATATTTGCATTTTAATAACATAATAATTAAAATAAAATATTTTATTATGAATATTCAAAAATAAAATAACTCAATATATATCCTATATTAATACAATAATAAGACTATAGTGCTATCAAAACGGATTATTCGGCCCGATCCGGTCCACCACTGTTTAGTTACTTAGTGAATCAATCAAACTCAACTCATTTATTAGTGAGCTAGAAAAATTCGAATCTGGCTCGACCCACCACGTTTGGTGGGTTAAACAGATTGATTCACTAGCTCACTTAATTATAATTTTTTTAAAAAATAAAAAAAATTACAAACTTTTTGTAAATCAATTCTAAATAAATTTAATTCCGAAAATGATGTTAAACTTAAGACAATTCAAAATAATAAAAACAAAAGTATAATACAATCCATGTATAATGAGTCGGATGGTATTTTTTAGGGTTTCACAAGATAATAAATTAATAAAATAAAATTAGGTGGGTTGGTGAGCCAATCCAGCTCACCATGGGTTTAACCCAGATGAGCCGGGATTAAATGAGCCGGGTTAAAAATTGACCCGCAAAAAAAGTACATTTTTTTCAAACCCAAATCGGCCTGAACCCGTGGTGGGCCGGGTTGGCCCGCGGGTTGTAACCTATTTTGACAGCTCTGACTATAATAATATCACACATATACATTATCAAACTACTATATTATGATTCTATTACAAAACTATACCTAACATAATCTAATATCATTTAACCGTCTAAACAATTAGCCTTTTAACCACAAGAGGTACTTCTACACATGCATATTCATCTGTTCACATCATAGGTGATCATTGTAAAAAGAAGAACACAAAATATAACAGAGCAAACAAACAAGAAATGGTAAGCCAATGTGTAAAAGAGTTTCATATATTATAATTAGTTTAACATTACATATAATTCATTCATAAGGAATATCATACCACAATTAAAGACTTAAACAAAACTCAATTATCTAGATACATGCATTGATATTAGACTTTGACAAGTTTTGCACTTACGGTGGCTTCTAATGTTCTGCAAAGTGATTGTCAATGGGTTTCACCCTACTACACATAAGGTTAGTTCGTTAACACCTTTTGCCAAGGTAAGCCCTAGCCTAGGACATCCTACTCCTCTCACCACATACCACACCTTTTTCTATTTAAGACTTAATGGTTATTAGAGTACCATGATAACTTCCAATATTGAATTCTTATATAATGCATACACTAGTATCAACCATCATCATACAAATTGCATACATAGATAACTCTCTTGACCATATATACGTTTACTTTAAATATACAAAATAACATAGAAGACTGAATAACCTTACTAATCTCACTCAGCAAGATAATATATTCGCTTAGCAAGTAGTTCCTGAAGGCTCACTAATCTAGCAACTGGATATCTTACCTAATGATACAAGCATTGGAACTCACAAAGATTAAATTAATCATAATTCGTCCAGTGAAAATTTCCAACGGTTTCAAATATTCAAATAGATGAATTGAGAGAAAAACTCTTAGAAAAAAGTTAGAGAACTCCAAAATAATAGTTTCTAGAGAGATTGTATTTTGAAATAATGAAATTATGTTATAATAAAATTATTTATACTAAATCTTTTAAATATTAAAATAATTAAGTTTTATTATTTTTAAATCACTACTAATTTCAAAATACCATTTTTTTTCTTTACATGACTAAAATTAATCATAATAAAAAGTAAATGATTATTTAGATGCAAAATCTTAAACTTTAAATTGGTAAAATTTGAAAGTTACGAAAATCAACCAAGTTATGACATAGTGATATTTTAAAGCTTTTTAAAATAAAATAAAATTTCTAAAAAATATATTTACATAATTACGTGAATAACTACACCCAATTAAAGAGAGTGGAGAAACTTCTTTGATTTTGCGGAAGTCTTAGTCTTCTAATTTTTTTTTATATAAAAATAATTATTTTAATTTTAGTATAGGTATATATGCCATTCATTCCGAATTTTTTGCACATTATTTTGATATTTTCAAAAAAAAATTTAAAAATCTCACTGAATTACGATTAATTAAATTTTTATGAAGTGGGTATGAGAAATTTTCTTGTATGCCCTAATTACTAAAATTGAAAAACAAATCCGACCTGCCGGATTCGAACCAGCGACCTAAGGATTATCTGTTTAAACAAACTACAGTCCTCCGCTCTACCAACTGAGCTAAGGTCGGTTTGGAATTAGTTTTTCCAAGTATTTTATTTCAATTATTTAGGAGTGATATTTAAGGCAAAATCCACATACTATGAAATGCTAATATTAAGTTTGTTAAAATATATATATATATATATATATATATATATATATATATATATATATATATATATTTTTTAATAGTATATTTGATACATTAAATTTTTGTAATTAAGTAATATCGATCTAATCAAATACATTAATAGTATAGAAATTAAGTTTTATTAATAAACGGACTATCGTTATGTAATAAGCCAAAATGACACTATTAAGTCAATTATTTTATACTAATTTTGAATTTTGTAAGTATAGAAAAAATAATAATAATTTTTTTATATTACTTATAATTTCAGTATATTTTAATTATTAAATAAAAATATAAAATATATGTTATTTTTTAGATAAAATTCCTATTTATGATATATCAAAATAATTATTTTATAATTATTCAAATTATAATATTAAAATTAATTTGTAGATAATAAATTGTAAGGGTATTATTAATTATTTTTAATAAAATAAAATTTTAAAAACTTAATGAAGTCAAGTGTGTCGATTATATATATATATATATATATATATATATATATATATATATATATATATATATATATATATATATATATATATATATATATATATATATATATATATATATATATATATATATATATATATATATATATATATATATATATATATATATATATATCCAGAATGTGTCAAAAGATTCATTTTGACATCGAGAATGTGACAAATTTTTGACACTGTCATGTGTCACATTCTGGGTGGTCCACGTATTTTCAAAAAATAAAATTACAGAGGGGAATTAAATTTTCAGAATTCAAATTGCATTCGAGAGATTTTCGAAAGAAACAGTTTCTTTCGAAAATCTTCCTCCCAGCGATAAAATCTCTGTCTCGTTTCCATCGTCAGTCGCCCTCCAACGGTCACCGAAGGACCACCCAGAGGCTCTACCGCCGATCATCGGTGGAAAGTGGTCAGCCCCCGTCATCCCCTGCTTTTTCCATCCGCCGGCGTACCTTGGTTTTTCCGGTAAGAAGTGAGGTAGTTGAACCAAAATACTATAGTATATCAACTTGATTTCAAATTTTGATGGTGACAGGTTTTACCAATATTCCCAAGGCTTGTTGATCTTCCATTGGAAAAGTTTTAAAGAGCACTTGCTCACAAGTAAAAAAAAATAATGTGAAGTTGTAGAAAAGTTGAGTGAGAGAGTATGAATCTGGTTTATCAATATCAAATGAGATGGAAATAAAAAAAATAAGATCCAACAAAATTATTTCAAACACCCCATTCTCCACCTACTCTACCTAAACACCAGATGAAATTAAAAAATATTTCACCCTCTTTCGCATCCATATATTCTTCTTTTTCATTTTCTACCCAGTTTACCAAGCACATCCTAACGATATTATTGAGAACAAATATTACCAAGTACATCCACAGGCTTAATAAGCAGGTAACAAGCAAAGAAATAAAAGTTGCATTCTTCCAATGCTACTATAAAGAACAATTGCACTTGCTATTGAGAACAAATGTAACATTGAAGGAGCTTAAACATGAATAACAACATATATGATAAAAAAAAACACTATTGACTCCACTTTTCACAAAAAACACACTAAAAATTGTATGCATATATGAGCAGTCGTACTAAACATTTTCGTTCATTGAACCTACTAAATTTCGATTCAAAGGCAGAAGTTTTAACAAAATTAATTTATTGCCCAATCAAATGTAAGGACAGGAAATGGATGAATTCTAAAGGTAAAGTATTTACCTACCTTTTATTCTACTAGCTTAAATTGCCACCAATTATATCCCAGGGATGGGAAGGAGCATAAATTTTATGACCAAGGTTGACTTAAACCAATTCCACACTCTATGACCGAGTAAATAAAGTTAGGGTATAATTTTTTCACTTAAATGAGCATATTAATAGGTTCAAGAAATTAAAGCAAACAAAGTTCATGTATAAGGCATGAAACATGTATCAAAAAATCAATTGTGTTATACAACTGCAAGGTTGAAAGACGCCTCAGTACTCATTTAAATGAGCAATTTATGCTAATAAAACAACCTGAATTTGTATAGCAAGTTTCTTCACTCGATCATAATCCTCAACATCAACGTTTTTGCTCTTTTCAAGCAACCGAAGAAAGAATGGAAAAAAATTAGAAAAATAAAACTGTAGAAGAAAGACAATAACAAAAGATGGCAGTAAACTCTGCACTAAGCTAAAGTCAGAACTCACTCACAGCTTTTCACCCTAGCTAGCTGAGAGAAAGAATTCAATGAGAAATCCTTGCAATTTAATAATTTGAAATCATAATGAAAGCAACCAGACAACATGACCCTCCCAATAGACTAGTCCATGAAGGAAAATTTAATAGGCTACTCATTTGGTTTGACAGGAAAGTTGTAATAATACTATAGTATTTTGGTTCAACTACCTCACTTCTTACCGGAAAAACCAAGGTACGCCGGCAAATGGAAAAAGCAGGGGACGGCGGGGGCTGACCACTTTCCACCGATGTTCGGCGGCAGAGCCTTTGGGTGGTCCTCCGGTGGCCGTTGAAAGGCGAGTGACGGTGGAAACAAGACGACTGGGAAGAGACGCGACTTGTGGGAAGAGACATTATGTTGTGGGAAGAGACGTGAAGATCACCGATTATCAGCGGCAGAGCCTCTGGGTGATCCTTTGGTGGCCGTTAAATGACGGTGGAAGACAGAGATTTTCTTGCTGGGAGGAAGAGTTTCTCTCTCTAGGGTTTCTTTCGAAAATCTCTCGCATGCAATTTGAATTCTGAAAATTCAATTCCCCTATCTTCAGACCCTCTAACAAGATTATCCACCTCATTCTGTAATTTTATTTTTTAAAAACACGTGGACCACCCAGAATGTGACACGTGGCGGTGTAAAAAATTTGTCACATTCTAGGTGTCAAAGTATCGTTATCCTATTAGAAAATGTTAGAAACCTTTAATATTTTGTTATTTAATATTAGAAGCATATATTTATGTGGTAGGAATATTTATAACGAAGATTTAGAATAAATGTAGCTTTCATCCCATCCTCTGTTGTCTTCACGGGACACCAGTTGCAGTGTTGATAATAAAGGAGATGTGTTTGAGTATTGGAAGGGAAGGATATTTAGGGAAATTTAATAAAGTGTGTGTCGATACCTCCACTTCCACTTTTTCCTACAAAACCCATCTCAGATTCATTCTTCCCTCGCTCCCTCCGTTGCGCCCTCTACATCACCGGTTGCCTCCACCCCTCTTCGTTCTCTCCTCCCCTCAAACCCAAATTAGGTCATTCTCTTTCTCTTTCTCTAATGCTTCATTTTTATTGCTTACTCCTTCCGGCTGACTACTTCCATCAATGCCAGGGACCAAGAACAAGAAGAAGGAAACGATAATCCTTCTTCCGTCTCCATGGACCGCAAAGTTCGTCTGCAAGTTCGATTAGATCACCAATCACCAAGTCGAAGGATCCACCAAGGAATTTGGATCATGGAACACTTTGTTCCCTCGGGCTTTTTAAGTCTGTTTTACAACAGACTTAGATTAGACTTAAATTTTAAATATGTTAATTTAAGTCTATTGACACACTTAAAATTTAAATATGTTATTATCCAACAGACTTAAACGTTTGCATTTTTATAAATAAAAATGATTGAATTAAATTTGTTAATTTTTAAATTTTATTTGTTTAATAAAAAATCCAAAATACAACAAAATTTTCATAATAAAATATATATTTCAAATTGTGCAATTCAATTACATAATATAAAGTTTCAAAATCAAAATAACAATAAGATGTTTAACTTAAAATTTATAGTCTAAACAAAGTCTAACTTAATCTTTTAAGTCTAAAGATAACCTAAACAAAACTTAAATAACATCTAATCAAAACCTAATCTTCACGTTGGAGAAAGAAATAACTTGTCCATTGCAAGTGTTTCCAACTAATCTACTTATTGCCCTGTAAAACAAAAAGAAAAATTAAATATAATAAATAATAAAATAAACTGAAGAAATGTACAATAAAGCCTTCAAAGTAAATTTTCCAATGTCATTTTTAAAAGTTTTCTATCAAATTAATCACGATAAAAACCATGCAACTGCACTGAGATTATACACTAATTTTTACAAAAAAAAAAATTCAATGGCCCCTTTTTAATCATAAAAAAAATATTCAAATGCATTAGGATCTAATTCACCACCCAAAACTTTCAATCTTACAAATTTCACATGATATATATAATACTATAAAACTACTTTCACATAGCCAATTAACAAAATTTTGCACCAATTTCACGTTATATATATATATTATTAGAACACTACTTTCACACACCAAAAAAATTGGTTCCAGCATCCATCTCAACAAAGAACAAGCAACAACTTTCCTTTAAAATAAATCCAAAACAAGGATCTTAATGAAAAAAAAATTAAGTTCATGACACTAATATCTGCGATATGCACCCAATTGTTTTTGAACAAAAGTTTAATAGCCTAGCAAAATATAATTATAATGCACCGCATAGAATACAATAGGCATGACAACAAATATCCAATGAAAAGAAAACTGAGTGGGATTAAAGGCACCAAATTTTCTAATTTGCTTATTAATCAATTTATGTTGAGGCTTTATCCCAAAAGTGACTCAACCAATTAAAAAAAAACCACATAAGGTAATTAGCCATTTTTCCTGAACATCCACAAAAAACCCCTCACCTTGCTCAATTTTCAACCTTTTTAAGGCTTTCCTTTTGCTTCTTTTCTCAAACTCTTATTTCACCAGCAAGTTTTCTTATCTCTTGGTTCAAAACCCTTTATTTTACTGAAGATGGCCTAAATAAATAACCTTCCTAACTGTAACTACTTGTTTCATGGATTTATAACTTCTTAGCTCTTAGTTATTACTCTTATATTGTGGGATAAGACTCTTGCAATTACCATGTAATCCTTACGAAGCTACATATCATAATTCCTTACCACCAAAAGGAAATCAATTTACAATCTCAAGATAAAGAAAGAGCAACCTTCCATAAATGCACAGTCTTTTACTTAAAATGTAAAAGGAAACAAAACGTGTGCAAGGAGACACTTGCCAATGGCATGCAGTAAACTTTGTCAAAACAAAAGAAACACATGCAACCACAAAAATCACAATGTCATAGGTATTCTAAGTATCACCCAACATCATTAACGGACAAATAAAAATATGAATACGAAACTGTAAGAAACGAAAGGCCCATTTCCCTCATTCCTCCTTTAGACCCAAATCCAACTATTGCCACCACACCTACAACTATGGGATCATTAGAGGACAGAAGCAAAAGATTCTCACACCAGCCACGTTACCTTTGTGATTATGCAGTTACATATCTTTCAACCCGTAAAAAGGGGAAATCTGGTAGAGGGAAATGATTGGATTATCATTACTTTTTTACTTTATTTTTATTGCATATGTTTTTCTGCAAGGCATTTGCCAAGTGCATTTATAGCACAGTTTTGTAGTGAAAAGGGCATATTATTCTTCCTATTTCTGTTATTTCTTTCCTCTGCTACGTACATCACCTTTCATTGGTGCTTTCATTGACCCGTACTCTATGACTGATTCTTCTTCTTCCCATGATGAGCTCACTAAAATCAACATCAAACTTGAACAACTCCTCCTTTCTCATGCCAACCTTTCCAACACCCTCCACGATCTTCCTCTTCCACCACCCGTCCCTTAAAATTTGACCTCCCCACTTTCAATGGCTCTGATGCTCTCAGATGGATCTTTAAGGTCAACCAGTTCTTTGAATATCACCACACCCCACCCGATCAACGCATCCAGATTGCCTCTTTTTACTTGGAAGGTCAAGCTTTAGCCTGGTTTCAATGGATGTTTAACAATGGGTTGCTGTCATCTTGGGAGGCATTTCTCCGAGCACTGGAGCTGCGTTTTTCCCCCTCTAAATTCGATGATCCCATTGCAGCTCTCTACAAACTTACCCAGACACAGAGTTTGCAAGAATACCTCTCGGAGTTCGAAACCTTGGCCAAACGCATCTTTGACTACCCCCCTAATTTTTACTTAAGTTGCTTCCTCTCGGGTATAAAACCCCCTCTCCACCGTGAAGTCACAGCCCTTCAACCACCGGATCTACCCCATGTTATAGCTTTAGCCAAACTACACGAAGACAAAATTCGCCCATCCATCCCTCCTCTCAACCATTTTGGTCGTACCACCACCTCCCACCACCATTGTCACCTTCTCCATCTACCCCACCTAAACCACTCCCCCCACTGTTGCCTACACCCACCAATAAACTTCCCATTAAACGCCTCACCGAGGCCGAGATGCAGCTCCGTAGAGATAAGAATCTTTGTTTCAACTGTGATGAGCGTTACACGAGAGGCCATAGGTGCAAGCCCCAATTTCTTCTTCTCACCACATTCGACTCTAAGAATCAAGATGCTGACGTCCTCTCCGAGGATTCCACACTGGCAGACGAGTCCCCTCCAGAGGCTGGACTCATCAGTCTCCATGCTTTCTCGGGTCACTGGACACCCAGAACTTTTCGAGTCACCGGGTCTATCCAGGGTTATGCGGTTCAAATTTTAGTTGATAGTGGGGCAACCCATAATTTCATCCAACACAGGGTGGCCCAATTTCTTCACTTACCAACTCAGCCCACTCCTAGCCCATTACGTGTAATGGTTGGTAATGGTGAGTTTCTACCTTGCTCTTCATTTTGCCCCAATGTTACTCTCACTTTGGATACTCACGAATTTTCTATTGACTTGTATCAACTTGAATTATCTGGCACCGATGTTGTACTTGGTGTTCATTGGCTTTCCATGATAAGCCCTTTTGTAATGGACTACAATGGTCCGTTTATGAGGTTTAATTGGCAACAACAGCTTGTGGAACTTAAAGGGGATTCAGGCCCAAACCCTTCACCCATCTCAGTCCACCAACTCCGCCGCTTACACAACACAAACCGGGTTGAAGCTCTTTTTCAACTCACCTTAGAGTCACACCCACTTACAATACCCTCTTCTTCCAACCCCTCTAATACATAAACCACACTTCCTTCTTCACCAGAACCCAAATTACAAGCTTTAATTTCCAAATACTCCACCCTATTCTCCATTCCTACAGCCCTTCCTCCCACTCGCCCTACAGACCATTCCATCACACTATCCCCAAATACACAACCCATTTCCGTTAGACCATACCGCTATCCCCATTTCCAGAAGCAAGAAATCGAGACTCAAGTCCAGAAAATGCTCGACTCGGGTTTCATTAAACCGAACAACAGTCATTTCTCCTCGCCGGTCCTCCTTGTCAAAAAGAAGGACGACACGTGGCGTTTTTGTGTGGATTATAGAGCTCTCAACGCCGCCACTATCAAGGACAAGTTTCCGATACCCACTGTCGATGAATTGTTGGATGAGTTGGGTCATGCATCCTGGTTTTCCAAATTAGACCTCTATTTGGGGTTTCATCAAATGCTCATGGTACCGGCTGACTCTAAAAAGACTGCCTTCCGAACCCACAATGGTCATTTCGAGTTTTGTGTGATGCCCTTCGGCTTGTGTAATGCCCCCTCTTGTTTTGTCCCCATTTAAGACAGTTTATTATTGTGTTTTTTTATGATATTCTTGTTTATAGCCCTACATTATCTACGCATGTCGGTCATTTGGAAGTCACCTTTCAGCTACTGCTTCCAAATTGCTTCAAGTTAAAGGGTAGCAAATGCTTTATTGGACACAACTCCATTCAATATCTTGGCCATGTGGTTTCGAGTGAGGGTGTTCAACCAAATCCTGAAAAGCTCAGTGCAGTACAGAATTGGCCAATCCTTACAACCCTCAAATCTCTTCGTGGGTTCCTCGGTCTCACAGGATTTTACTGTAAATTCGTTTCGGGTTACGCCTCAATTTCTCACCCTCTTACTGATCTTCTGAAGAAAGATAATTTCTTGTGGAATGATACAACTTATGCGGCTTTTGTGCCCTGAAGAATGCTTTATCAGCAGCACCTGTTTTAGCCATCCCAAAATTCAATTCAGTGTTCACCATTCAAATTGATGCATCAGGTATAGGTATGGGGGCAGTTCTTTCACAACAAGGTCATCCCATTGCTTATTTCAGTAAGCAATTCTATCAAAAACTTCGAAACTCCTCCTACCTATATACGTGAATTATGTGCCATAACTACTGCAGTGCAGAAATGGCGACAGTATCTCTTAGGTTGCCGCTTTATCATCCAGACCGATCAACGTTCCATCAAGGAATTATTATCTCAGACGGTCCTCACACCAGAACAACAAAATTATCTCTTTAAATTGTTGGGATTTGACTTTGAGATTCAATATCGCCCTGGTAAGAGCAATGCTGCTGCTGATGCTCTTTCTCGGGTGGACGATATTTCTGTTAAAGGTACAACATCTCTACTGGTGTTATCAATCCCACAGCCAGCCTTCTTGGTAGATCTCAAATCATCTCTATAGAGTAATCAAGAGTTCATTTCCTTAAGGGATAAAATCACTACCGTCCCACATGATTTTCCATTATTCTCTTTAAAGAAGGATCTTATCCTTTTCAAGGACAAAATTTTGTTGCCATCTACTTGTTCTTTCATTCCCTTACTGTTGCAGGAGTTTCACTGCACCCCAATTGCGGGACACACATGGATCTCTCGAACATTGAGCAAGTTAATGACTAATTTCTTTTGGCAAACAATCCGTAGTGATGTTAAGGCATTTGTCGAGCAATGCAACACATGCTAGCAAACCAAACTGCCCACTCAGCGTCCTTCTGGCTTGCTTCAACCTATTTTCCCTCCATCTCACTGTTGGGAAGACCTCTCCCTTGACTTCATTATTGGCCTTCCTCCTTATAAGGGGTTCACTATTATACTCGTTGTGGTGGACAGGTTCTCTAAGGGCGCACACTTTCGTATGCTTCCAAAATCATTCTCTGCATCTCAGGTGGCACAACTATTTGTTGACATAGTGTGTAAGCATCATGGTCTCCCTCATAGCCTCATCTTTTATCGTGATCCCATCTTCATTAGTCACTTTTGGCAAGAACTTTTCCGCCTTAGTGGCACAAAGCTGCGTATGTCAACAGCGTACCATCCCCAAACGGATGGCCAAACGGAGGTAACCAACAAAGTCTTGCAGCAATATCTCCATAGTTTTGTGCACCACAAACTGTCACTATGGGGCAAGTTTCTATCTTGGGCAGAATGGAGTTTTAATACTTCTATCAACGCTTCAACTGGATTCTCACCATTCGAAGTTATGTTTGGCCGCAAACCTCCACTCATGCCTCCTTTACTTTCAGAAGAGACATCGAATGCAATAGTGCAACAAGAACTCTCTACTCATGCCGAGATCCTTCAAAAGCTTGCCTCTAACTTGCAAAAAGCGCAAGCAGTTATGAAGAAGTGGGCTGACCAATACTGTAGAGATGTGCAATTTGCAGAGGATGATTGGGTTTACATTCGCCTTAGGCCCCGTCGTCAATCCTCGGTGACAGGCACAACTACGGGTAAACTCATGAAAAGGTTCTTTGGTCCTTTCCAAATTACTAGGAGAATTGGTGATGTTGCTTATGAAGTGGCTCTTCCTCCTACTGCCAGGATCCACAACATTTTCCATGTTAGTCTTCTTCTTCCTCACAAAGGACCTTTACCTTCTGCCCCTTTGTCTCTTCCACCGGACATTGAAGATCACCAACCTGTGTTACAACAAGCTGCTATTGTTGACTGGAAATGGGATCATTCTACTTCCCCTCCAGTACTTCAGGTCTTGATTCAATGGCAGGGCATGCCTCTCGAAGAAGCAACTTGGGAACCTGGCTTCAGATTCAACAATACTTCCACCTTGAGGACAAGGTGCTTCTTGAACCAGGGGGAGATGTGAGGAAAGAAAGGCTCATTTCCCTCATTCCTCCTTTAGACCCAAATCCAACTATTGCCACAACACCTACAGCTATGGGACCGTTAGAGGAAAGAAGGAAAAGATTCTCACACCAGCCACGTTACCTTAGTGATTATGTAGTTACATATCCTTCAACTCGTAAAAAGGGGAAATCTGGTAGAGGGAAATGATTGGATTATCTTTACTTTTTTCCTTTATTTTTATTGCATATGTTTTTCTGCAAGGCATTTGCTAAGTGCATTTATAGCACAATTTTGTAGTGAAAAGGGCAGACAAGAAAAAGAAATTCCTTCTCTCTGAAAAGTTCCTTTCTCTCCACTAATTATTCTTCTTATTTCTGTTATTTCTTTCCTTTGCTACGTACAACACCTTTCAAAAACAGAAAGAAATTTCCCATGCACCACTGGTGTAAGCAAATATACCTACTACAGTAAAACCAAGATTCACAACAAAAAATTCTGCAGAAATGAGAAAAAAAAAAGATTTTTGCATTTATGCAAATACTAAACCAAGAACAACTGGAAGGAGAAAATTTACCTAGAATTGGAAATGGGTAACTAAAAATTCATGCCCGACATTCCTCTTTCAGTTCCATTGTCATCTTCAACAACAAAATCCCCCGTAGTTCTACTCTCCACACATCGTTTTCACCACCACATCCTCAATTCCCCAGTAGCTCAACAAAACATGAAAACCTAAAGCCCCTAACCCAAACCAAAACAAAACAAATTCAATAAAAAACATGGCATCTTCAGTAAAGTTAACACCAACTACTTGGAAATTCTCAGACCTAGCACAAAACAAAACAGAATTAGAAGTAAACTTTGAACAAACAAATCCTAACACCCCCCTCCCCCGAAAATAGAAATTTCTATTACATCCTTATTAACCAGAAAGTGAATGACGATCAGAAGAACACGGTGAACACCATAGAGAAAGAAAAACAAAATCATAAAGTGTAGCATAAACAAAAACCCTTAAGTTGCATAATTAACTCATCACATGAGCAAAAAGAACCAACGTTTTTCAAAAAAGTGCAAACTTTAACACATCTGTGTGCACCCATAGCCGCACCAACTTACCGAGAATGAGAACACAGCCCACCAAACAAGAGCGAGAGAAACCGCGTGGGAGGTGAAGAGGAAGAGAAATGGAAGGGTTCCGTAATAGTATAAAACGCTAAAAAGGGAACGCACGAGAAAGGAGTTGTTGACACGTTGTGGTGAACTGTCAGTGGTGAGTCACCAGAGGTCTTTGTTGCGGCAACAGATAAGGAGATGTTGATGCGTGGGATGAGGGATTGGAGCCAAATATGTCGAAGGAAAGGGTGGAGGGATGAAACTCTGTAGCATATGTTAGAATTGCTGCAGCGAAATTGTTAGCGTGGAATAACAAACCAAGAGGGTTTTTAATATTAATGTGTGCCTTTTAATTTCTACTCAATTTACCTTACTACGCAAATAATAAATATAAATAAAAGAGTAAGGTTGAGAGAAATTTGCACAAATGATTTTTATACTGGTTCGGATCTTACCAATCCTACATCCAGTCGCTTATCTCAAACCGAGATAAACAGTTCACTAAGCACAAAACAATTACAAATTACAATCACAAAGAAACAATTTGTAAGTGTTTAGAAACCACCTCTCTTGATACCACAAGAGATGAACCTGCACCTCCTTTGAATCTTCACAAAGGATGAGACACCTCCTTCGAATACTTCACGAAGGATGAAACACCTCCTCCGTAAACTTCACGAAGGATAATCCTCTTCCAAACACCTCCTTAGACGCACCAAGGATGAACCGACTATTTCCTCTGTCATCGGAGCAACACTTCACCAGCTCCACTGACAAGAGTTTCACAAGCCGAACAAGAACACACACTTCTCAAGAGTTTTTGAGTTCTTAAGCACAAGGGAAGAGTTGTTGTTGATGGATAAAGAGAGCCTATTTATAGACTCAAGCAAAAACTCTTCCATTCTTCGAAACTGGCCATTTAATGCTTTTAATCGATTAATATTAGTGTTAATCGATTAAAATAAGTACAACGACTAGTTTTTCAAATCAGAAACCTCCAACGGCTAGTATTAATCGATTATTCTCATGATTAATCGATTAACTAATTGATTAAAACTTGCTTTAATCGATTATTCCAAAGCTGATTGGGTTTTGGCTTCTGCAGCGATTTTAATCGATTATATCAGGGATTAATCGATTAAAACGGGGAAATTTTGATTCTAAAGGACAAATACAAAATATAAAGGTACAAGAATCAAAACCTACTACAAATCTAAGTCCTAAACAATTAAACTACAATTATTACAAAAGCTTTTCACAACAAAAATAAGTCTTCAAAGGATCTTCATGAAACTTGATAAATCTTGACTTGATTTGGACATCATCAAAACCTCATCTTCATCATTTTGCTAACATTCTCCCCCTTTTTGATGATGATAAAAAACTCCTTTGAATTAAAGCTTTTAGTAATAATATAAGTAAAAACACAACTCATGAAGGACAAGGGCATCAGTGAGTAACAATAAGCTTTAAGATATTTTCTCCTCCTTTTTTATCATAATTAAAAAGTTGTGTTTCATGTTCTCCCCCTAAGATAATACTCCCCCTTAATAAAAGCATGTATGCATAAAATATATTTTAAATTTAGAGATTCATTCAAACATACACAATAGGGGATTTAAAGATAATAATTTTAGGATAAAGAATTTTAAAGAAAAATCATACTCTAAACCATATAAGATAGAAATTTTAAAGCATAAAACAAAATATGGTTAATTTTTTTTTTGTATTTTTAAAATGCATAAAATGGATCAAATGAATATAAATGCAATCCTAAGAGATTTCTAAAATTCCTAGATCTCTTCTAATGTTACCCCTTTAGAAATGTCTTCATGATGATAATTTGTTGAGATCTTAGTGTTGGGGATTGTCATAATTCTTCTCTTCTTTTGTTGTCTTCTGCAAGTCTTCATCATTACCTACATCTAATTCAACTGACTCAAGAGGTTTTGCCTCAAGGTCCACAATTTTGTCAAAGACAACATGCTTGGAATATTTTTTTTATTTTTTTAAAAAAAAATTGTTTTTTTTTTTGAAAAAAATTTAAATGAAAAAAATTTAAATTTTAAATTTTAAATTTTAAAATGCTTGGAATGAAATCATTTTACAACCCAAACATATATACCACTTGGAACACCAAAATGCTTAATTTTACATTTATTTAAGGTATGACCATTTTTCATACAATAAAAGCATGATATAAAGTTTGTGTTCCTATAAGTTGTTCCTTTTTCTACCCATGTTCTACGGGTTCTATTATTATGCTTATTTTTAATTTTAGGAACATACTTATTTTTAACAACCTTATTTTCATTATTTTTACTACATTCTCATAAGGTTGTGTATTTTAGCAGTTTCTTAAAATTTTCACAAGAAGCACATTCATCACTACTAGCATATTTACCTTTTTCAAAAAATAAAATTTTATTTTTCAAATTTTTATTCTCTTCAAGAATATTTTCAAAATTTGATTTTAAATTTTTATTTTCCTCAGAAATATTTTCAAAATCTGATTTTAAAATTTTATTTTCTTCTGCAATATTTGCAAAATTTAATTTTAAATTTTTGAAATCCTTTTTCAATTTCTTGATACGATCCCGGTCACGACAGATCGGAGAAGAACCGAGAAATGGAGTTGAACGCATGATTGGAGGACATGTCGCAGCAGAAGAAGATCAAAACTCTATAAACCCTAGGATTTGGTGTTGGATCGGGAAGAGGTCAAACGAATCCTAGTTCGAAGGATTGTTTGACGGAGGATATAGATATGGTGGTTTAGGCGGCTTTAATCGGTGAAATAGGCCGATTAATCGGTGGAAAGGTTAGAATCCGACTTCAATCGGTGAAGATGGAGTAAAACGTAGAATCAATCGGTCAAAAGGTGTGGAAAAACTAGGAGAAGGTGAATCTGAGAAGTGTTTGGTGAGGAGTGTCTTACGGTGGCTGATCTGAGAGAAGGATGTAGTTGTGGCTGAGGAACACTCTAAATGGAAACCCTAGCAAAGGAATGAAGACGCGAGAAAGATGAAATTGATGATGATGAGTCGGGCTGCAAAGGAAAAGTGATGCGCTGATGTATTGAAGCGCTGACGCAGACAGAGGAGGTGTCAGCGAAGGAGTGGTTGAGAAGCTGAAGATGTGGCGGATGTTTAATGGTGCAGCGTGTATGAAAGAGAAAGCACCATGGAAATGGAAAATGAGAGTGAGGAAGTGTGCTTTGGAAGGAGGCTAGAGGTCTTTGGACTCTCTAGCCAATGACTTTCAAGAGAGAATATTTTTCTGGTTTAGAAAATTCTATTCTCATTAATCTCAAAAGTTCTTTCCAATAAGGTAGGCATGGCTATATATAGGACTAGAGGTCCTACATGCCTAACACAATACAACATACATCAAAGAAATACTAAACTAAAGAAATTGGGCTTGAGCCCCGCGTATCATCCCCTCCCCCTTGGAAAGGATTTGTCCTCAAATCTTGATGGTTCTCCTGAGGACTTATTTTTATTTGACTCTTTACAAACTCCTCCTGGGTCAAAGATAAATCTGCAATAAACATCAAACATAACACTAATTAGTTTTCCGTCACCCAAAGTATATAAAAGAAAATTTTGAGAAGATGGTTTCTTAATTTTAAAATTTTCAATTTGATGATTATAAAGAAACCATGCTTCGTTTGAAAATTTATTTTTGTCTTGAGTTAGAGTTAATGGTAACTCTAACTCAAGTTTTTGATTGCCATATTTTAAAAATTGAAACCTTTGAAAAGATATAATGGCAATGTTTTGGAAATAAAAGGTAATATTAGAAATAACAAATGGAAAGTGAAAAGATAGAAAACCTCCCCTTAAAAATTTAGTTTCTATTGTAAGAATAGAAGATGTTGCCATCAATCTCTTCTCTTCCATTTTCTTCCTTTCAATTTCTTCCTTCACTTTCTGTTGTAATCTCTCTTCCTCTTCTATGTTTTCTTCCTCTTCCTTTCTTTCTTTCTCTTTTCTTATTCTCTCCTTTTCTTCCTCTTCTCTCCGCTGTTGTTCTCTTCTTTCTTTCTCATCTCTTCTCTTTTTCTCTTCCTCTATTCTCTCTTGCTCTCTCTTTAATCTCTCTATCCTATATTTGCTTGACTCTTCCGATTGCCTCTTCAATTTTTCTAAAAACTCACTTTCCCTACGAGAGAACCCACTTAAATTTTGAATGAATAACTTGCCTTCTCTAATAAGTTCTCTCATAAATTCTAAGTTTCTTTGAATATATGGAGGTAAAAAAAATTTTCTCAAACACCCTTTCAATTCATTCCAATCATTGATGGGAGATTTTCTACCTATGGTAAAATGGTATTCTCTTTCTTCCCACCACTCTCTTGCATACCCTTCAAACTTGGAAGTGTATATCCTAGGAACACAATTTTGATTTGCTCGAGAAAAAACATGATATGTCTCATAAGAATCACTGATTTTAGCCATGAGTGGATGTATTTCTTCAATTTTCTTTTCCCAAGCTAAGTAGGTTAAAGCACTTATGTCTCTACCAAAGAAAGGAATTTCCCTATTAGCTTGATCATATATATCACACTCAATCCTATCCATTTCCCAAAAATTATTATTTTTTCTAGATTTTTCAAGTATGTCAATCATATTTTTGAAAGTTTCTGGATGGTCAAAATTGACATAACTATTCCTAAAAAACCTATGACTTGACATCCTTTGTTATTAAAAGTTATTCTAAAAGGACACACAAACAAACAATCGGACTCTAAGACCCCTAAAAACGTACGGACTCTAATGTGACAAAGGTCACACCTATACGTGATACACAAGATCAAACACTTAAAAGAAAACAACTAAAGTTGCCAAGAGTTGGAAAGAGCACTAAGAACTCTTCCAATCTTGGACTTTATAAAAGGCCATTTACAAACCAAACCTAAAGCTAAGACTAACTATAACAGTGGGCTGCAAGCCCATCAAATACAAAGAAAAAAATAAAAAAAATATTACAAATGAATTTCCTATGCTACGACCCAACTTCTTACTTCATCTTGCACAAAGTCTTAAGCGTCCAAATGTTCCTTTCAACTCTTCAGATATACATCACGAAACTGTCAGGTTCCAATCCTGTTTAAACTTGCACACTTGATGTTACTGCTGGATAACGTGGTTTAGTCCAGTTTCTGGTCAATCCTACAATAACACATGCACCAAAATGTTGTGAATATTCACTTAGGTAAAACAAAATGCAAAAGAAAATATAGGGTAGTAAGAACTTCCCTTTCTCTTGATTGCACAAACTTTCCACACAAACTCTGCTGCTACTCACTATCCTGGTTCACTCCTGTCTTAGTCATGTGCAGTTGATGTAGTTAAAAGGTTTCTTTTGTTCTTCCAAGGACAAATTGCACACGCAATTCAGCATATCAGGCAATAAAATCACACCAATTCCAGCAACGCATATAGTGTTAGCAAGTTCAATGTCTGAGTAAAAAGAGCAATCACAGTCAGACTTAGAATTGTTTAGATCATGACCAAATAGGGTGCAGTATCTAATTCATCTCATTCCCTTAATCATATCACATACAAAAATAGCTTTTCCATGCAATGATAAACTAGATGCACTAATCTGTCAAACAATGATCTAATCAATTCAGACTTTAATGGACTAAGATGATCTAAACAAGAAACAATGAATGACGTGAAGTACTGTAGAAACTCATCAACTAAGCTTAATCAATCAACCTAAACAGAATGAAAAGCTGTACAATAAAATTCAGTTGTTTAAGCTCCCAATCAAATCCCAAGCGAGCAATACATGCACATGGACATGGATATTAACCAGATACAAATACGTGTAGTTCACAGCTGAACCAGACTGAATTAAACAACAATTCCAGAAAAATCAATTCTGCACACAAGTCACAACATAATCCAGCAAGTACAATGGACAGTTATTAGATCAATGAATCAGCAATCAGATTATAAAATGAATGCAACAGAATTCAATAATCAGTTTTAGTGTAATCAAACTTTCTCTTTTGACTCCACGGGTTGCATCCCAGCTTAATCCATCTGTACAATGATCAACAAACAGTTAGCACACAGTTCAAGTTCAAGACTTCTTTCAGCACTTAACAAGAACACACTCTCAGCAAGAAAATTGGCTCTTAGATGCAGCCTTGCAAAACTCACAAAAACAAGTTTAACTCTGGAAGCTCAAAGCACTCAAAATAGAAAGGTTTGGAAGGAAAATTCTCCCTTGTCAGTTCAAGGCTGGATAGTCTTTTAGACCACCACTACCTAAGATGCTACCAAGCACACAACCTTTCTCAAATTTTCCAGAAATCCAGAGTATAACACGTCTCAATTAGCAAATGACTAGGCTATAGCAATGGCAGAGCAGGACAGGACATGACAGCAGAACAAACAGACTCACAAGAAACTCTAGATCAGATTTCAAAAGCAAAGAAAGCTCAAATTAAGAATGGCATATCAGAGTTACTCGTGATGAGACAAAACCAAGAAGATCAATCAAGACAAACAAGAAAATGGGTAGTAAACAAGGTGGCACAGCAAAGTGATCTTAGGAATAGTGCTAGAGCAGATTTAAAATGCAAGAAAAAAAAACAATCACAAGTCAGATTAAGTTCGAATCAAAGGTGCTATGCAAATTTTGAACATATGTTGCACTAGTCCCATTAGCTTTTTACTTTGCATTTCAATTCTTTTGAATGGTTTACTTCTTTTATATGGACTCAAGCTTTTTGCTACAACATACAAATAATGTTCAATGTACCAAATTAATCTTCAGAAACAGTGCAATTCTGCTGCAGCTATTAATTCAAACCATAAAAGTGCAAACATGAATGAGTTGCCTAATGAAAATGCACAGAACCATTCATAGTCATAACAACTTTGCACCAACAAATTTGGTTGATGAATATAAACTTGTTAGACTAAATTTTGTTTTACAGATTTAAGCTATATCACAAATTAGCATGTACAGTTCATGTGCACTTCAAACAAACAATTCTAGTATCCAAATTTTGAAATAGCACTTTAATCAGACTTGGAGCAATGAATCAAACTTCAAAACAACAATTGAAAGTTGCTCAAAATAGCAGAGAGACGTATTGGATGGTTTGCAAAGAGTTAGATGTTCAAACCAGATTTTAAAACAGCAAAAATGACTCAACTATGAAAAACGTTGCAGATCGGTCAAACTGCAGTATTGTGTTTCTGGATGTGTATAATGATGCAACCAAATGCCTTGACTTAACCAAGTCATTATTCATATGGCAAGCACAGTTCACAATCACAGAATGTAATGCCACCAGAATATAAAAAAATTCACACAGTCAGTTCAGATTTTCTAAACAGATTCGGATTCTGCTTCAGTTGACAATGCACTGAACTGCAATTCTCGAATCATTTGAGCTCTTAGATCATTGCTCTTTTAGTGTGATTCTTTCGAAAAAAATTCAATCAAGAACAGCAGGTTTGTGTCAAACCAATTTTACTCAGAGTTTTGACAAAGCAATGAATCAACATACATGACCAGACATGACAGTATTAGATCTAAAATTAAAAGACTCAATAACACAATATATGACCGATTAAAATGAAAATAACACTGACTCAAGGCACATAACAAATCTGAAAACTCAAGACAATGCAGGAAAATAATGAACAACTCAATAAACGCAACAGAAACGCAAATCAAATGAACAACTCAAACCAAGACAAAACAGAGACGCGAACAAGAAAACACAAAACAGAAACGCAAATCAACATTACAAAACTAGAACAGAGACAGAGACGCGAATCAAACTGAACAAAATTCAACTAAGACAACACATACCAGATCAGATTCAAGAGAACTCCAAAATAGACAGGACAGAATCAAAACAAGGAAACTGAGATGCGAGCAATCTCAACTCAGAATTGAAAATCAGAGAAGCAAAAAATACTTAGCTTTGAAGCGTGCTTAACCCGAGGAAGAGGACCACAGCTCTGATTACCACTTGATACGATCCCGGTCACGACAGATCGGAGAAGAACCGAGAAATGGAGTTGAATGCATGATTGGAGGACATGTCGCAGCAGAAGAAGATCAAAATTCTAAAAACCCTAGGATTTGGTGTTGGATCGGGAAGAGGTCAAACGAACCCTAGTTCGAAGGATTGTTCGACGGAGGATATAGATCTGGTGGTTTAGGCGGCTTTAATCGGTGAAATAGGCCGATTAATCGGTGGAAAGGTTAGAATCCGACTTCAATCGGTGAAGATGAAGTAAAACGTAGAATCAATCGATCAAAAGGTGTGGAAAAACTAGGAGAAGGTGAATCTGAGAAGTGTTTGGTGAGGAGTGTCTTACGGTGGCTGATCTGAGACAAGGATGTAGTTGTGGCTGAGGAACTCTCTAAATGGAAACCCTAGCAGAGGAATGGAGACGCGAGAAAGATGAGATTGATGATGATGAGTCGGGCTGCAAAGGAAAAGTGATGCGCTGATGTATTGAAGCGCTGACGCAGACAAAGGAGGTGTCAGCGAAGGAGTGGTTGAGAAGCTGAAGATGTGGCGGATGTTTAATGGTGCAGCGTGTATGAAAGAGAAAGCACCATGGAAATGGAAAATGAGAGTGAGGAAGTGTGCTTTGGAAGGAGGTTAGAGGTCTTTGGACTCTCTAGCCAATGACTTTCAAGAGAGAATATTTTTCTGGTTTAGAAAATTCTATTCTCATTAATCTCAAAAGTTCTTTTCAATAAGGTAGGCATGGCTATATATAGGACTAGAGGTCCTGCATGCCTAACACAATACAACATACATCAAAGAAATACTAAACTAAAGAAATTGGGCTTGAGCCCCGCGTATCATTTCTTATGAGCTTTATCTAATTTTTCTGATTCAACTATTAAAGCAACATAGGTTTCATGCAATTCACTTTCACTAAATTGATTATAATTATCAGAATCACTACATGTACTTACTTGGCTTCCAGCGTCGTCGTCTGCCACTAAACAGATGTTTGCCTCCACATCAAATTCGCTCAACTCAGAAATTGTTTCGTTGTCATCGTCCCATGCGATGTAGGCTTTCTTTTTCTTGAAGGATTTCTTTTCCTTCATTTCTTCATTCTTCTTTTGATTTAGGCAGTCCGCTTTTAAGTGCCCCCTTTCTCCGCAACCATAACATTTATACTTTGAGGAGGATTCTTGGTTTTCTTTCTTTTCGTATTTGAATCTTCCTTTGTCTTTTGATTTCATGAACCTGTTGAGCCTTTTTATCATGAGTCTCAAATTTTCTTCATCTTCTGAGTCTTCATCTTCTATTTTGTTCTTGCTCCTTTCTACCTCAGATTTTAAGGCTAGACTCTTTTTCTTTGTTTTTACATTGCTTCTTCTTCATCTAGTCTTCCAAGGTCAAGTTCATGCTCTCTCAACTTTCCAAATAATGCCGCCATAGTCATTGTGTTGAGATTTTGTGACTCAGTGATTGCGGTCACTTTAGGTTGCCACGACCTGTCTAAAGATTTCAAAATTTTAATGTTAAGCTCATCATTTTCAAATGACTTACCTAGACCAATGAGATGATTAACAATGTTGGTGAAGCGTTTCTGAACATCTGAAATCGTTTCTCCTTGCTTCATCCTAAACATCTCGTATTCTTGGATCAACGTGTTCTTTCTTGCCCTCTTGACATCATCTGTTCCTTCATGAATTACTCTGAGTACATCCCACATTTCTTGAGCCGTTTTACAAATAGAGACCCTGTAAAACTTATCAACAGTTAGAGCAGATGCAATTATGTTCCGGGCCTTCACATCGTTTTGAATTCTTTTCTTCCCTTCAGTGGTCCACTTATCACGGGGCTTTGTTTCCTGCGAATCGTTAGTAGGAATAGGCAAACCAGATGCAATAGCATCCCAAATCTCACAATCAATAGATTCAATAAAAATTTGCATTCTAACCTTCCAGAATGCATAGTTTTCACCTGTGAACAACGGTGGTCTATTGATAGAGGCACCCTCTGCAAAGGTTTGATATGATCCTGCCATTTGAATGACTATCAAAGCAAGCTCTGATGCCAATTGTTAGAATTGCTGCAGTGGAATTGTTAGCGTGGAATAACAAACCAAGAGGGTTTTTATTATTAATGTGTGCCTTTTAATTTCTACTCAATTTATCTTACTATGCAAATAATAAATATAAATAAAAGAGTAAGGTTGAGAGAAATTTGCACAAATGATTTTTATACTGCTTCGGGTCTTACCAATCCTACATTCAGTCGCTTATCTCAAACCGAGATAAACAGTTCACTAAGCACAAAACAATTACAAATTACAATCACAAAGAAACAATTTGAAAGAGTTTAGAAACCACCTCTCTTGATACCACAAGAGATGAACCTGCACCTCCTTTGAATCTTCACAAAGGATGAGACACCTCCTCCGAATACTTCACGAAGGATGAAACACCTCCTCCGAATACTTCACGAAGGATGATCCTCTTCCAAACACCTCCTTAGACGCACCAAGGATGAACCGGCTATTTCCTCTGTCACCGTAGCAGCACTTCACCAGCTCCACAGACAAGAGTTTCACAAGCCGAACAAGAACACACACTTCTCAAGAGTTTTTGAGTTCTTAAGCATAAGGGAAGAGTTGCTGTTGATGGATAAAGAGATTTATAGACTCAAGCAAAAACTCTTCCATTCTTCGAAACTGGCCATTTAACGCTTTTAATCGATTAATATTAGTGTTAATCGATTAAAGTAAGTACAACGGCTAGTTTTTCAAATCAGAAACCTCCAACGGCTAGTATTAATCGATTAACTAATCGATTAAAACTTGCTTTAATCGATTATTCCAAAGCTGATTGGGTTTTGGCTTCTGCAGCAATTTTAATCGATTATATCAGGGATTAATCGATTAAAACGGGGAAGTTTTGATTCTAAACAACAAATACAAAATATAAAGGTACAAGAATCAAAACCTACTACAAATCTAAGTCCTAAACAATTAAACTACAATTATTACAAAAGTTTTTCACAACAAAAATAAGTCTTCAAAGGATCTTCATGAAACTTGATAAATCTTGACTTGATTTGGACATCATCAAAACCTCATCTTCATCATTTTGCTAACAGCATAAATTAAAAGATAAATCTAAGTCTAGAATTACCCTACTTAACCATTTAATTAAGCCTGTTGAGAATTCAACATATGTATAATATATTTGAAATATAAATTTACATATGTTATTATACAAATAGACTTAGAAAAGTTCGATTTAAATATGTTATTTGATTGAGAGACTTAAAGTTTATCTTTTATTTACAAAATTGCCACTGTATATTTTTTAAGTCTGCTTTTCTTTAAAGAGACTTAAATTGATAGATCACATTCAATTTAAATTCGTCACTGTAAAAAAGGACTTGACTTTGGTATGGGAAGCGGGCGTAACCCAAGAAAATTTGGAGTTGTACCCTTTGGATGAATCTCCATTCTTATTCTTCATCTCATGTCAACATTCGTGAGCGGATATCGATATCCGTTTGTCCTTCAACAGATGTCAATATCCGTCCACAAATGTTGACATCTGTCTAAGAATCCAACACATATTCGCATCGGTTTAAATATTACTGAAGGACAAAAGATAAATGAGATTAAATATTATTGAAGAGTAAAAAAAGAATGGAAAGGTATAGAGAATAATATGTGATGATGGAGGGAATATTTCTCACTTTTAAATGATATTTTTCTATAAAATTAATTGCATTATATTGTTAAATATATTTTTAAAACCTAATCAATAAAATTTGAAAATAATAATAATTTTATATTAAATTAAAAGAATGGTGCGTTAATATATTTTCAGTAATAAACTAACTATAGTTAAGTAATAAGGACAAAAAGACACGTATTAAGTCAATTATTTTATACTAATTTTAAATTCTGTAAGTATATAAACATGAATTTTTATTTTTTATATTATTTTTAAATATAAGTATATGATTATTATTAATAAATATAAAATATACGTTATATTTTAGATACCTAATATAACATTTCCGAATTAATAGATATTATAATACTTTACATTGAATTTCTTTTCTAAGTAATGTGGTTTCCATTAAAAATTTTCCACATGACATATTCACAATATTTACCTAAATAACACTATTTACATTTCATGATGAGAAATTGGTGAAATATTTTCCAAACTAACATCGTTTCTAATAAAGTTTTCTGAATGACATATTACTCGTAACATTTAATCAAATATTACAATTTATTTTGGTTGAAACGATTAACCTTCATTGGTACATCATTACAAAAGAATATATAGGTCAAAATTGAATTCTTCATCAGAGTAATAAATGTATGACCCGTCATAACTTGACATTCGTACCTTATTTGGATAGTTAGTCTAAAACTGCATGTTTAGGATTATTTGATTCATTTGTGGTGTGTAGTATTTATGCTTTAATTATATGTATGTTTTTTTATATATTAGTTTACCCTTGCTTTTGTATTGTCTATTTATGTGTTTTGTCTTCTCTTTCACAACTATCATCTTAATAGTATGAACTTAAGGAATGTAGGGATGAGCAAGTGCTAGTGAATGGTGGAGCTATAGAGTATTATAGAAAGTATGATTTTTCACCATTCCCTTATTTATGTAAAGTCAATTCTTAAGTTTAGTTACATTAAATTTTGGGATGTTACAACATAACTAATATTAATTAAATAATTTATATATCTTTTATTATTAGTAAATTTTAAAAAAAGATATCTATTAATTTATTTTTTATTTAAATTTATAAATTTTCTTATAGAATGATATTTTAAATATTCATTTTAAAATTCAATTTAAATCATTTGAAAAGAAAATTTCTAATACATTTAAATACATACAAAATTAACAAATTACCTTAAATAATTAATTTAAATTTTAACTTAAATTTAAAATGTTTATTATCAAATAAAATTATCATTATTAAACAAATTAAAATTTTATCAATTTTAAATCATAAAATTTCATTAATAAGAAATAATAATTTTAAAAAAATACTATAATAATTAAAATATAATTTTAATAACTGATCATAGATCATTAAAATAACTTGTAAATATTAATTCAAAACTTTCGAATATGTATCATTCGCATTATGTATCATTCGCATTAGCTCCAACAATCATTATCACACCCCTAAACCATTTCCCTAACCGGAATATGTATCATTCGCATTAGCTCCACATCACTTGTCGAGCAAATACAACGTGTGCCTATACCAAACTCTATTATAACACTTTATCCACTCCTATAGTTCCACGTATATTCCATTTTACCAAAACAAAACGATTCGAGTGGTCCTCCACCGCAGCTTTGAAGCTATCTCCCCTGCTCCAAGATGTCCATCACGACACTGAACTCAACATGAGTCGGAACCCTATGGGCAAAACATCCATCCCTTTCTACTCTCCTGCAAGAGGAAAGGTCGACACTCGAATTTTGAGTCTCTTCTACCGTTCCTCATGACAAAGAGACTCATCTTATCCACCGCCTCTTTAAGAAGAATAGATCCACATTTCTATCCCCTCACAAAAGAAAAGATACAACACTAGAATATATAGTCTTTTCTACCACCCTCTAGGACGAAGAGACTCATCTCTTCTACCGCCTTTCAAAGACAAAGAAATTCACCTTTCTACCATCCACAAGAGGAAAGATACAACCCAAATTATAAAATTAATTATCTACCGAAATTATACTAGACCACCATAATTCACACTATCATATAAATTCATCCACTTCCATAAATATAAATGCGTGACGTACACCTCACCATTCATATTTTTAATCATATATACCTTATACATGATAACACCTCTCACTTTTCACAACACACATATACGAAGGTTTTTTTTCTTTTCCACTCTTCACCCTTTAAACATCACAGACCCATGCAATACTCTATTGATAAAACACCCATATAAATATATCATACACATAAAATTTATATCAATCAAGATAAACCTATAACCTTCGAATACATCACCATTATAATTGATGAACACATCCCTATGAATATTTCATATTCGCAATAACTCTACCCATGAGTTTGATCCCTTTTAATTCCAAACTAACCTCTCCAAGTAGATACCTTCCCCATATTAGAAGTGAACCCAACTGTGCAATACCCCAAGGCTCAAAGAAAGTTACATTAAACCTGTCACATCTGTAGACATACATATATTTATATATTTGTTGCTCTTATGAAACCTTATCTTACATACAAACTATTTTCCACCAAACGTCTATACATCAAAGGAAACTAGAATTTCTCCAACTATCTTTCATTCCAAAGGAAATCATCTCTTCAAACGTTAACTATGTCGGTCTCCCACAACCCCAAAGTGCCCTCTTTGCCTGGGAAATCTTTCCTCTCTTTCTCTAAGACTCTCGTTAATACCTCTCTCGCTGCCCAAATGTGATTCCCTTTTCTCCTCCCCCGTTCTTGCTATCTTCCTTTCTGTTTTTTTCTATGTTAGAGTTAATTCAAAGTTTTACTGTTACTGTATGCTAACTAAACTTTGTGTAAAGTTTATTCATTTACTTTCTATTTTTTCCTCCATGCATGTATAGATACAAGTGCTATATCTCAATAAAGCTAAGTTGCATATTCATTCTTTTATAGTCTCCTTCTCTATCTTCCTTTTACTTTAGAATCAGTCTACTTTTCATCACTGTGGTATAACAGTGGTATCAGTAAGCTTAGGTTGCAGTCCAAGGGAACTAAGGGTAACGTCGTGTATCTTGATACGGTGTGGCTGACCAAGAAAGATATTCAAGAAAGACGTTCTTGAAGCAAAAGACAGTGATGGCTGATCTCTCAACAATACATTACCCGATACTCTCAGACAAGAATTGGAGTCATTGGAGCACTCAAATGCGGGTAGTATTCCATGTGCAAGGCGTAAGCAATGTTATTGAAGGGGTAGAGTCAGCGACTGATTCTTCTAGCAAAGAGGAACAGAAGAAGGAATTTAAACAAAAAGACGACAAGGCGTTGTTGATAATACATCAATGCATGGACGATGCGCATTTTGAAAAGATTCAGAATGCAACTTCAACCAGAGAAGCATGTAACATTCTGGTTCGTTGTCACTTTAGAGGAAAAAAGGTCAAGAAAGTAAGGTTACAAACCTTGAGAAGACAGTATGAACACATGTTGATGGAAGAAAATGATAGTGTAAGTGAGTTCTTCAACAAAGTTTTGTTAGTGGCAAACCAGATGAAGAGCTGTGGCGAGACTATTACAGACGTGATGATAATGAAGAAAATCATGAGATCAATGCCTCCTGTGTTTGATCACATTGTCGTGGCTATTGAAGAATCCAGAGATTTGGGAAAACTCGAGATCGAGGAGTTCCAAAGCTCATTTGAAGCCTATGAGATGCAAAGACGTGAGAGAAACCCAGTAAGACATGATGATCAAGCTTTAAAGATCCAACATGTTTGAGGTGAAGGAAAGAAAAAATATAACAAGTGGAAAGGCAAGAATAATGGTCAAAAGAAATGGAAGAAAGAAACTGAGGATCAAGAAGAAAAGAGTGACTCTTCTGACAAGAAGGATGTTATGAAGAAACATTATATGAAAAAGGATATAAGGAACGTTGAATGTTTTGTTTGTCACAAGAAAGGTCATTTTTCATATGAGTGCTGGTTCAACAAGGATGCTCATAATAAGAGAGCGCAGAGTAAAGAAGCTCATCTGGCGAAAGAAGAGTCAGATTCTGAACCCTTTATTCTTATGGTTGCAACCAACACAAAAAGCTCTGAATCAAAAAAGAATATATTGTACGTGGACTCAGGATGCTCCAATCACATGACATACAACAAAGATTGGCTGATGAACTTGGATGAATCCAAGAAAAGCAAGGTCATGGTTGTGGATAACAGCACGTTGAAAGTCGAAGGAATTGGAAGCGTGAAAATCAAAAGGAAGAATGGACTGCATGCAATGTTAGAGAATGTTCTTCTGGTCCCAAAGATGAAATGCAATCTTTTGAGTGTGGGACAACTGACAGAAAAGGGTTTCATTGTCATTATGGGAAGCAATGGACAAATAGAGGTATTCGACCAAGGTAAGAATTTAATACTTAAAATTATAATATCTAAAAATCGAACTTTTCAGGTTCGCTTAGATGTGGTCGAGACTTTGCGATGTTTGTCTTCTGTTAAAGAATATGAGAGTTGGAGATGGCACCTTAGATTCGGACATCTCAACTTCAAAGATCTGCAACGACTGAGCAACAAAGAAATAGTATCTGGGTTACCATATATCACTCAACCACGTAAGGAATGTGAATCTTGCATCACTGGAAAACAAGCCAAAAGACCTTTCCGATCACAGCTGGAGTTGAGATTAAGAGAACGATTGGAAGTGATACACTCATATGTGTGTGGACCATTTAAGACTCCAACACTAGCTGGGAACAGATACTTCGTAACCTTCATCGATGAATTCAGCCGAATGATATGGGTGTTTTTCATAAGACAGAAGAGTGAAGTGTTGGAAACATTCAAATGTTTCAAGAAACATGTAGAGAAGGAAATTGAAAGGCAAATACAATTGCTTAGGGCTGATGGGGGGCGAGTATACATCACGAGAATTTGAAGATTTCTGTCAGGAACATGGAATAGTTCACGAGGTTGTAGCTCCTTATGCGCCGTAGCATAATGGATTAGCTGAAAAACGCAATCGAACCATCATGAATATGGCGAGGTGCATGTTCAAGGAGAAGGATGTGTCTCGCGACTTGTGGGGAGAAGCAATTGCGACAGTTGTGTACGTGTTGAACAGGTGTCCAATGAAACGGCTGACAGACATTGTCACACATGCAACGTGGTGATAACGGTCTAAAAACTGTTATTTTCATGCTTGAATTTGATATCAAAACACACCCTTTGTAGCTTAAAATGAGCTTAGAATCAAGTAAAACTCTTAAGTTGTGTCATATGAGAGTCAAAAGCTGTTTTTAGAGATATTATGCTTGTTTTGCATTGTTTTGCAGGGTTTTTTATGAGAATTGAACATGGAAGTGAAGTAGGAGGGTCATAGACTCAAGAATGAAGGAGAAAAAGGAAGAAACGAAGAGTCTATGGACTGCTCAAGCGTCAAATTCCAACGCTGAGCGTCCTAATTCGAGATGGAGCTACTGTCTGGCGCCCAAGTGGTGAAACTGAGCGTCCAGAACGACAAGAGGCAAATCGCTTAGCGGTCCATTTTGGCGCCTGGGCGGTGGCGCGATTTAAGGCAAACCGCTGAGCGGGCAACTTTGACGCCTGGGCGATTGTCTGTTTTTATATTTCTGAGATCTTTCTGTTATCTTTTTGACTTATATATAGTCCCAGTGTGAATCCAAATGCATTCTTTTGGCAGAGAGAAGCATCCACAACAACTCTACACACCTTGGAGGAGATTTCTTGGATGCTTAGGCTCCACTTTATCAAATCTAGGGTTTGCTTTTCCATTCTTTCATTATATTTCATCTAGATTCACCATGATTATAGTGAACTAAACCCTAGGTTGTTGGGGAACAATGTAATCTTTTGAAACTCTTATATATCCAAATTCTTATTTATTTTATATGCTTGCATATGCTTGATTTATCAATTGTTGGGTTCTTTACTTGTATTTAATGCTTTTACCGTTTAACTCATTCGGTAGATGTTGTTTGTCTTTATTGATACGGGGACGTACAGTAATGTCATGAACTGGGAAGAATTCGTTGATTAAGCTAATACCGCCTAGGGATAGGGGTAGGACGATCAATTGTATTTTGCTTCCGTTTATCATGCATTATTAATTACTAGGGGAGGCTAGGGATAACAAGCTGATAATTAGTAATAGGCTCTTTTCACCAAGGGATTGGGTTAAGGGTTGACCAAGAAAGTTTGCATGGCAATATGATAAATAAGCAAAGTAAATAAGAAGAGTAGATATATGAGGGTGGATAAGATGAAATTGTAAACCCCAACAACTCCATTCATCCATATTTTCTTTGAGCCAATTGAATCACTGCATTTGCATGTTTACTTTTGTTTTGCATTCAACCACTCAAACTAATTCCTTTTCTCAACTCTTAAGCGATTAGTTTACACAAAAGATTAGGCCTTAAGAGTCCTTTGGGAAGAACGATATTGGGTTTACCAATTATATTACTTGATACGATCTGGTACACTTGCCAGGGGTTTAACAAGTGGTCAGGTATGAAATCTTCCGTAAAAAATCTTAAATTCTTTGGTTCGTTGGTATTCAATCATATTGCAGATCAAAAGAGAGTGAAGCTTGTCGGAAAAGGTGAGCCTATGGTATTCGTGGGATATCACTCTACTGGAGCGTACAAGTTATTTGATCCGATAAGAAAAAGGATGACAATTAGCAGAGATGCGATAATCATTGAAGATGAGCACTGGGGTTGGAAACACAATCAAACCAGTATGAAGAAGAAGAAGACAAACACAATGATGCGTTTGCCGGTCTCAGTAGAACTAGAAGAAGATGTTGAACTACACGACCCCATGCAAGTGGAAGGAAATACTGAAGTAGACAGTGTGTCAAGACCAAGAAGACCAGTTCTACGACCCTCAAGATTTGTTGATTACGAGCTTTATTCAGATGTTGAAGTTGACGAAGAAGTAGACATCATACATTTGGCCTTGATTGTTGGAAGTGAACCTCTGGATGTTAATAAAGCACTGTCACAACCAATATGGAGAGAGGCCAAGGTTGAGGAACTAAAATCAATAGAAAAGAATAAGACCTGGAAGTTGGTTGACTTGCCACATAATAAACAAAGTATTGGGGTGAAATGGGTTTTCAAAACCAAGTTGAACCCAGATGGAACAGTACTGAAGCACAAAGCAAGACTCGTAGCGAAGGGCTTTCTCCAGAGAGAAGGTGTTGATTTCACAGAAGTATACGCGCCAGTTGCAAGGTTAGAAACAATTCGGTTAATAGTTGTTATAGCATGGGTAAAAGAATGGTCTTTATTTGCTCTTGATGTAAAACCTTCCTTTTTGCATGGTTTATTGAAGGAAGAAGTGTATGTTAAACAGCCTCCAAGTTTCTGTAATAAAGGGAAAGAACATCAAGTCTACAAACTCGACAACGCTCTCTATGGTCTGAAACAAGCCCCCAGGGCTTGGAACAAAAGAATAAATGCTTTCTTTGCCGACAAAGGGTGCAGTAGAACACACTCTGTACGTAAGGATGAGCAACAATAATGATGTTTTGATAGTAAGCCTCTACGTTGATGATCTACTGGTTACTGGGTCAAGTCTGGAAGAGATAGAGGAGTTCAAACTGTTGATGAAAACTGAGTTTGAAATGACAGACTTGGGAAGGCTTGATTATTTCTTGGGAATGGAATTCTCTTACACTCCTACAAGTTTATTAATGCATCAAAGGAAGTATGTGAAAGACCTGTTAGAAAGGTTCAAGATGAATCAGTGTAATGAAGTTGAAAATCCACTCGAGGTCAACAAGAAATTGAAGAATAACGAAGCTGAAGAAAGAATGAATGAAACATAATACAAGAAATTGCTTGGGTCGTTGAGGTTTCTATGCAATAGTAGACCTGATATAATGTTTGGAGTTGGCTTGCTGAGTCGTTTCATGAGTAATCCGAGTAAAAGCCACATGATTGCAGCAAAACGAATGCTCAGATACATAAAGGGAACAACAGATGTTGGAGTTCTATTTCCACATGATCAGAAGAAAGATGAATTAAAGTTGATTGGATACAGAGATGCTGATTTTGGTGGAGATCAGGATGAGAGAAAGAGCACGTCTGGAAGCATATTTTTCATCAACCAAGCGCCTATTTCGTGGAGTTCCAAGAAGTAGAGTATCATTGCATTATCATCCTGCGAAGCTGAACACGTTGCAGGATGCCATGTTGTGTGCCAAGGTGTGTGGTTGAATGAAATCCTTAAGCACTTAAAGGTGAAAACCGTGAGTTCTTTCAAGCTAAGAATGGATAATACTTCAGATATAAGTCTGGGCAAAAACCCTGTGAGTCATGGCAGAAGTAAGCTATCGACGTAAAATACCACTTCTTACACGATGTGGTGAATAAAGGAAAAATCGAATTGAAATACTGCATAACCGAGTTACAGCTTGCAGACCTATTTACGAAGGCTCTTAGTCTTGAAAGGTTTAAATCTCTTAGATCAAAAATTGGTGTATATTCGCAAAGGTCTTTGAATTAAAGGGATGTGTTAGAGTTAATTCAAAGTTTTACTGTTACTGTATCTTAACTAAACTCTGTGTAACAGTTTATTAAGTTACTTTCTATTTTTCCCTCCATACATGTATAAATACACGTGCTATATCTCAATAAAGCTAAGTCATTAAATTAAGTCTTTTATAGTCTTCTTCTCTATCTTCCTTTTACTTTAGAATCAGTCTACTTTTCATCACTGTGGTATAACATTCTAAACAACCCCAACTATAATATAATTCAACCTTCAAAATTTTGGTTTTATAACTTCTATTATTTTCAGTCGGTTTTTGCATCCCACACTTTAATTTCTTCCTGCCTTTTGTTTTGGTTGTATATAAAAAAAATACCCACTGCACCCATAACCATCTCATGGCCTTCTTGCATAAATTTCTCTCCAAATATTAAATTCCTATGGGTCCCATGCCTACTGCCAAAAGCCAACAAAAATAACAAAAAAAATCCTATAAAACCCTTTCTCCTCACCTTTATTTCCTTCCATTTAATTCACATGCAAAAGTTTTGAACACAGGACTTCGCATAGCATACAATGAACACCAAAACATTTACCATCAAGCCAAACTAAAAGCAAAAACCAATATTTAAATATAACTATCTTGGATTAAACATAACATATACTACCCAACAACAATTTATTTTCATGCACCACAATAACACTCAAAGTCATGCAACTAAGAAATTAGTTATTATAAAAATATTTAAATTTATTTTATTTTCTTCCTATATTACAATTAACCACTGAATCTAATTTCACTTTAATACATTACTTAGCATGTAAGGACCTGAAAATAGAATTAAAGGTGGATTGGAGCTTTAAGTTAATGGGACTAGATTATATTATTAAAATACACTGACAATTTAAAATAGATTTTTCAGAGCAGTTGGGTTCATTAGCTTAACGCTCATCTCTCTCTAGAAAGCTTGTTCCTCACTTTCTTTGCCTTCTCTCTACCCCATCTTTCCACTAAGTTGTTGCATGTTCGTTTAGGTGGTGCCCAAGCATCCACAGCGTCGAGGGCTCTAGTTTGAATCGTTTGTTTTATTCATTCTGACCGATAAGTAGTTCTACCTTACTTCTCCGTTGTTTTAGAACTTAGGGCATGCCATTCTAGTGGTTGCATGCAACTAGAAGCATCCTTCTTCATATTTCTGTTCAAAACTTAGCTCTAAGAGTTGTTCTCTACCGCCAATGTGGTGGTTTGTAGGGTCTGTTGAGTCTGTGTTGGGTGAGGCACTGTTGAAAACGGTCTTGTGAGCTGATCTGTGCTACGAATCTGAGGTAAGGGGAGCTAGGTTCCTGTTTTTTTTTTCAATGAAATAATCTGTGTGTGAACTGTATTGTGCATGTTGTTACTGTTTGAGCTGAATCGAGTAAGCTGCTAGTGTAAATCATGTGTTTTGGATGACCAAGCTATGAATTTGTATTGTGATGCCATGAACTGAATGAGATGTGTTTGATTGCTTTGATTGAACATGATGAAACTGTTTGAGGAGGAAACTCTGTTGTAGAACTGAATTGACGAAAGCCAAGTGTTTGGAGAGGGTTGTGGGGCAAATGAGAGGAAGTGAGGTAGTGAAATTGGGCATTGGTGATCTTGAGTGTAATTGGGTTGTTTGGGTAGCTTAGACAGGTTAATTGTTTTGAGGTTGTTGACAATACAATTTTTAAATCAATCTAGTTTTTGATGATGACAACACATTGCTTAATAACATGCATATGTTGTTTTGTTGTTATTACATGTTCTTATGCAAATTGATTGTTATATCTGTGAACATGCTTATGTACTGAGTTACATGTTCCTATGTTGATTGATTGATATATATGTGGAACGTGATTACATGTTTTATGTGCTATGTGCAATGCATCTTTACATATGTTTTTTTGCAGATGTTTTAAAGCTAAAAACCACAAGCACTTTCATGAACTTATAACTGTGTGACAAAGTTCTAGTGCAGTCGACTACATTATAAATGGATACAACTATGCTAAAATCTTTGTACAGATTTTGAGAATCAGTGCTCTGTGAATTTTTTAGAAGAAAAGAATTTCAAAATGTTTTACATGGTTGAAGTCGACTATGTGCGCCACACATTCGACTGTATCAGTTATCTGGTTTGAAATTCTGTTATGCTCTTGCACCCTAACGGCTATATATTTAAAAGTTAGTTGATCATTGATGACTTGGTCAACTGTATTAAATGTGTTTTCTTTTTGGTTGACTGTATGCTACCTGGTTGACTATTTATTATAATTGTCATAATTCAGTCGACTGATTTAGTAGCATAATCGACTGAGAGTCTGTTTAATTAACAAAAATCTATAAATAGACTGATCACGAATCAGTTAAGAGACTTTTGAAGAACTGACAATTTCATTTCTGTTTCAGATCAAATTTTTTGTTGCAAAAGCTCTAAGAATTCTCCAAGAAAACGGTGGTGATCTTTCTTGAAAGAGATTCAAAGGGAGGTTCTTCTGCGTACACAAAGATTGATCAGTATCTGCACAAAGAAGGTGTTTCTGTGTGATCGCGTTTCAGGCTTGGCATCCTTTGAAGACTGCTGCATTGTTTTTCTGGCTTGGCGTCCGTAAAGACTGCTGGTATTTAGACTTGTTGGATACAGGGGATTGTTCACTTTGAGGATTGTTCAAAGTGGTGTTACAGATTGCAGAAGAGGGGGTTCTTGCTGCAAGTATGATTTTGTTCTGCAGCTATATTTTGGTTTTGAGTTAGAGATGAGATTTATATTTTTGACGTGGAGGTCTTCTATACATTCCTTGATGTAAAAACCGCAACCATTATAGTGCATTTGCTTCTTGGGTTGGAAGGACACTGGATGTAGGCATTGTTGGCCGAACCAATATAAAAATTCAGTGTTTGATTTTCTCTATCCGTACATTTTTACTTTGCAGTCGACTTTAATCTTCACGCAGTCAACTACGTTTTTCCGCTGCATATAATTTTTCATTACTTGCATTTCAAGAAAGTGTAAAAAGTTTAATACTTTGATTGCAAGACTGCAAAAAGATTTTGTATTTGTAAACACACCAATTCACCCCCCTCCCCTCTTGGTGTAAAAACGAAGCCTACCTGTTTCCCAACAAATTGTAACTTTTTGGGAATTTTAAACTGGTCTAAAACAGGTTAAAATTTTAGAATTGGAATTGAGCCTCTAAGTTATGAAAATTGGTGTTTCAAAGGGGAAATTGAGTCATAATCACTATAGAATCATTGTATGAATGTTTAAAATCAACCAAGCAAGTTTAATTAGGTGTAAATCATGAGTTATGAGCTTTAGAAATTGGTAGAATGGAGTAGAACTGGTCAAGGTTGGGGGAGTTGCATAATTCTACAGAACTTGTGTTCTGCAGAACTGTGTTCTGCAGATTATGTAGTCTCGCTATGCGAATGGTTTCGCATAGCAAGACCCTGCAGAAGGATGGTTTTTGTTTGGGGTCATTCGTTGTGCGAGCTGGTGCGCTGTGCGAATGACCAAAGAGTGTTGCTACCTGCCTTGTTGATTCGCATAGCGAATCATGTCGCTATGCGACTTGGAGAAATTGGGTTTTTAGGCGCTGTACAAGAGAGACTTGATATTTGGGGCATTTTGTGAACTAATTCGCTATGCGAAACCAAGGTGTGCTATGAGAAACAACCTTGTTTCGCCTTGCGAGAAGGGGTGCGTTGTGCGAATCCATTAAGTTCAAATTTTCTCTTTTGCTCTTGTTTTAGATGAAATAAGTGTGTGTACTGATTGAATTACATAGTATGATGGTGGTACTGTTATTTAATTGAAAGTATGTGAATGCATGAGGTATGTTTGATGACTGAAAGTAACAAAGTGTGGTCCACAGACGTAATTCCATGATCCTCAAGGAGAGGATCCATGGTGGAGCCCTATCAATGTGTTTAGAATGATTTGCATGGAAGCTCAGTCTTGAGGGTTATCCTGGAACTAATTTGATTAATCATTCTCAAGTAGAGATGATTGAATCATGTCGTGAGTAGTAGTAGGAGGTCTTAGTCTTGGAGGCTCCCAGTATGCTCCAAGGCGCTATACAGACTAACCTCGTGAGTGTTGTAGGGTGAAACCCATTGGCAACGACTTTGCAAAGCAGTAGAAGCCACCACGAGTGCATGACCTGCCATATCTCGACAATCATTCTAGTCCAGACGAGTCGATTTTAAGTGAAATGAGTCATCTTTGTGCAGTCTAATGTATCTGCTTTAACTTGTATATTGTGTGTGATTGATATAACATGATTTTTATACCTAGCTCACCCTTGCTTCTGTGTTTGTGCCTTGTATGTGTATGTTTCCTTTTGCAATGATCATCCACTTGGATGTGAGCAGATGTTAACGAGGTGTCCCTGGAGCAGGTGCTGGAGAAAGATGATGTTGCAGCTTAGGTCCTTAGAATTTCTTAGTCACATTATGTTATTTTGAAATACTCTATCATGTTCTTAAAGTTTTAAATTATGGTGTTTCTTTGGATGATTGTAATCCTAAACTTACCATTTTACTCCTAATTGTTATTTTATATTATGAGTGTGGACTTCTATATTATATCTTATTTTATATATAATTGGGATGCCACATGGTATGTTACATAATCAACTCAAAACATTTATTAAAATTATTATAGTATTTAATAAGTTTGTAAATTGTTATAGTATCCATGCTATTCTAAAAAAAATAATCAATTTCTGATTAAAAAAAAACAATAGAGAATATTATTTTAGTAAATATTACAAAATATATCATCTAAAAATATCATATTATTCTGAAAAGAATTTTACGTAACACTCAATTCCAAAGTAAAATTGCTAAGAATTAAAAAAAGAATAACAAATTAACATCTAATTGTTAATGTGATTGAGGGGCTAGGATTAAACACAATTTTTTATATAAAACTTTACGCATTCATCCTAAAATTTAGGTTTAACTATAAGTCTCTTGATTTTGTTGGATCCACTATCTTATTATTTGGAAAAGTAGTTTTGGTTTAATCTATTGATTTTTTATGTTTTATTTTAATTAAACTGAATCCTAAATCCAACATTTTTACTGTTATAAATGATTTAGTGAATTAAAATGTAAAAGACAGGAAAAAAAAATGAAGAGATAAGATCTGGATATTGGACCAAAATCATGGTTTTTTTAAGAAAAAATAGGAGACTAATAAAGGAACCAAAAACTTTAGTTAAAATTAATAGAGAAACTAAAATTAATTTTAAACTTAAAATTTTGAAAATATTTTAGCAGTAAAAATTTATTCTACACACTAAATAATTAGTAAATTTAAAAACATAAAATTAATAGAGAGACTAAATTGTCTACTGTATAATAAAGGAACCAAAAACTTTAGTTAAATTAATAGAGAAACTAAAATTAATTTTAAACTTAAAATTTTCAAAATATTTTAGCAGTATAAATTTATACACTAAATAGTTAATAATTTTAAAACAATAAACACATCCGACCTGCCGGATTCAAACCAGCGACCTAAGGATGTCTATTAGCAACAACTACAGTCCTCCGCTCTACCAACTGAGCTAAGGTCGGTTTATTTTGTATTCTCCAAACCACAGTTTATAAATTAATATATTACGAAATATCTTTACACATCTTTTCCTAACCATTAGTGACTAATTTTGATTATTGTAACATAATTTTTGTTTGCTTCAAAAAAAATTTGTATTTTAAGTAAATTATGGTTCAACAGTTACCACAACAAATTATCAGTAGAAAATGTTTCTTTTATACTCCTGTTATATTATAATATAACATCAAGAAAATTACTTAATCTTTATATAATATATTCAAGTTAAAAAGTTTATTATAAAATATAATATAAATTTCGTTTTTATCATAATTTAGGGTATGAATCTTTATATAGGTAGTAAAACTTTAGTGGTGTTTTGAATGCTCGTCATGATTGAAATCAAATCTCTCATTGTTCAAAGAGAAAAGATTTACTTGTAAAAGATTCTCTAATGCTTAAATTAGACAGAGATTTTTAGGATCTATATGAGTGTATGAGTAAGTAAGAGAGAATTATGTGTATTTTCTGGTGGAAGCTTTGAGTTGCCAACTTAGGAAGACTTTATGTGTGTTGCTGACTTAGGTAGGCATGGATGCCACTTGAGCGCTTAACATGATGTTGCCGTCTAGGTAGGATAAGGTGTCGCCTGTGGGAGCTGAACTTATGTTATCGTCTTAGGTAAACTCAAGTGTCGTATTTGCAGACTTGATTTGTGCTACCGCCTTAGGTAGGCTTGGGTGCCGCCTGGGCAGGCTTAACTTGATGCTACCATCTAGGTAGCCTAAGGTGTTGTCAGTGCAAGCTTCATTTATGGTTCCATCTTAAATAAGCTTGGGTGTTGTGTTTGTAGGCTCAATTTGTATTACTGCTTTAGGTGAGCTCAGGTGCCGCATGAGGGGTTTAACTTGATTCTACCGTCTATGTAACTTGGGTGCTTCGTTTGAGGGCTTTGTTGTGTTACTGTGTAAGTAACTTAGTTTCCTCATTTAAGGGTTTTGTTTATGGTATTGTCTAAGTAACTCAATATCTCATCTAAGAGCTTTGCTTATGTTACTATATAAGTAACTCAGTACCTCTTATACGGGTTTTGCTTATGTTATTATCTAAGTAACTCGGTGCTTCATTTGAGAGTTCATTTATGTTACCATCTAAATAACTCGTTGCCTCGCTTAAGAGCTTTTCTCATGTCATTATCTAAGTAACTCGGTGCCTCGTCTAAGGGCTTTGCATATGTTATTGTCTAACTAACTCGGTGCCTCGTTTGAGAACTTTGTTTATGTTACTATCTAAGTAGCTCGGTGCCTCATTTGATGACTTTATTTATGTTACTGTTTAAGTAGTTTGGTGTCTTGTTTGAAGGTTTTTCTTATGTTATTGTTTAAGTAACTCGATAAGGGGCTTTTAGATGTTATTGCCTAAGTAACATGGTATCTCAAATGAGAATTTTGCTTATGTTGCTATATAAGTAACTTTGTGCCTTGTTTAAGGGATTTCGTTTATTTTTCTATCTAGATAACTCAGTGCTTCATTTGAGGGTTTTTCTTATGTTACTGTCTAATTAACTCGGTGCCTCGTCTGAAGGCATTGCATATGTTAATTTTTAAGGAACTTAGGTGCCTCATTTAAGGTCTTTTTCTCTGGATAACATGGTGCCTTGATAACGGTTAAAAAACCGTTATTCTTATACTTAATTTTGACACTAAACACACCTTTTATGACTTAGAAATTAGCTTAAAATCATGTATTTTGCTTAAGTTAGAGAAAAAGAGAGTCAAAGTTCGTATTCTTGGTTTTATGCTTGGTTTTCTTTGATTTGGCAGGAATAAACATGAATTGGATGAAGGAAGTTGAAGTAGCAAGGAGCTGAACTCAGAAGAAGTGGAAGAAAGGCACAAAGGAAGAACTGCAGCCACCGCTCAACGTCAATTTCACCACTGAGTGCTGGTCTTGATGATGAATCCACTAGACAACGCTTAAGCACCAACGCTTAAGCGCCAATGCTAAGGGGAAAATCCAAGTGTCGTAGCCACCGCTGAGCGGCACTTTTACCGCTGAGCGCCAGCCTCTTCAGAGAGTTCACTGTCAGGCACCTGGGCGTCAACGCTGAGCGATATTATGAGTGTCGCGCCTACCGTTGAGCGGCAAAACCAGCGCTGAGCGCCAGTCTCGTGGGCCTGGGCCAATTTCCTGTCATTTTTATGAGCTATTTAATGATTTTGTCAACTTAGAGGGTCTATCTTTTGGTAGAAGGAGATGTAGAACCACTCTTTTTACCCCTCGGAGGCAGATTTTGGATGCGAAAGCTCCAATCTACAAATTCTAGGGTTTTATCTTTCATTCTTTTCATTAATTTCATCTAGTTTCACCATGTCTATGGTGAACTAAACCTCCATTATTGTTGGGGAATTGATGTAACCCTGTGAAACTCTCATGTATTGAATTGATTCTTTATAATATATGTTTTACTTCATTAATTGTTAGGTTTTCCTCTATACTGTAACGGCAAAACTTACTGCAATGAGAGACCAATACCCCCAATAGGTTGCTTTGATAGAAAAAATTTCATTAAAAAATGGTCTTAGGCTTTTGATGGAGGCAAAAGATATGGACATATGACCACTAATCTTGCTGAGTGCATGAACTTCGTTTTAAAGGAAGCACGTTCATCACCAATTTGTGCTCTGATCAAAACAACATCTAAGAGGAAACAATCATGGTTTGTTGAACGAGGCTTAAAAGCACATTACATGCTACAAGCAGGTCACCAATATCCTGAAGAAATCACCAAATTTATTAAAAAAATCAACAACAATCCATATTTTGTCATGTTCATAGGTACAATCGTGAAAATTCTGATGAATTTGATGTTTCATATAATGTCAACAGCACCTGACCAATATCGCCCACATCCAATTTTGTATAATGTCAGGCTAAATGAGTGGTGGTGTGATTGTGGTCACTTCCAAGCTACTCGTCTCCCATGTCATCATGTCATTACCGTTTGTGCATATTTCCATATACCACTAACCCAATATATCGATCCAATGTACAGTCTTAACACCATTTACAAGGCATATGAAGTACAATTTCACCTGATACACGGGGCCTAAGCCCAATAAATAAAGTCCACCAAACCAACCCAAGAAGAAGGACAAAGAAGTCATTTACACAAAGGGAAGGGGGGGTGAGAATAGCAAGCATGGAGCTGCCTCAAGAAAAATACACATGTATCACACCATCACCACATCTGGTACATGATTCGGCTGGAACGTTGGCTGCCCACGCACGTTGCATTGCATCATCCAGAAGCATGAACACACATCCCTCACCGCTGCCACGTGTGGAGATTTGAGCTTCTTCCACAACCATCTGCACCGTTCATAGCTTGGGTCTTTCATTATAAATTTGTTTGTATCAGCCGAAGCAAACACTTTGGAATATATGAGATGATTTCTTCTGCTGATGCACTTTTCCAGCATAGGAAAACTCTACCAAACTCACTTCCCGAGCCTTTTCCCCTCTCCACCTAGCTTTCTTCCTCTAGAAGACCGTTTGAGCTAGACCGTCTCCACCAAAAGACCGTCTTCACTTCATCACCTACACCATTGAAATTCATCCTTCCGCTGCTGTCAAACCATAAGCGACCTCATCCGCTACCTCTGGATCAATTCCTAACATCTTTCGCTGCATTCAATCCCCATCCCCGACTGGAGTATCTGTATCATCACCCCCATCAAAAATGAAGATTATTGGTCTACGTATATTGGTCCAAACTTCATACTAGATCCTCAAATGCGATGCAAAGCATCCGGAAGACCAACTACGACTAGAATCTGTAATGAGATGGATCAATCCACTTCAGATCAACCGAAAAAATGCTCTTACTGCCGCAACGAAGATCATCATAGGAGGAAATGTCCATTTCGTTAATAGTTTTTTCTTAATCTTACCTTTTTGTAATCCCTTCATTAATTAATAAAATATTATTACTATTTCTTATTTTTTTTATTTTTTTATTTTCTTTTTACATTAACATAATGATGTTTTAAATTTCTTTTTTGTCTAACAAAATCAACAAAACAAAATTGTCAAAGAATAATAGTAAATTAATAATTAAAGAACAATAACAAAAGACATGGTAAATAACTTTGTCAAAAATCATAACTTTTGCCCATTCACACTGCTGGTAATCGATTACAGCATGATTGTAATAAATTACAAGAGAGTTTTTGCCCATATTACCTGCTGGTAATCGATTACAATCATGGTGTAATCGATTACAATCATGGTGTAATCGATTACCAGATAAAGATTTGTTTAAACAAGGTGAAGTTATGCCCCCATGCATGACTTCAACACGTAGTAATTGATTATCAGGCCTTGTAATCGATTACAACGTCCTAAAATCGGTTTTGGGTGCACCACTTCACCATTGACCACTGTGTCAGGGTGAAGTCGTGCAAAAGGACATGACTTCTTCATTTGAAGTCGTCTGAGCCCCCACGACTTGTCTACTTTAGTAATTTGAAAAAATTTGCCTAGATACGTAATTTTCGGTTCAAATTTGCTTACTTACGTACAAAAACCCCTTTTTTTCTATTTCCCTTGATTAAAGTCTAAAGTTTTTGTTCTTGCCTTGATGGGTGTCATGGTAAGCGAGAGTATTCTTGTGCAGAGCGTCTTTCTTGGTGATTTCTGTTGAACGTGAATGTATATATCTTCCCATGTGAAGGGGAGAGGCTAGCGTCATTTGACCGTTTTAGAACGTGAATTTGTATATCCTTGTAGCGCCATGCTTGGACGTATATGGGAAGTGGGGGAAAGTGAGTGAGATTAGGGCAGTATATGTCAAATATGACCCAATTCGATGCAGGCTTTGTTAGTGACGCCTTTGCTATGGTAGTCCTTCCAATTTCCCTCCCGGAAAAGGCAACCGAGTTGACGAGCGAGATGAGGAGCAAGTTGATGCATAAGGGAATATTCATCAAAAACAAAATGAATACCCCAATCAATAATTATTCTCAAACTCGTAATCCTGAGGTGGATATCTAGCAATGAATCGAGCAGTATAATGTCAACTTTTACAGTGAGTGATGTTAATATGTTTTTATTTAGATTTGCATTCTATTCTAAATGCATGCAAATCTGAGGGTTTTATGAAAATATGCAACTTATGGAACCCATCACCTATTTGGACAGCTAAGTTAGTTTTCCATTAGTATGGGATTGTGAGGGTTCCATGGTTTCTTCAATGCTTGGATTACCTTTTCTTAAGGCAATAATATATATTAATTTGGATTACCATAACACAAATTTTTTAATAATATTTGGATAAAACATATATATTAATTTTTTTAATTGAGTTTAGAATATATCAATATGATAACAAATAAATAATAAATCAATAAAAAAAATAATACATGTATTATGTTTAAATATTATTAAAAAATAAATGTTAAAATTATTTTTCTTTCACGCATGACCTTGTGAGATGTGAGGGTTCCAATTATTTTATCTCTAAGCGTTTTGAACATATTTCCTTGATTAGTTTTTTTCTAAGTGTAACCCCCGCTTGTAGAATTTATTGAAACATATATTATTAAAATAAGGAGAAAAATTGATATTCATGTAGTAAAAGAGATATAAAGTGTTAAAGATGGTGCTCCTCGTTTATCATATAAATGTTTAAGATAACAGATGATATAATTGTGAGTGATTATAAATTACCTTGATCGCCCAAGGAGTAATCATATCACATAAAGGATAATATAAATTGTGAAGGTAGAATGAAGTTTTATCTATTTTTATTGAGATTCAGAACACGAATATTTGGACAGATGGAAAAGTCTTAGTTGTGGCTTGAACGTTTTTTTATAGTTGGAATAGAAAATCTCTCGTTATTAAAAAAAAAATAATTACTTGGAAAAGATTTTCCAACGTTCAACAGCTAATAATAAAACTTCAAGATCTATAACTAGGATTTTTTAGTCCTGTAAAGTTTGTTAATATTAAGAAAATACCAAATAATATAAACAAATATAACAACTTATGTATATATAATAATTACCAGAAAAATAACAATAATATAATACCTTACCTAATATATTATGTAAATATATGATATAAAAAATATAATAAGATAATCAAAGTACCTATATTTAATCACATGTATTATTAATATATGAATATGTTTTTATTAACAAATATATTTCATAATATATTCTAATCACTTTAAATAAATGAAACTAAATGAATATGGTTGGATACATCACTTAGAGTATTTATTGATTCGGGTATGTATAACTTTCATATACTATTTATCAGGTTTATTAAAAAATGTTTTGCATAAATTATAATTTAAATTAAGAACTAAACATATATTTTTATAATAGTTAAAAGATAAAAATATATTTAATTTATATTTATTTAAGTTTTAACCTATCTTATTAATTAAATGAGCTCTTAAATATCTTGCTATAACTTTTTGTAAGGATGATTAAATTGATATTACAATTATTTATTTGATAAGTTTTTGTTAGGTTTTGACAACTTTTGTTTAAGTGCATCAAATTTCATTATTTAAAGTTTGATTAATCTTTATACATCACACTTTGATGTGTCGATAGTTTTCTAAAATATTATTTTAATCTTCTATATTAAATAATGATGTTTTGTTTTAATTTAATAATATTCTAGATTTAAATTTACTTTTAGTTTTTAAAAAATTATATATTTTGAATCTAGTTTCGACTATAATTTTTCTTCATTTTTTTAACATTGAAATATTTATAATTTATTTATTTGGCTTTTAAAAATATATTTCTTTTATAACTTATTTACCATTATGTAAGATTTTCAAGTGTTTATCAAATACTTTTATATAGTTTTCCCTTAAATTTTATTTTCCATAATATGGGGACTTGTCGGGTTAATAATAATGTATCAGGGGGAAACCTGATAAAAGAAAATGAGGAAAAAAATCTGAAAAATAATTATTAGACATTAAATATAAAATTTATAAATTTCTTAATCACCAAAACATATTTAAGTCATAGTTTTATTTTCTTTAGTTACAAATAATTTTCAATAGCTTTTATCTTTTAAAATTGTTTGGATGAAAATAAAAAATGTATTACTAGACTAACCTATATGCCTAAAAATAATTTGATTATGGTAATTTAAAATATTTTTCATTAATTTTTTATCTTAATTAATATTTGTAAAAATTAAACTGATTAACAATAAGTTTGTTTGTGTTTTTAGTTAGATTACAAAATTAATAATAGTGATTTTATTTTATGTTTGATTTGATGAATTAGATTCTTAATTAATTGGATTCATTTTTTGTCTGTACTAAAATTTAAAATTTTTTTAATTTAATTTGAATTTAAAAATTAAATTTTTAATCTATTTTATCAACTTTAATTAAAACTAAAATATAAAACAGTTAAATAAATATACGTTAAGTACTGAAAAATAAAAACATGTCCGACCTGCCGGATTCGAACCAGCGACCTAAGGATATCTGTTCTACAACTACAGTCCTCCGCTCTACCAACTGAGCTAAGGTCGGATGATTTTTTAATTGCCAAATTATAATATAAATAAAAAGAAACTAATAATTTCAAAAGGTAATTTTTATAATTCTTAGAAAACACTTTTTACATTTAATTTTTAACGTGATATATTTCAAACAACTTATATCATAAAAGTGAAGCGAGTATAGACAAGAGAAAATAGAATTGAATTAAAATATATATTAAGCAAGTATTATTTGCCATGACAGTTACTACAACTAAAAAACAATCTTTAAGTGTCATGGAAAACATAAATAAATCAAAATCATTCCAATTTTCCATAATTCATTAATAATGATCTAGTATCATATATAAATGAAAGTCTTTCCATGTTTCTAAAATTTATAGCACATTATTTTAGCACTACCAAGAATTTTTATTTTTTATTTTTTTGTCTTATTTGCACTCTCTTCTCATAAAAACATAAACCAATATTTTGACATTACACATTGTGAAAAATGTTATTTTATTTTCTGCCATAGGTTTAAAAAAAAGACCAGAAGTTAATAGTGTTCAAGATATTGTAATTACTACTAAGTTCGGTATTTACATAAATAATCATCATAATATATAATATATTGACATAATATGTCTAACCAACCATTAAACCAACTATCCAATTTAAACTCTTATATTTTAATTGACTTATTTATTTTTAACAATTAATAATAATCAAAGTCTCTCTTTAACAACCTCCCTGAATAAAAGAATATCTACTTTGAATTCTATATTTAAATAAAATATATGATAAAAGGAAAATATTGTACACTGAAAAGATGTCAACATGATACGAGAAACAAAACATATGATAAACTAAAATTATATCAATATTTATAGGTTAAATTTAAATATATTTACTTTAGCAATTTAAAGGTAGAAATTTGTATGTGTTTTTATTGATTTTTGTTTGTTATAACCCTTATATTGATTTACTTTTAGAAAATTTATATTTAAAGTATTATGTCGTCAAAATTTCAAAAAATTTAACATATTATATTAATCTTAGTTTTCTATTGGGCCTCAATATAAAGACTAAGTACTATTTTTAATAGAAATTATCTCTATATTTTCTTTCATACAAAGATATGAGGAGATATTATTCACAATTATTTTATGAAATTTTAAATTGACTAGATAGACCATTTTGGTTTTTGTGGTTCACGAATATATTTTAATAAGCATTTCATATACTTTTTGATATTTTTGTTGATTATATTTTATGTTGATATTTTTGTTGATTATATCTTATGTTGATATTGGGATACATATTTGGTTATCTTGATTTAATCTCATTAATATTATTTTAATTTTATGTTTATACGGAGGATAATATAGAATTTGTCTTATGAAATAAAAAATAAATAAAAAATAAAATCATGTATGTTTTCATTCAAATGGTGGATTCATGAATTCCCATAGATTATTTATGAGAAATATATAAATGCTTATTATATGTTGCAGGGAATGTTTATATCTTTTGTCTACCATAAAAGATTTGTTAGCAAAAGTCAAGTCATTTTAGAAAATCTCTTAGATAAGGAAATAAAGCTACTTTTCTTGAACAATCCCTTGAACCATGCATTACCATGCATTGTCAACTTTGAATAAACTATGTAACATGTACTATCAATGTCTCATTATCTCTTTACATTACATATTATTTTATGTGTAATAACATAGAATAATGTGAATAAATAATAATCAAAATATTTACATTAAGACATAAAGTTACGTTTTTGCATATCATCAAACACAACTATACAATTATCATCAACTAATTACTTAATATATAAAATTAGATTCTAAATATCATTTATCGGATGATATTTCCAAGAAAAGTGTCAAGCAAGAAATTTAAAACACAATCCAACTCTCCAATTCCAATTGATAATTATATTTTTGAAAAAACAATATTATTGCATGGTTTTACTTTTTAGATAAAAGATGAAATATTGGTTTGATAACTTTAATATATGGTTTGGCTAAAATGTGGTCAAGTTTTTTCTTTCATTTAATATAAATATTAAGTTACTAATTATTTTTCTTTTTACTAGTGTAATGGATATATAAAATGTCATAGATAATAAATTTACTTTGTTATGAGACAATCAATATTGGATTTATGCTACTACATTTAGTTATTCATTTAAACTATTAGAATTATGCTTCTATTTTTTAAAGAACATTTTAAATTGACATATTAATTTAATAAGCAACAAGAAAATTGAGTATCACTATTATAATGAGCAGAATCATAGCTTATGTGCGTCTTGTGTATTTTACACTTTTGTTTAGATATGTTATTAGATATTCAATAATTGAAGAAAATTTTTAATATTGAATATTGTATTTTTAACCTTTAGAAATTACTAGTTGTTTAAGTATTTAAAAATTTTAAGTTAAGTTATATTAATCCCATTTTGCTAGTGGAGTTCTAAAATTTATTGTTTAACTTCTTAGTATTTATTATAAGAAATTTGGTTAAATTTTTTTTATCCAATATATGGTGTTTAACTATGTAAAAGTTTTGGCATTCATGTAAGATCAAAAGTAGTTTACCAGAACAATATATAATATCAGAAATGATGTCTACATGTTGATTATATAATGTACAGAATAAGCTGTGGTATTATCCTTCATTTAGTGTCAGGTAAAGGTTGTTAAATGAGTAATACTTTTTATTTGATCCTCCTCAGTTTTTACATCTCAAACTGTTTTCCCTATGCCATCAGACTCAATTAACTTCTGCCAAACGTAAGAAAAATTCATTGCCTATAAATTCTTTCTGGTTCAACACGTCAAAATAAAAACCACTTCAATCCTTCGTTTATCTCTTAGCTTGCGATTATTATAGAAACTATAAACTGAAATTGAACTCACAGCTTGTTTTCTTTTTTCAATTTTTTTTATTTTAATACTTTTTCTTTTCAAATTCATGTTTAATTTTGAATCGAAAATCACAATTTTAGCACTTTAAAGGTAAATTATTAACAAAAGGACTAAGGTTTCAATCACATAAGGAAACTTCTATAATTATACTACACAGTTTATGTACTATGATGCTGAGATTAATCAGAGCTAGAGATCTCTGAAGTGAATAATGAACTCTTCAAAATATGCTACAATAACAATAGACTAAATCAACGATTGTATTATAGTTTTTAGCCATTGGTCTTCTAATGAACAAGTTTAACTTTATTCTCCTGAGAACTGCAGATTTTGGAACCAAATCCATGTCCAAAATACTGAATTCAAGTAGTACCATCATCAAAATATTAGATTTGTTGATCAAAATGTCCAGTACACACTAAGGATAATTAGTAGAAACAGTTATCAAAACAGATTGAAAAGTCAGGACTGAATCTGCTACTACTGCATTTTGCTCTCCATCTTTTTTTTTTCTAATTTCTGACTCAAAATCATCTTTTTTTAAAATTTTAAATCAATAGAACAATGTCTGGCACTTTACTACATCAAGAAGATCAATCAAAAAACAGATACAAGGCAACACAAACGGCTGTCTTTAATTTATATCAATCTAGATATCATCTCCTTTGTCTTAGTATTTACAGTTCCACGAACTTCTCGGCAAGTCCCGCTGCTCCTGCTCTTTCTTGACAAATCTGCCATAACCATGTCAAATAGTTTTATAGCCAGAAACGGAGTTCAAAAGTAGCAAAAAATCAATTCATTTTACGAATGCATCAAGTATAACTACATCGCTACTCACAAAAAGTACTACCTTACCAGATCCAAATCTAACGCATTAAATCTGATGGCTAAACAAAAGATAGCCACCCTTATGGAAATTGTTGAAATTATACTTGTATGTATAGAAAAAATTAAATATATAAAGACAAATTCGTACCATTGTTGGTTTTTCCTGAATTCGGTAAGTACAGGATATATGTTTTCAAAGGCAAGGTACGTCTCATCTCTCACCTGAAAATGGAAATGAAAACAGCTAAAATCCAGCACAAAAAAGGGGGCACGGGTGGAGGGCAATTACAATGGGAAATTGTAAAGCAAAAAAATCACCTTAGCTCCTGTTAGAACAATTTTTCCAGAGACAAATATAAGCAACACTATTTTAGGTTGCTTCATACGGTAGATTAGACCTGGAAACAGCTCCGGTTCATACTACAACCAAAATCAAGCAAAGTATCAGCAAATAACCATCAGTTTCCTCTACTTCAAAAATTAACAGAAGATGCCCCTTTCAACAATTTATACTTCCTCAATTTACTTTATCACACGAGCATAGTGATTTATAATAATTTTATTCCGGTTTAACCATTTCACTCTTTAAAGTTTTCGAAAACAAAAACCTTTACCCTCCTTTATGCTTTGTTTGGTTGAGGAGTGGATTGTGGAGGATTGATTTGGAGTGATTTTAAGAGAAAGGGAATAGAAAGTGAGGTGGTTTCGTTTAATGGAAGATAATGGATTTGAGTAGAAAGTTTATTGGTATTTGATTGAATTTATGAAGATTGGCAAGTTGTTTTAGTGTAATATCAAAATTGTCCATAGTTGTATTTTTTAAAATATAAATTTTTTGGTTAAAAGAAATTAACTGGGTAAATGAAAATAAATTATTTCTTAAATATTATATATATTAATTCCAATAGAATTATTTAAAAAATCAAATATTAGATGCAGGGGTACATTAGTAATTAATCAAACAATCCCCACAAATATACTTTGTCCTCGTCTCACTCTTCATTCTCTTTCAAAACTTTCCCCACAAATCACCTTAACCAAATACAAGCAACCCTCACAAATCATGTCAAATCAATCCCCACAACTAATAACTCATGCATACCAAACAATGTATTAAGTATCCAAAGTGTTAGGCAACACATTAAAACAGCTTTGCAACATAATGCTTCAAACAAATTACATTTTTTCCATAGGCTATTTTCACATCAAGTATACAATTCAAAAAGACGCCCTTAAAGCTGTTTTACATAGAGACAGCTAAGCATCAAGACAGTGAAAATACATAACAGTTTTATTTTAAAAGTCAACATCATAGATCCGATCCAAGCCCGTAAAGTGTTTTACCAAAAGTTAAAAAACTTACACTTGAGAAAGCACCATGAGAATACGCAAGACCCTCCAGCCGAATGGGGAACTTGACATCACAAGAGCCAACAATGTTCTGAATTTTGAAATCCTAAAAGTACAATACCGATGGAATAAACTAGTAACCAAGCTGTACATAGTTAAGTGAAAAATAACAATGGATAAAACAATTTCAGAAAAAAATTATGATTAAGAGCAAAAGAAATACCTTAAATTTGGCTGGGAAACCAAGCTTTTGGATAATTCGAGCATACTGAAAGGGGGAAAATAGAAAACATCAGAAATTATGTAACTTTTTCAGAATGAACTTCGCAATTCTTACTGAAGAGAGGAACCAAAAGATCAATATTAAACACATTCAGAGAAAACATCCAGCCTCCTTCAACTATTTAAGAGCTCAGTCTACTCAAAACAAGAACAGTTCCAAAAACAAGCTACCAACAAAGTGGTTAGGGCTTCAATTTGAAGAAAAAAAAAATCATCAATACCCACAGAATGATAGAGAAAAAAAACATAAAACAGTAACATACCTTCCTGGCTGCCAATTTAGACTGTTGTTCACTCTTAGCTCCAGTACAAACCTAGTTGATGGTCATAAAAGAATAAATCAGAGTCCATAAGAAAGAGAAACCTTTACAAGAAAGGTACCAAATTAATTTGGTTTTGTAATAAAAATGTAGAGCAATGACAGAATCCAGAAAAGAAAATTGCAAACCAAAAAGCCTACGATCTGATTTGATAGTAAATTGCAAGATTGACGCTAAATTATTGAAATAAAAAACAAATAAAACTGTAAAAATAAGTTTAGAAATAGAATGTCTTCTTCAATTACAATTTTGCATAAATTAATAATTGGGTCATTGAGGTTGCTCCATGCATCATCTCTCCTTTTCTCTCATAATGCTATACAGAACCAATTGATTCATGCAATTCTGACAAGTGGCAACTGTGTTTACAACCTCATTACTAGAACCTTCAATGATATACTTAAGACAAAGACAAGCTTGAATTTTACAGGTTCTAACCAACACCAGTTTGTGCATTGATTTGATAAACACAGACAATTAAAATGGAACAAGAGAACCACACAACTACGAATTAACATTGAACTAAGTTGAGGACCGTGCTGAATATAGCACAATTAACTACTCTCATCTCGTAGACAGACATGGCAGTAGAGAAAAGAAGTATACCATCTTGCCAGAAGCAAAAATAAGTGCAGTTGTTTTGGGCTCTCTTATCCTCATAATAACAGCAGCAAAACGCTGCAAGCAAACACATCACAAATATCAGTAGAGTAAATCACCAACCAACTAGAACAAGCATATATAGTACATCCGCTAATTAATAATTCTGAATAACACAAGTATACTAACATGTGGAAGATATCACATGGGATATTACTATAAAATAGCAATCTTAGATTAATCACACTTCTCTGATCCAAATAAAAACAGAAGAATTCCTAAAGCATAACACATGACTGCACAGCCACCAGCAAACTTTGTTGTAATTCAGATGCAAAAGCAGAAAAAAAAAACATGTATACACCCACAACTGTACAGAGAGCACCTGTGAGTGAAACTCACTACAAGTAAACGAAACTTGCCTTGGGATTGTACTCAGCGTTACGAGCTTGTAGTGCAATTGTTTTGAGGTCCAACTTACAGTCCAAATTGACAGTGGACACAATATTTCTGGCAATACAAACAGCTTGATTTTTAAATTACACCGTGTAAATAGAGGAAACATTATCATGTACACAAATATAAATAGAAACAAGTCATTTGCATAGTCCAAAGTAAATTGTAAACAGAAGCAAAGCTATTAAATAATACTATGTAAATTCAAGCAGAATCCCTAACATTCCCATGTGAACAGAAGCAAAATTATTATATATCCCCACATAAACGAAAGCAAATTTTATGATTAAAAGTGGCAAATTTGGTGCGAGTATGACAGATAGGTCAAGGATTACACAAAAATACAAGGTGGTAAAAAGACATGAATCAACTCTGCACAATAACATGCTTTTGTCCACAGAGAAATCCATCCAGAAAAAGGACATAGGAGATTGAAAGTTGCCAATATGATTTGCCATCTTGTTAGGCACGACCTCAAATTAAAATGGTTTAACATAAACACCATAATTCAAGCTACATAAAAAACAAGTTTCGGCAATACGAGTATAAGGAATAAATACATGCTTTGGCAAATGTCGCAAGGTGTTAACTGAAACCCTGCAATCCTATGTTTGTGCTTCTCGGTGGTTACCAATACCCAGGCTTAGGATGAACTTAAGTAGAAAATTTGGGAATTAAAAGTTGTATCTCTTTTGCCCGTTGTACTTGTTAAATAGCGCAAATTGTAAAATTATTGGTATTTTTAACATTTACCAGAGTTTCAAATAACTATCAAGTCCATAGCTGTAATTTCAACCTTGATGTCAATGTTTATGGTGTATCTGTTATACTGTCTGGCCATATCGACTTCTTATGTTCACAATTGTCCCCAATGTCAGTAATTCGAAACCGACCACCAAGAAGCATATGCCTACTAATCCCTGATTAGGACACCATAGAGTCTCCCACAGTCATCACTAGTTAGATATCAATAATTGAATGTAAACTAAAGGTACAACCACCATCTCCTTTGCACCATGTTTTACCACAAAGCGATCCCAAAAATATCAGCTACAGTTACATCATCACTCAAAAGGATTTACATCAATATTTACAAGCTGAATTCCCTAGCAACACAATAGTGTTAAGAAACAAAGACATGGGGGTTGACTTACTGGATAGCTATTACTAGCAACACATCAAAAGTCACTACTTATCATGAAAAAACGGGGGCAAACCCCACAAATTAAAACTTAAAACCCAGCCATCTGAAGCTTGCAATTGAAACCAATAGAAAAGGAGAACGATGTAATTTGTTGAAAATAAAACAACGGATACTCACTGAAGGGTAGGCACGATCCCAGAAGGATGCTTCTGTAGATCCACCGGCTGGCTCCCTTCCAATCCTTGGTCAGCCATCAAACCCTAATTTAATAACCCAAACGCAGAGCTGCCAGCAACCAAAAAAAGAAAAACCACAAACAACCCACCATGTTCAACACCAATAAGTACCAAACAAAAGTTCACTACGTTCTTTTTCAACTCTAACAAAAGAAAAGGAAAACCCTTTAAAGATTAAAAACCAAAAAAGACAAAGAACCCAGATCTCGAAATTAAGACAAGCCCAAACAGTTAATCAAAGATTTTCACCCGATTCAACGAACCCCTCTTTGTGTCTTAAAATTAGTTTGAGAAAAAAGAAAAATTGGGGATTTGCATGTGAAATCAGACCTATAAGAAAGAAATTAGGGTTGGGATGCGCGCGTGGAGCGAATCGAGAGGGAAAAGAGTGAAAAGGTGTAGAGGGAGCGGGAAGGATTCGAAAGAAGGGTTCTTTTATATGAGAAAAGGAGCTATATAGACAGAGGATTTGAGATTTGTATGTTGTGATAGGTTTTGATTTGAAGAGAGAGAGAGAGAGAGAGTTTGTATGTCCAGAGAATGTGAGGAAGAGAGAGAAAGAGAGAGTGAAAGGTATTTGTAATGTGTGTGAAAAGATCTGGAGGCAATAGCGAGAGAAGAGAAACGAGATCTGCCACCTCTTATTTATAAGCGTGAGGGAGGACAATGCTATTCTCGCACCTCTTCTCTCACAGCCCAATTGCACAACGCCATGTGGCTACCACGGTTGACTTGACTGGGCTTTCGGGAAATTATTAAGCCTTTTTCTTTTATTTCATGTATTAATTTATATTAATTCTTTTTAATTTTAAAATATTTAAACAAATACTTTATTATGATTTTTAATGTTTTAAACCGTATTACATATTTTCGTTTAAGTGTTCATTCAATTTTCTTGTGAGTATTTAAAATTTGTATATATTTTATTTAAATTTTAATTGTTTTTATAATGTTTGTCGACTTGTTTGATTATAATAAGATTTTGTAATTAATATAAAATTACACATATTTTCTTATTTTTTATTAAAAAAATATTAGATAAAAGTAATATTTTCCTTTATATAAATAATAATGATATTCTTTGATTATTGTAATGATAATTTCATTATTCGACATATTTTTCATAAAAATTAGTTGCTAATGGTAATATCATATTTATTAATCACAAAAATTATATATTTTTAATAGTAAAAATAAATTAAGTAACGAACTAAGATACAAAGATATCATCCAAAAATGAAAATAATTAAATACTAAAGATTTGATTGAAAAAAAAATAGAATTCTTAATAAAAAAAATTAATAACAACTAAATAAAAATACCAAATTTATAGAATTTAAAACTTAATTCAAAATTTTTATTACAATATCTATCAAAGATACGTGCTTCTGAAATGTCTATCATCTTAATTTTAATTTTATATTCTCTTAAAATAAAATAATTTACGTTTTAAAATTTAAAATTAAAAAAAATATATTATATTCAATATAGTTGCATTCTTATATTGCAAACTACAACATTTTTCTTTCAATAATGCAATAATATAGTTATACTTCATTGAACTTAAGTTTGTATATATATTTTTTTTTCATTCTTCATAATTTACCAAACACCGTCAATAGATATAATTAAGAAGTTCTTTACAAAATCAATTTTAATTTCAAACAAATTTTAAAGTTTATATATATATATATATATATATATATATATATATATATATATATATGTGTGTGTGTGTGTGTGTGTAAGTTTCAATCGTAATCATGCATGTTATTACAAAAATCACACTTATTCAGTTGGGAAAAATTAAGAACACAAAATTGTTATATTACTGTATTTTCTTTTCTAGAAAAATAAGATTAAAAAGTAAAATAAATATATAATTTTATATTTCCTTCTTATCCAAATAATTGTTAAATGATCAACGACAATTTCAATATTACTTTATCTTTTTCTTTTAGCAAAATATAGTTATACCTATACAGAGACAGATAAAAATCTACTTATGGATCAAATTCGGGTAATTATCATTCGAGGATATTTTATTATTTGTAGGTGTTAAAAATGAACTTTATGTCTAATTGAACCCCATAAAACCCAGTTTGTAAACTAAGGTTTGTATTTACTTATATTTTATATTTTATGAATTGACCTTATCTCTAGTCGATGTGAGACTTCCAACACACCCTCTCTCTATACCTAATACACACATAGGGTTCTCTGTTTATAATACCTCCTCTCTATACTTTATGTTAAATCCACACACAGGGTTATAATAGAAGAAATATAGGCTAAGCCCAAAGGAGATTGTCTCCTGGTGGCGAAGACGGTCGTGCAGCGATGGCGCGACTTTGGCAATGTTATCGTCTTTCCTAATGTCTCACAAGGGCACATGACCCTTATTATTATTCTTCTTCCCTTTGTTCTGGTTCGCTGAACAAGGAGGGAGTTTTCCTCTCCTTTCAGTTTTTCTAGTTCGTCTTGTAGAGGAAGGGGGACTTCTACGTTTCGAGGCGACTTCGCAGTACAGTGGTCTGATTCTCGTGTTCGGCTCATGATTTTGGGATTGAGTTTTTTTTTTTATTTTTCCTCTGAATGTAGTGGCGAAATATTGGGGATTCTTATTCGAGATTGAAAGTTTTGAAATTCGAAATTTAGGGTTGTTGTTTCTCACGATTTAGGGTTAAGGTTCTTGTGATTGGGTTTTTTTTTTACCTTCTAGTGAGTTTGGAGTTTATGATCTTCTTTTCTAGTTTAACAATTTTTGAGATTCTTGACCTTGTAGTGTTATGTTAATTTGAGATTTTCTCTGCTATTCTGATCTTGGAGTTTTATGCTTGCAATTTTATTCTTGCAAATTAGGGATTAGGATACATTTAATTAAAAAATTAAATTTTAATTTATATTTAATTTATATTATATATATATATTGTAATTTTATTTTAAAAATATATAAAATATATTGTTTTTCAAATTTTTGTGGGTATTCACAGATTTTAAAATATTTTTAGGTATTTTTTAAGCGGGTACTGAACAGATTACAAGTAAGATTTTTAAGTCAGATTATAAGTTTTATAGTCTTTTCAAAAAAATAAGAAATTTCTAATCATATAAATATTTTTTATAGTCTTTTCAAAAAAATAAGAAATTTCTAATCATATAAATATTAAAAATGGAAGAAAGATTTGTTTATAATTTTTTACTCCCAAAAAACATCATAATGAAAATAAATATTCTTGATAGAAATGTTATGAAGATATAGGTTGGATATGTTTACGTTTTAGAAAATCTAAGCATTCTATTTTTGTAATATATATTAGAAGTTGTTATTTTTATTGGACTTCAATTTATTAATTATGTGTTTCCATTACATCCTCCCACATTTTTTCACCTATTTAAAAAAAAGAAAAAAAGTAATCATTATCTTATCCAAACTTGCTAAACATCAATCAAGTATGTCCATGGAAATAATTCTTTTCGATATAGCATTCTTATAAATATGTTTTTTTTTTGGAATGCAAAATTATCCCGTAAAACAAAGCCCTCCAAATTATATTTTAAAACATGTAATTGTATAGGATTAGTTTTTGAAAATTTTCTAAACAACATATCCTACATTGTACAAAAGGAATAAAAATAAATACATTAATTTGTACATAAACTAAATGTATTTAGTTTGTTGATAAATAAAAAGTTAAAATTTTAGGAGGTAGATGATTTTTAATGAATATATTCAAATAAATATTTTCATTTTCAAATTTTCTCTTTGGTTTTTTCTTTCTTCAAAACAATAATATTCTTTTAAAATATAATTACTAAGCTATGGAAAATAGAAGAAATCACACGAAACGAGTGAATTTGAACTTTTGGCACAGGAAATACATTTTTGAGTGAGTAAAAGTATTCTTACATGTTTATTGAATAAAAAGAAGTTAATTATAACTTCAACGAGATGCCTATTTTACGAGCAATTTCATCTTTATATTTTTTTTTATGGATAATGATATTTTGACAATATTTTCTTATAACATTTTAACATCATTTACATGTTATTTTGTGATTGGTCATGATAATATTTATCATTATTATTATTGATTGTGGAATAATTTTGGACCAATAAAAAAATGATAAGTAAATGATAGTAAATTATTATAAAAAAATTGTTTTCAAAGTATCATTATCTTTTTTTTTTTTTGAAAATTGAACTTTAAAAGTATAATTTATTATCGTAAATAATTTGAAAATATTTATGAAAATAACATTATGCAAGTAAAAAGATTTAATAAAAGTTATTGGCTTAAAATTAAATATTTCAATTCCATCTAAAATATAAATTGATAGAAAGATAAATGGACAAATAGATGAACAGGTAAATAGATATATAAAGAGATATATGAATGGATAAAGATGATTTATACTTTATATGAAAGTTTTAATGAATTGTTTTAAAAGTGATATGGTGTTTCAGATTGGACTTTGGGAAAAGAAATAAATTTTTCACAAATTGGGTAATATCTCTTCTCTTGTGTTTATATCACTCCTCAACCAATTTTTATTTTTTTTTGGAATAATTTTTTTCTTTAACTCTCCTCCATGAAACTTGTTTAGATGTAGTGCAAAGAAGAGAGAGAGTTTTTGCGAAGGAATTTGAAAATAACGCATATTCTGAAAATAACATGTGTGAAATGTGATGGAGTTTTTCGATATTCTCTTGTCTTGTTTTCGCACGCACTAGCAAAGTTGCTTTCTCTCTTTCTTTATGAAGTGAGTAAGTGACTGAAATTTGGTTTGTTATGGTTCAATTGCTACTTCGAGGTGGTGTGTGATTGCGAGTACTAGAATAGAGTCAACGATAACTAGGGTTTTTATTTATGAAAATAAAAGTATTTTTTTATGGTTCTTTGAATTTTTGAAGGATAAACTGAGGGATTCATTCATGTTATTGGATTTAATCTGAACATTGGTTGTTATATTGGAGTATCATATGAATGAAATTTTTTTAAAGTTATTTTTGTATTTTGGTGAATGTTTTGTTAAAATGGGTATCTCGTACATTGTTTGAATTAATTTTTGACATTGTAGGAAATGAGTTTCTATCTAACATTCCATCATTTGGGTAAATTTGTGAGGTTGAAGAAGTTGTGTTATAAATGGGAGAAACATAAAATAGATAATGTTGTGTTTTCTTATGTATCTTTATGTAAAAATTAGAATGAGTTTTGTTTTGTGATTTTCTACTGTAATCTTTATTTTCAAGATATATTTTATTGTTGTGGTAAAAAAATATTTGAGAAGATTTTTACTAGATTCAAAAAGATTTGACGAATATTATCTTTCGATATTTATTGATATAGTTAGATAAAGTAATTTATTTAAAAGTATCAAATAAAATATATAAAGTTATATTTTCCTCAAATAATCGTTTATCAATTATAAAGTCGTTTTGTAGAAAAAAAGTAGAGAAAACTACAAGGTCCAATTTTTGTTGTTTGTTCCCTTTTCCTAGTTTAACTAAATTTCTTCACTTTTTCATGTTTTTCTTACTTTATTCATGCAATGTTAGACCTGACTTATTTAAGTTTTGATTATTTGTTATTCTTAGATTTATCTTGAACGGTTGACGAAACTTTAACCAAACTTTAACTCCCTGCACTTTTTCTTCTCTCTCTTCTGTTTTTCCTAGAATGTTGGAGCTTTTTCTGTCTTCTTCTTCCTCACTTTTCTTGCTCTTCTGCTCCTCTGACATGCAGTGAAACTAACTACCTAAATTAATCCTAAGGAAGAATGCAGTTCATGGATTCGCGGGCCAAGAAGACTTCATCATCCTAATTCAATTAAATGCCATTTTCTAAAGAACAAGAACCCATGTTGTTGTTTTTGCTCCTCTTTATGCTTTGATCGTCTGAAATGCAACCTCTGTTCTGAAAAACTGATTCTAGTTATAATCTCATTGGTCCCATTGGCATTCCCATCTTTTGTATTTTTGAATTTTCTTGCCATTTCTAAGTATCATCAAGTTCATATTTAATAGAGAATCATAAATGGCTAATGAATCCTCTTCAAATGGGTCGCCCATGTCGGATTTCATTACGGCTTCCCCTCCGCCACCGTCCTCGTCGCAGTAGTCATCGGAGGACACAGAGTCTTCGCCACCCTCGGAACCGCTGCTGCAGCCTTCACAGTCATCGCCTTTACCATCACCGTCAACGTCACCACCACCCCCAGAAATCTCTTTTCCTCCACCTATCGTACCTCTACCGAACAAAGCTCCTCCGTCGACACCGGAGAATTCCCCTCCTCCACCAACGCCGGTTCATTCACCGCCATCACCAACTCATTATACTTCTCCACCACCTACCCCTTCTACTTCTCCACCACCTCCCCTTTCTCCGTCGCCACCTCCGCCAAATCAATCTTCTCCCCCGCCAAAACCTTCAATGTAATAATGAGCACGGAAAGCGGCCAAATGGCCATAATATGCAGGAGGAATTGCAACCAAACAATCAACTCCGAATGAGAGTGTAAATATGTTAATATCGTCAAAGATATAGGAACCAAATTTGATGTAACAAACCTATTGAAACTGATCGAGTACACCTTGCATAGCTGAAAGTAAACTCAAATTTCAATCAAACTTGACAAGACGGATACACCCAAAGCAACAATAAAAATAATAAAAATAGCATGGGAATAGAATTTTACGTGTAACACAAATTATTGGTCCAAATTTGCAGCTCATCAGCAGTAAATTTATTCTCATCGAACAATACATGGTAATGAGTTGGTCGGCTTGTTCCCTGCAAAATATATACGTACAATCCAAGAAGATAACTTATCAAATTCCTTTAGAAAAATAAATAACAAAAGTTGAGTGCACGTCTTAAGGGTAATGCATTACTTTAATTCCAGCATGACTATTCAAATAAAAGTCAAATTCCAGAGGATGACATATAGTTGTATCAGCTACAATACCCGAAAGAAAAAGTACACAAAATTAATAAATTCTGGCATGAACAAATGAACCTGCAATGTAGCCAAACATAGCTGAGATATAAATTATCGCGACTGTTATAAAACATGCTTATCCTCTCTTCAAAAGAATTTCCCCATATCCAACATACCTTTCTTATGGCATCCATTTCATAGAGAAACACTTGATTGAACTGTCCTTCACTTACACCATCTCTGTTGAGAATAAATTTGAAATTGAAAAAATGAATTAGATACATAATAAGAGCCTAATAGCACAAATGTCCCATTATGTTCGTGATAACGGTTCAAAAATCGTTATTTTTATACTTAAATTTGATACTAAACATATCCTTTATGACTTAGAAACTAGCTTAAAATCATGTATTTTGCTTAAGTTAGAGAATAAGAGAGTTAAAGGTGGTTTTCTTGGCTTTATGCTTGGTTTTCCTTGTTTTGGCAGGAATTAACATGAATTGAATGAAGGAAGATGAAGTAGGAAGGAGTTGGACTCAAGAGAAGAAGGAAAAGTACTGAAAAGAAGAATCGCAGGCACTGCTGAGCGCAAATTCAACGCTGAGCACCAGCCTATTGGAGGAGTTCTCTGGCTAATGCTGAGGGGAAAATCAAGTGCCGCAACCACCGCTCAACGCCAACTTCACCGCTGAGCGCTAGCCTCTTCAGTGAAGCCACTTCCAGACGCCTGGGCGTCAACGCTGAGCGTCCTGTATGAGTGTTACGCCTACCACTGAGCGGTAATCCAGCGCTGAGCGCTAGTATCTTGGGCATGGGCCAATTTCTGCTGATTGTAATGAACTATATATTAGTTTTGTCGACCTAGAGGATCTATCTTTTGGTAGAAAGAGACGCATAACCACTTTTTTCACCCCTTGGAGGCGGATTTTGGATGCAGAAGCTCCAATCTACAAATTCTAGGGTTTTATCTTTCATTCCTTTCATTAAGTTCATCTAATTTCACCATGTTTATGGTGAACTAAACCTCCATTGTTGTTGGGGAAACGATGTAATCCTTTGAAACTCTCATGTATTGAATTGTTTTGTTAATCTATATGCTTTACTTCATTAATTGTTAGAGTTTTTTCTCTATTCTCTATGCATGTTTTGTTTAACTCATTTAATAGCTTGATCTTTGATTTTGTCGTTATGGACACATACGGGAATCTAGACATGGGGGAATTCTCTCGGGAGCAATAATACCTAGACATAGGGATATGAGGACCGATTTCTTTTAAGATTTTATGCGAATGTAATGCATGATAAATTGCTAAGGAGACAAGACATTGTAAACTAGTAATTAGGAGTAGGCTCTTTTCACCAAGACATCGGGTTTAGGGTAAGTTAGAAAGTGACATTAACATTAATGAAGGAGTAGAATTCGTAAATACATGAGAGTGGATAGGATAAAGTCGGAAACCCCAATAACACAATTCATCCATATAATTCACCTGCGTTTATTCTTTGGTCAATTGATCAACCTTTGCGTGCATGTTTGTTAGCGGATTGACAAGTGTACCAAATCGTATCAAGTAATAAAAATGGTAAAACCCATTATCGTTCTTCCCATGAGACTCGAAAGGCCTTATCGTTCGCGTGAATCAAAATCATAAGACTTGCGGAGAAAAAATCAATAATTGTGATGGATGCAATGACAGAAAATAAATATGCAATGTGTGATTCAATTGACAAGATTTAGGCAATGGATGAATGGAGTTGTTGGTGGTTTACAATTTCATCTAATCCTCTCTCTTTTATTTATTCCTCTTGTTTAAATAGCTTTATTATCTAATTGCATGCAAACTTTCTTGGCCTCCCCTTAACCCGATCCCTCGGCGAAAAGGGCCTATTACTAATTATCGGCTTGCTATCCCTAGCCTCTGATAATGACATATTTTACCATGATTTTAGTGATGAAGCAAGAGAAAATGTCAACCCTTTCTTAACTTTTTACCTTGTAAATCCTTGTTTTCTTTTAGTTTGTTAAGTGGTTGCACCCCAAGATTTAATAAGATATTTTGTCACTAATCCTTGCTTTTATGTGCTTAATGTAATTGGAAGAATTCTATGCATCAAATGAAGGCACTGGAAACCAAGAAAAGCAAGAAAAGCATAAAAAATGAAGAACTAGAATTTTGCTGAAGTCAGGCTCGGGCGCCCCTTTTTGGGGGCGCTCGAGCGCCAATAGGTAAGAATGCCAGTGCACCAGTTCCTGAGTTTTGGCATTTGCGCGCCTGAGCGCCCCATTTTGGGGGCGCTCGAGCGCCAACTTTGCTGACAGGGCAGATTTCCCATATTTCACTCAGAAACGCGAAGAGTTTTGGATCTTTTGCTACTGAGACACATTTTTTCTGATTGGGAGCTCTTGGAGCAAGCTAGGAGTTGTGGGAACAGTCCTTCTTCTTCCTTGGGTTCTCTTCTTTCTTCCATTTCCACCATTGTTGTAAGCTTGAGCTCTCCATTCATGGAGAGCTAATTTCATTATTGTTGGGGGATTGATGTAACCACTAAACTCTTATGTAAATCACTTTGTTTTGAATGAATATATGTCTCTTTCATTTATTGTTAGTGTTTAATTCCTTTTCTTAATGCTTGTTGTGAAGTTGCTACCCATGACATGATTTTAGGGTTTGCTTGATATTGGGAAATATTGGGTAAATCTTGACTTGGGTTAAACACCTAAAGGAAATGGTATCTAGGGATAGAACTAGGACCTTTGGTTGTCTTAAAATCTCATTTCTTAATGCGGAAATAATTGTTAGGTTTTCCAAGGGATTGAAGCCTAATGAGGAAGTCTAGGCTCTTTCTACCAAGGGATTGGGGTTTGAGTAAATTAGTAAATTGACATTGACATATTAATGAAGAGGAAATGATTTTCTATACATAAGAGTGAAGTAGGTGAAATCATACCCCCAACAATATCATTCCATATCATTTCTAATCTTTCCATTTCAAAGTGTTTGAGTGCTTAAGATCACTTTTATCATTTACGTTTTATAGTTACTTTAATTGCACAAAAATCCAAATTATGGAAGCATTCTTTAGTCTAGGTTAGTTATAAATTATATGATTGTCTAGTTAAACGAGTCTCTTGGGAAACGATATCCGGTCTTACCGGTTTTTACTACTTGAAACGATTTGGTACACTTGCCAAAGTCACAACAGCCTCCCCTAGCAACTAGCAACGCATTACAAATAGAAGCAAATACAATTGGTCGTCCTACTCCCCTATCCCTAGGTGGTATTGCTTAACCAAGGAAAATCTCACCAATTCGTGCCATTACTGTACGTCCCCGTATCAATAAAGTCAAAGATCAATTACTGAATGAGTTAAATGATAAAGGCATTAAGCACAGTATGAGAATCCAACAATTGATAATAACCGCATATGAAAAACATATAATTCAAACAAGAGTTTCAATAAACGAGAGTATCAAAAGATTACATTGTTCCCCCAACAAAAAGAAGGGTTTAGTTCACCATAGTCATGGTGAACCAAGATGAAAATAATGGAAGATATGGAAAGCAAACCCTAGAAAAGATGAAAAGGAGCCTAAGCATCCAAGAGATCCTCTCCAAAGAGTGCAAATTAGGTCTGACCGCCCTCCTCTGTCAAAAGAATGAAATGGAATTCGTAACAGGGCTTTTTATAGGTGAGAAGTGCAGCAGAAAAATAGGCCCAAGCCCAGCTGACCACCGCCCAACGTCACACTTTGCCGCTCGGCGTTGCACTTTGCCGCCCGGCGGTGGACCTTGAATCGCACCACCGCCCGGCGGTTTCCCTCGTGCAGCAAAACCGCCCGGCGGCAGGGGTCTGCCGCCCGGCGTCCAATGCTGGTGTCTTCTTCTCTCGTTTGACCGCTCGGCGCCAGGGGTCTACCGCCGGCCGGTGCCTAGACTCTTCTTTTCTTTGATTTTCTCGCTTTTCTTGAGTCTATGACCTTGATCTTTATTCCCAATCTTCACTTCTGTCAATTTTGTTGCAAAACAATGCAAAACAAGAGTAAAATCGCTAAAAACAGCTTTTGACTCTCGACTGACTCATCTATTGAGTTTTGTTTGATTTCAAGCTCATTCTAAGCAATAAAGGGCGTAATTTAGTCCAAATTAGCATATGAAAATAACGGTTTTTCAACCGTTATTAATGTTTAATTTCGTTTTTGCATTATAAACCCTAAATTTTGTTTCTCAAGTCTTAAATAATCAACAAATCACATGAATGTCTAGGCCAATGAGTATCTAGGAAAAACGATACTCGGACTTACCGTTTATATTACTTGATACGATTCGGTACACTTGTCGGAGTCTTAACAGTTCGATGAAACCCAACCTGTAGAATATAATTCTCTCCGATTTACGATTAGTTGAATTTCTAAAAGCACGAAACAACTCCCTGAAAAGAGTAAAAAAATGTCAATTACGTTGTCAAGACCTTTTCTGTGACAAAGAAGAGCTCCAAGACCAGAGCCTCTTCTGTGACGTCTGCAACCCCAATAATGGTGTGATTCATTTGGTAGCTCAAAAATCAGAAAAGGTTGATGCCAAACCGGTTCACAAGGATTTAGAGCTTTTAGTTGTTGCTGATGACTGAGAAGAGAGGGAAAATCAGGTGACGATGACAAAGACATGACAAAGTGGAGATTTCTTGTTGGAACCAGCTTTTGTGAATCCTAATGTCAACCTTTTTTCTTTCCTTTGGGACATGATTGGCTCCACATTGGATGGTTTGAAACAAGGAAATCACCCTATCAGGTCCTCAGAGGGCACATGAGGGACTTACTTCATGCAAGATTCAACAGGTATGAAGTTTGTTTCGGTTTTCAAGCCCATCGATGAGGAGCCAAATGCGGTGAATAACCCACAAGGCCTACCGGTTTCGTCAAATATTGAAGGTTTGAAAAGAGGGACAAGGGTAGGAGAATGAGCGGTGAGAGAAGTTGCAGCATATATATTGAATCATCCAAGAGCAGGGCCTTGAAAATAAACTCAAATTTCAATCAAACTTGACAAGACATTGCATCTCAGAGGAGCAGAAGAGCAAGAAAAGTGAGAAAGAAGAAGACAAAAAAGCTGTAACATTGCAGGAAAAACAGAGGAGAGAGAAGAAAAAGTGCAAGAAGTTAACTCTGTTTATGCCAATTTAACGAAAGGGATCTAATTGATACAATTATACTATTTTGGGATAAAATAAAAGCATTTTTAAAACCGGGTACTAAACCAAAATTAATCTCTTAACATGGGGATGAAGTAAGCATTTAAGTCTTTTAACAATTAAAATAGTTTTATACCCACCACATCCTTCACAAACTCTGACAAACTTTTCCTTCAAATCCCTTCATTCATCTTTTAATATCCCTTAATCCAAACAACAATGCAATCCTCCCTCCAGCCTTCAAATCCATCGGCTCATCTTTAAATCCACTCTATAATCTAAACACTACCTTATGCATTAATCCAATGCTCGATCTCAGGAGATCAATGCACATGTGTTATCGAACCTAATAACCTTGAACTCTCAACATCGATAACATTGACTCTTTTGCTCAACCAACCACTTATTCAAGTCAATGCAATGTCCAAGACCGAATACTATGACCAACAAGTCCTTAAATACATTATTAATCTTGGATAATTCAGTATAAATAGATGACTTAGGTGAGATATTTATTGTTCTTATACATAAGCATTTATAATTGGCTAAAACCTAAACCGATTTGATGGTCATAATATTTGTTTAGATACTACCCAATCAAAGAGAAAACACTAAAGTTTGGAGAGTGTTTCACCCTGCACCTCCAAAAGTTTCATCCTGCATCTCCAAAATTTTTTTGAATACCTATAATGTCTTCCATTAAGATGTGATTAATTTTTAATAAAAGTAGAAAAATCTTTTGATTAGAATCTTTAACCTAGGATTCTCAATCTCTATTAAAATATCTTGTTTGTATAGTTTTAAGATATATAATTATTTTTTAATGAATTATTAAGATTTTACAAATATATAAATATTTGAATTAATTAAATTAATTATGAATTAAATAATTTTGTTTGTAAATATTTAATATTTATTTTAAATTATTTAAATGAATTAATAATACTTAACGCTACTTAAAAAATATTTAAAACTTTTCATATCATTTTAAAATAAATTTATCAATTTTAGATATTTTTTTCTTCATAAACTAAATTAATTCACACAAATTACCTACTTAAACATTAAAAATTTAGAAATAATATAATAAAATATTTTAAAATAGTCTAATAAACATTTACAAATAATATAATTAAAAAAACTATAAAAAAAACTGTATTAGATATGAAAATATGAAAGGAAAAACATTGAATCTTAAGATTCGATTCAAGGAGAATCAAATTTCAAGATCTTTTGCTTCTCTTTTCGAATTTTCATATTCGATAGATTGTTTTTTATAGATTTAATCATTTAGATTGTCCCTATTTATGTTGGGTTTTCTCAATTTGGTCCCAGTATTTTAAAACGTTTCAATTTAGTAACTGTTTTTGCAAAATTGAATCAATTAAGGGCTTGCCGTTAACTTTGATGGACGACGTTAAAATTGGGTGTGCGTGGCATCCAGGGTTAGCTGAGGTGGCAGTGTGTTCTGAGGTGAGTAGGCTTTAATACATTTTTTAATTAAATTTCATTGCAAATATATAAAACGTGCACACAAAACGCAACGTTTTATTAACTAAATTCTGCCAAAATCAAAACGTGCGTTTTGATGGTAGAACATTTCATAAGAAAGTGGAAATTGAGGAAATTGGGGGAAATCTGAAACTCATAAGGGATTTAAAACCCTAAGTTGGAAGAGGAGAATAAGTGTGTTTGACGAGAGCGAGGTTGGTGTTGGTGGAACTTGTTGAGGTTGTGCAGCTTGGTGCTTGACGAAGATGATTTAATCACCCTAAATTGTTTTTGTGCAGGTTGGTGCTGAACGCGAAGTTGTTCGAAGACGATGTCGAAGGACCATTCTTATTGTTCGTCAAGCTGCAATGTGTGGCAGAAGGAGAATCCAAATCTTTGTTCACCCATTTGCCACTGTGGAGAGAGATGTGCGTTGAGAACTGCTAAAACTATCAAGAATCGTGGGAAGAAATTTTGGGGATGCTCGAAGTATAAGGTATATTCATTTCAGCTAAAACTATCAGGAATCGTGGTTTATGAGAATACCTTTACATTTGTGTTTTTACAGATTGGTGTTGAAGATGGGAATTGCAACTTCTTTAAATGGTGCAGTGATGTTGCGGAACAGGAAATGAAGGCGTGCTTGAAGAGTGAAGGAATGAAATAAAGTATGCTGAACGGTGAAGAATTGGATAGTAATAGGAAAATTTTACTTAAGTTAGATAAGTGTGCGTTTAGTGTTGAAAAGTGGATGAAGTTGTTGATAATTTTGGTTGGTGTTTTATGTGTAACGAACATAGTTTTAGTTTCAATGATGACAAGACTGGGATAATCTATTGTAACTCTATTGTACCTTGATTCCATTTTAATGAAGATGAGAGTTGTTTTGAAGAATGGGATAATTCGTGTAGAAGTGTTTGAAACTTACAACTAATAGTTCAAGCAACTTTAATGGATGATTTTGAGTGTGTTTAAACTCTGAAATTATTTAAAATATGATAACAGCTCAAAATCATCATTCCACTTTTTTTTTTTGCTCAAAAAGTGATGGTTTCAAAGGCAAATCTGTGTATAAGCTATATTTTAACCAAATGAACAGTGTGAGTCTGAAGAATTCTCGCTGCAGCATAGTGTTAATTGCAAAATTAATGTGACAACAGTATATGGAAGCCAATAAAAGTGATTTCTAAGTACCTTGGGGCTGGAAGAAAGGCTAGCACTCAAAAAGAACTTATGATAAGGTGTAGAACAGGTTATAAAAACAAGAAAAGACTCAAAAATTGAATGAAAAGAGATGCAGTAAAAGTGTTTGATGAAGAGATGAAACTGTTTGATAAAAGTCCTCAATGAAGTGCAAAATTTATGGTATTTTCGATTTGGATGGTCGGTTTTATTTTGCTTTTTCTTGATGTTTTAGACTTCTTTAATCATATTATAGCATATGGAAACTTGAAACCAGGTTTTGGCAATCCAGAATTGATTTTTTTATGGCTGGACAATGTGCAAACAGGAAGCCAAGGGTGAAATCTGCACTGAAATTCTGAAAATATGAGTACAACAGTAGTGAAATTCAATGATATTGTATGTAAGGTGCAATTGAGGCTTCAATCAAACTTATTTCATCAAATGAAAGATGTTTAAACACTTAAACAGCAGTCAAAGGGCTGACAATTGAAAATCAGTGGTCTTGTTCCACTTTCAAGCAACTATGATGGTGTAGAAACATGAATTGGTAAGATCTGCTAAAAATGACCAAATGCATAGTTAAAGTAATTTTCAAATCACCAAATAAACTTGTACAAACAGTGTAGCTTCACCGAAATACGCAGCAGCTTCAAATCATAGGTTCAGTTACGGTTTATGCAGATTTGTAGAAGAAAACTGCACCAAAATGGATGAAATGGTAAGGAAAATTGGTATTCCCGTGGGTGAAATCAGTGGCAGTGGCTACAAGGCTCAAATGATACTTCAATCAACTTTATATGAACAAAATGGAAGTGTACAAACACCTAGGCAGCAAAGAAATTGACTGCAGCAAAATATGACAGGTGCAGTTGCAAAATTCATGTATAGCTTGGAAGTGAAACTGTGATTTAGTGGCTGGACTGGTGTATGGCCAAATAGACACTTGGAAAAAGTTTAAAATGTCCAAATAAACTTGTTCAAACAGAGAAGAGGCACAAAAACATGTAAACTCACCAAATCACTGTTTCAGTTGCTTGAAATGCAGAAAAACACATAACAGTTGCATCAGATTTTGGCAACTCAAGCACTCTTTTTGAAATGCAGTGTTGAAAATAGATTTCTATCACTTAAAACACATATAGATTGATCAATTAAACTTGTCTCAAGCATTGAAATCAAGAAATCTAGACAGACACAGTGTGCTCATGATCAAACCAGAATAGAATTTTACACAGAGTGTAAAACGAGAATGTAGTCAACACTCCAAATTCATTAATCATTAAAAGTTGGCATACAAAATACAGCTGTCCAAAAGGAAGTTAAGCACTTCATAAGAGTTCCCACTAACAAAATACAGTTTGCACTTAATAAGACACTCTACATATGTAAATAACACTACACATGACTTATAAGGCAACTTCATCTTCATTTGTTGACGACATCATTGGTTCAGTTGACTGGGTGCAAGAAGTTCTGTTGTGGCCCAGTTGCTTGCATATTCCACATCTTTTCTTTATACCACCCTTTGTCATTTTGTTATCGTCCTTCACCAACTCCCATCGCTCGAACCTTCGCTTCTTCTTTGGTCTCTTAAGCATTATTCTTTTTGGTGGAGGTAACACATCAACATATGGGGTAATCTGCCACATATTCTGACCATTAATTGGATACACAATTGGAGTGTAAGTTTCTTCATATGTTGTCTTCCTAAAGAAGCATGGTATGAAATCCTCTGGTTGTAGATTTAGGAATTTCATAGCAGTCAAAGAGTGGCAATATGGTACGCCACTGATAGCCCACTTCCTGCATGTACACGAATGTTCATCTAAATTGACAACAAACTTGTCACCACTTCTTGTATAGCTTGCAGTAGTCCCTGTTTCATCATAATAATGACATAGATTGTTGTTAGAAATTTGATGTCAACAATGTTAATGAACTTAATGTAGAAATGGTCATCTACATTACCTTTTGCTGATCCGACATCAATGTAAATGATGAACTCACTTCCTCCCCACCAAGATCTTCAACAAGAAGTTTAAGAAACCATTTCCAAGTATCCTTGTCCTCTACCTCCACCACGACATACGCTAGAGGTAACATTTGATCATTTGCATCTCTACCAACAGCAGTTAATAATTCACCACCATATCTTCCTTTCAAAAACGCACCATCCAGTCCAATAATTGGCCTGCAGGACACAAAACTATCCTTGCAGGCCTTTAGACAACAATAAAATCTTTTAAATATTGGTCCACTGCCACCATCTTCAACCTTTACCTTCACTGTGGATCCTGGATTACGAGCTAACAACTCATTTGCATAATCATAAATCCTTTTAAATTGGTCTTTGAAAGACCTGTCAACTTTCTTTGAAGCAATGGCCTTTGCCCTATAAGTCATGCATCTCGATACACCAATATTCCACTTCCTATTTATCTTTTTAAGAATTTCCACTCCCTTCACACTGGGATTTTCTCTAACTGTTTTTTCCAACCTCTTACTCAGCCATTTTGCATTAAGTAATCTTACTTTGTGCTCCCTACTACAACTATGGTTGTCAACAATAGTTTCAACTAAGTTGCCAAGTTTTAACTGCTTCCATATATCCACAATATGCCATCCAAGGGCATTCTCCTTTACCACCCATACATTTGACTCTAACTCTCTTATCATTTTTAAGATATTTAGTATTTCTGCCATTTTGTACTGCATACGTTTTTATTGCATCCACAAAGTCTTGCTTCTCAGCAAAATAAGTCCCCACAGCCCATTTATAATCTACCATTGTCTTAGGCATAGAGAAGGTTACAAACTTCCCATAACCCTCCTCTTTTCATCATCTTCACCATCACTTTCCATTCCATTGTCTAACTCCTCGGACTCCCAATCATCATCAGACAAACCTCTATGCTTATCACTATTTATGCTATCATTAACATCAGTATCAGACATCTCACCCATGATGGTCCATCAGATTGCACATCACTTTCCACATCAGATTGCACATCAACTTGAACATTAGCAACTCCATCTCCAACTTCCTCTTCTATATCACATTCAACGTGCACATCAACCAAACCTTCCATAAAATCATTGACAACATTACCATCAACATCATCTTCAACAACATCATTAGCAGCCCCTTCACAATCATTAATATCATCATTAGCAACATCATTAATATCATCACTAACAGCCCCTTCACACTCAATTTCCCCTTCAACAACATCATTACCAACATCATTAAGATCATCATTTGCAGACCCTTCACACTCAATTTCCCCTTCAACAACATCATTAACATCATCATTAACAGCCCCTTCACACTCAATTTCCCTTCAACAACTTCATTACCATCATCATTAACATCATCAGTAACTTTCCCTTCATACTGAATTTCATCTTCAACAACATGATGACCTCTCTCACCTTCATTGGCAGGCACCTCACATTGACTTTCACCCCAACTGTATTCTCATTAACATATTCTAACATATGTATCACCTCAGGTTCAGAAACTATGTGCTCAACAAAAAGATGCACCTCACCATTAAGCCTAGCTAAGGTTATCATATGCATGACTCCTTTATCATCCAACAAACGCTCCATAAGTTATACTCTCCCCCTCATAGGTAAGTTTCCCTTCTTTTATAAACTTTCCACCGTGGTGGATAACAACTTCGAAATTGCCCTCCATGTCGTACAAAACTAAGTTATATTTAACCTAAAAAGCAATAAAAGAAGCGAGGACAACAATATTTAGTAACATGCAAACCACAACCCAGTGAAAAAGACAATGCAACACAACACTTTAATATGCCATCTAGGGGACCACATTGCACTCAAAAACGAAACAAGATATACTATGCTATGCAACACACTTTAATATTAGGGGACCACATTCCACTCAAAAATGAAACAACTTATACTACACATTACAACAATAAAAGACAACATCATAAAAAATTACTAACCTCAACGCCTGACCTCGAACTTTCGCCCACTGCTGACCACGTGATCCACTGCCTCAACCTTCCTGATTTCACCGATTTCAAACCGAAAAATCAATCCAAAATCTTTACACGATCTGTACTTGATCACCACGTATAGCAAATTTTGCAACTAACACTCAATTGCTTTGCTCGGTACAAACCCTATTTTCCCAAAATCCCCAATTTCGCACAAAGACAAAAAACTTAACTTCTGAAATGTTCTACAATCCTATTTTCCCACGTTTTGATTTTGGCAGAATTTAGTTAATAAAACGCGTTTTGTGTGCACGTTTTAAATATTTGCAATGAAATTTAATTAAAAATATATTAAAGCCTACTCACCTCAAAACACACTGCCACCTCAGCCAACCCTGAATGCCACGCACACCCAATTTTAATGTCGTCCATCAAAGTTAACGGCAAACCCTTAATTGATTCAATTTTGCAAAAACAGAGACTAAATTAAGACGTTTTAAAATACCGGGACCTAATTGAGAAAACCCAACATAAATAAGAACAATCTAAATGATTAAACCTTTTTTATAATAATAACTTTTATATGTCTTTTATTTATGAACATTAAACACACGTTTTATTAGTTTCATTTATCATTAAATTATTTAATTTTTTAGCACAAATCAAAATAACAAACACAACACACATACTAACTTTAAATATGATAATAAGATTATAAATGAGTAATAATGATAGTCAATAATATAGTTATTTTGATAATGTTCACCAAACCTTAATTAAAGGACAAATATAAAATTTAGAAGTGCAGAATAAAATTCTTGAAAGTGTAGGATGAAGCACCCAAGTTCGGACAGCCCAAAAGACCCAGAGAGACCTTTCGGCCTTGTAGGAACAATATAGATTTACACGTTTCATCTAATTGTGAATCTACTTGTTTGTGGATCACCAAATCCAATTGCAACACTTATAATGTTTTGAAAACATAATCCAGCTCGTTGTTGATAATTTCTTAGATCCAATGGTTCAGAGTTTTTGAAGGGTATACTTAAAAAATGGTGTGCACAAATCAAACCTAGTTACCGATTATATATATATATATCATAATAAAAACAACTGATGTATAGAAGTTTGTCCAACGGGCACTTATCATTCAAATCTGTCAGTGTCCTTATCTCTTTTGAATAAAAGGTTTACTTCAAACACATGAAATATATATATTGTCCATGATTCAACTCCAAAGGCAGTTTAATGGTCTATGAGAGTAGTTCATGATACTTGCCACCATTTGCAAGAGAGTTGCTGATGAAAAAATGGAACGAAACACATTTCTTCATAAGCACATAAAAAAAATGAAACAAACTTTTTTCTTTTAAAAATATAATTAATTTATGTACAGGTTATAATTTATTTAATTAATTCCAAGTTTTAGAAAAGCTTATTTATGCCTGAGCAATTTCTGATGTCATTTCCAGCACAAAATACTGATGTCATTTCTAACATAGTCAATAGGCTCAACTGCAGATATCACAGAAGACACACACTGTAAAAGAAGCAACTAACTAAGCAAGCTGAGCAAGAATGTCTACAAGCTTAACGACCTTATTCCGCGACAACTATCAACATGACAGTTTGCACTTGACCACGAACATAAAGCACAGACAATATAAAAACAAATTTAGGGACATAATATTCACTACGCAGTTGGTTGTGGCAGAAGCTCTGATATGGCAGGATAAGAAGGTTCTTGTTCTTCTTTCTGCAATACACCATGTTGCAGTTGATGCGGCTGTTCTCCTTGCCAGTTCCAAACAATGTCCTTAAGTGCAGGCCTCACTTCCTGATTCAAAAGTTTCTGGTACTCCAATGTGTCTCCACTAGACTTTTTTAACTCCACAAGATGGAAAACTGGGGTGATCTCAAAAATCTCAGCATCAATACCCAAAGGCCCTTTTCTGCCTACCTTAGAACCTTCCAACTTGAACAAACCTCCATCTTTCTTCTTGAGCTTCAACCGCAGGCGCTTGCAGATTTCTTCCAACTTGGAGATGATAATGGGGGCTGGCTTGTCAGATGTAAATCGTGCTTCTTTCTTTCGATCAGTCTCCTCAAACAAACCAGACAAGTCAAAACCTGAGGAATAGGAGATGATGTCAAAGGCATTTAGATTACAGGGTTTTGAGTCTTTTGCTGGTTCAATAGGATCTCCGTTCTCACAAAAACCAAATAGTCCATCGGTATCCAGAGGGGATAGTTCTTCGTCTTTGTTCTGAGTAATGGTGGGCTTCTGTAACCCCTTTCTGAACCAAGAACTTTCCATAATTTTTGCCATTGATATCCTAGTCTTCGGGTTTGGATCTAAGATTTTTGACAGCAGTCTGCGCACATCTGGTGCAAACCAGTTAGGAAATTTGAATTCTCCCTTGCCAATCTTCCTGTACATCTCCATCAGATTTGGATCTCTAAATGGAAGAAAACCAGCTAATAGAACATACAAAATCACCCCACATGACCATATGTCAGCTTTGGCTCCATCATAACCCCTTCTGTTTATCACTTCTGGAGCAACATAGGCCGGGGTACCACATGTGGTATGGAGTAACCCATCTTGGTGCTTAGTTTCAGCCAGGGCACTTAACCCGAAATCTGAGACCTTCAAATTCCCATCTTCATCCAGTAGAAGATTTTCTGGTTTCAGATCGCGATGACACACACCTCTGCTATGGCAGTAGTCTACAGCACTGATCAACTGCTGAAAATATCTCCTAGCATCATCCTGGTTGAGCTTTCCTTTGGATACCTTGTCAAATAGCTCACCACCTTTTACATACTCCATGACAAAGTAAATTTTGGTTTTGCTGGCCATTACCTCATAAAGCTCAACCACATGTGGATGCCTGATTAGTCTCATCACTGAAATTTCACGCTTAATCTGTTCAATCATCCCAACTTTCAGAATCTTCTCTTTATCAATAATTTTTATGGCCACACTCATGCCAGTTATGAGGTTCCTAGCATGGTAAACCTTTGCAAAAGTTCCTTGGCCTAATAATCTCCCTAGTTCATATCGTTGCATAAGCACACCTCCTTTTTGCTCCATTTCTACACACACTTTTAGCTTAAAGAATGCTAATATCACTAGCACGTACAGGCAATCACTTTGCCAGAAGCAGGAAAGTGCTACTCAAGAAATTCAAAGCTCAACCGTCTTCACAGTCATAGTATTTTGAAATTGTACAATCGCTGAGATTTCTAGGCACCTCAGTTGCTTGAGCGAGAAATAGATACAAGCAATGGACTAAACATCCAATGTCATCAGGATTGAATGAGGGAAGCTCAGATAGAGGCACGAATTCATTAGCCTCGATGAAGGAAATTTTAACCATCAAACACATCTTTCAGCATTCCCTGATATTGGTGATGACACCAGAGAATACTGAAGAATATGGTCTTATCAGAAAGCTTGAAGAATAACTAAGGAATGAAGTAGCGCCTAGTTTAGCCTTCCAATTACCCAGCAGCAGGAAAGACACACCTGAAAGAATGATAAAAATTTAATAAGAAAAGTCGAAGAATCTAATCTACCAAATGAGTTTCATAAAACTTTTACAAACATAACCAGAAAACAATTTTTGTAACTTCTTTCCAAGTTTTGATCATACTTAAAGAGGACTGATTCCAAAGACAGTATTTAGCACATCAAATACAGTTCTCTCAAGTAGTCTAGTTGTTTCTCAGTTCACAAAAGAATAAATCATTCGCAACAGAAAACTATAACAAGTTTAAACAAATGAAAGACATATAAGATGTTAAAATCTAACAATAAATCCAAACAAGATATGACAATTCATTATGCAAAAGAAATACAATTTAATCAAGTAATCAATCAGCTGATGACAGAAGCACGCAGTCAATACTACACAACACAGCAATAATGAACTTGAGATTCATAAAAAGGACTATGCAAAACCTGTATCCTGTTTTCAATTTCTCAAACAAATCAAGTCATTTACACTCATGTTCTCAAGTTAATATTCTAAAAGTAAAACACTTAATTGTTAATTGAGAAGGAAAAGGAAATTCAAGAAGGTTTCAAACAGGCAAGTATAACTATATCTTGGTTGGGACCGTTTCCACAAACATGTGATTCCACTTTCCACTACCTAACATCCGCAATCAATCTACCAATTTTCACGCTTGTGTCACATGTGACTAAGTCCTTGTTTCTACAAATTGGCAACAAAATCTTCTAGAAGAAAAGAATTAGAAAAAAAAAATAGACAAAAATTGCCAATTAGCCATTAGGAGAAAAAAAAAACAAAAAAAAACAGAGATACAGAGGTAAACACAGGTTAACCCTTCAAAACAACAAGCATCCTCTACCAGAAATTCTGTTTTAAAAACAATATCTTCTTACAATTTATTTGTGACAAACCATTTGTTATTTTCAAAATTTGACGGACATGCACTTAGATCCTCTCAAGTTACACAAAAAAATAAGTTTTTTTCTTTTATATCAGTACACAAAAACCAAGTTTAATAAACAATGCACGAGTTATAAGTAGCTTTATGTCTTCTTTGGCATGAAATATATGACGTGTTTGCAAATCAGTTGAGAAAAAAGAAGCCATGGTTTATATGTAGAAGCTATAACCAGCAGCTTCTTAAGAAACCACGTTCAAAACGTAGAAAATCAGATCCTTAATTTGAAATCAAACAGCTGAAAGGGTATATCTCAGAAGCACAAAATAAAATCCCCCACAACCATGATAAAGACTTTTCTCGTGAAGAAAACAGTCCGAAATGATTCAGAAAATGAGAAAAACCACTTTAAACCCCAGAACAAGAAAATAAAAAAATTTCAAACTTTCAGTCGATAATGAATCAAGCTTTCAAAATTTCAAACAAGAATGAAGATCTAAAAGTAACCCAGAAAAATAAAGAAGAAAATCGAAATGGGTGATCTGAATTTACCTGAAAGATGATTACAGATGATTTTTCTCTCTCTTTTTTTCCTTCGTTTGTTTTGGTTTTTTGGGTGCAAGCAAGAAGATGAACGATGGTAATGATGGAGGCGTTATAACAAAGAATGAGAAGGAAAAAGACAGATTAGTTGCTGTCAAGTTAACAAAGAGAATCATAGAATATTCACCTTCTAGTTTTAACAGTTGTTTCTTACTCACATTAGCAAGAAACAGGCAAAAAACAATATGAAACATGTATTCAATAATTAATTACTATGTTTCTAAAAGAAAGTAAAATATTTATTACATTTAATAATAAAATTGTCATATGAAAATTATGATCAATTATATAGTTACAAATTATGAATTTCAATAATACAAGTGAAAACGAGTAGACTTCATTAGATTTATGAGAACAAAATTTTCCTCTAAAATCATATATAATAGTTATGTTGTTTCAAAATTCAAACATTATACAAGTGAAATTCTATCAAATTGTATAAATATTAAAAATAAAAAATTGTAATCTCGTAAAACCTCAACACTCGTTACGTTTTTAATCCTATTGTGATTGAATCTGATTTCCCTCTTAAATAATATGATATGATTTGAATTTTCTTTTAATAGTTGATTTTTTTCCTTTTCTTCTCATAATTTCAAATACAAATTTAATAAATATATCCTGCATAAAAAATAGATTTTAATGCATTAATATACTTACATAAGATACATTAAATATATAAAAGGCTCTTTAATAATTAAAAAGAGTATGGTTCCCTTTATAGAAATGCATATATATTTCCCAAAACAAAAATCGTGAGACTAACTTTTTAAAGTATAGAGTTCCCCTGTCAAAGTAGATTTTACCCTTTTTGACACAATCTCTCTTCTATAATTAAAGAATTATTTTCCTTTCAAAATATTTAAAAATAACTATTTACCAAGATATTCACTACTTTATTTATTATTATTAACAACTTTTTGAAAACGATATATTGTTTACCTTGTTTTATTTTTTCTTATATTTTTTCCTGACATGTTGTTATTCTGTTATAAATTTAACATGCGTGTACAATACCAAAAATTTACAAACTTTAATATTATTTAAAACGGTAAATGGAAAATCAAACTCAAAAGAATTTAGAAATTACTTGTCACTGAAATTTCTTTCTCGTTTTGCTTTCAGTTAATTAGAGGATTTATAATTATACTTTATATTTTGATCTCACATCGTTATAATAATTGACTTGAAAGATATACGCTTTTTTTCGATAAAAAAAATCTTAATATCTTATATAACTCAACTTTTAAAATAACCTACTTAAAAGGAAAAAAAATATTATTTCCAATTTTAATGTTTCAATATTTTTGCATCATTTAAAAATCAAGATTTATATATATATATATATATATATATATATATATATATATATATATATATATATATATATATATTTAACCTTCTAAAACATTTTTTTTTGAGATTTCAGACTTCAGAATAAATAACATTTTAAATATGATTATGCTTTTTCTCGATAAGGATGGTTTTTTAATATTTATTAAAGCCATCGTACTTGACACACAAAATTTCCTCAAACTTTAAGAGAAAATTTATTTAATGAAAGACTCTTCCCTTAGATAAAAAGATGAATGTCTATCTAAAACTAAACAAATGTACTGTAAGAAATAAAAATAAATATTACAGAATGAGAAAATAGTTTAAAAAACTATCATAATACACTTTTAATATGTCTAATGAACGAGAGAACTAAGAACATTTAGTGACACTAACAAAAAAGAAGATGATATTTTAATACATAAATTTTTTATATTTATTTAATATTTTTTTCTCTTTCTTAAAAGTATAAAATTGTACTCTCCTTTATTAAATGGGTTAAATAAATAGAAATATTTATCACCTATAATTTACTCAACGGTTTGGCCAAACAACATCCAACACCAAACGACACGTGAGCGGCAAGGTTCTCCAATCATATTGCGCCACATGGCAAGGAATATGCGCATCTTCACCAGCCACGAGCCAGGTAAAGCCTACCCGTGTTGCGGTACCAATAATGAGACACGTGTCAAATATTTATTGGTGGTGACGCTTTACATGTCGACAGGGTGGGGACCACTGTTCCAGACTCTGAATCCGGGTTGACGCGTTTCTGACTGCATTGCATGAATGAGCGTCATTTAGGTGCATTGTGTCTTTTTGTCATTGGGAATTTTATTTATTCAAAAGTTGAAGATAATATTCATTATTATTGTTTTATTACATCTTTGTTTTTTCCTTGATTTTTAATCGTTTCATCTATTCATGATAATTTAAAGAAAAAAATTATTAATATTATTTATAAAATTAAAAATATTTATAAACAAACAAAAAAACATATTTTTATATGTTATGTCAATTGACAGAAACACAATTATTTTTCGTTAATTTAGCCTTTATTTTGAAATAAAAAATACTTGCCTGAATTAATTTTCTATGTTTTCTTTCTAATTTTATTTGGAATTTGGAAACCATTAGATTGGGAAATAAGAATGAGAAGTTATTCAAAATTTGATTGACAAGGGACTAACATTTTATGTGAATAAATACATGAAACGACTGTATCTTACTGAACATTCAACAATATTAGGTCTGACTTTACTTTATCAAGGAAAGAACGAAGGATCTTGCCACGAAATAGGGAATCTAGGTACTTCGTTTTTTTTTTTTTTATGTTTTACCACGTACAAAGTTAAACGAAAAAATTAAAAGAAAATAAAAATGATAATTTAAGAAATGGTTTGGCAATAATTTAAGCTAAAATATTTTGAAATAGTATTATTTGTGTTAAGTTAATAATTGTATTTAAGTTATTATTGTTTTTTTTGATAATTCAGTTCTTAAAAATATCTAAATAAATTAAAAAATATATAATGTATATAAATTAATATTGACTTCAAGGTGTTCAATTCTTAGGTGTATAGAATTTGTTCCAAACTTAAATTTATTAAGACAACACATGTCACCACATTTAAGGTACTGTGTATTTCAGAGTTTAACATTCATAGTATATTTGATTTCAACATGTAAAATTATTTTATTAATAAAACCTAAATTGAAGGTTACGAAAAATGAGAACTTTTATAACCTTGTTTTTACTCTCACAGACAGTATTAGTATATATAATATTTATAATTTGAAATTTAAAACTTTGTTACAATTTTTCTTTTAAAAACTTTTCGAAATGTTAGAGAAAAAAAAATATTTAAATTATTTTTAAATTCGACTCTTAACTTCACCTATTTTTATTTTAATTTTCCTTTTGTTAGCTTTGTTTCTCATATCTCCCATCACCAAAACATAAAACGTCTTACATTCTAACATCGTACTTTATGTGTCAAAAACAGTTATTTAACTCAATTTAGTATAAAATAACGAACCAATCATCTCTCAAGTTTCATTTAAAATTATTATCTTGATATTATTATTATTATTATTATTATTATTATTAATATTAATATTAATATTATTATTATTAGTGTTGTGACTATATAGGCGAAAATACTAACCAACCACTAAGTTTTTATTCAATAGTTTAGACAACATGAGTAAATTATTCATTGTATTCCTCTCCTTTTTGATTGGCCAAATGATTGATGTACTTAGTATTAATTTAAGAGTATGAACTAAGTCAAACACAAAGTTTAGAATTTAACTTGTGCAAAAATATTGTACATATTCAACTTATTTATTTTGGAAGACTCAAATTTAAATTATGAATTTACTTATTGCTAAAACTTTTGAAGTTTGGATTTAACTTATTAACCTCATTTTTTTCTTTATACCAGCCACATTTAAATCTAATATAAGTTTGGAGTTTATTGATATATTGTGTGGTCCAGAATTGAAGTTCAACCTTCAGCATAATAATTAAAATTTAAATTACTTTTTTATAGCATTATTTGAAATATAAATTGGTAGTATGTCTCTTCCTCCTCTATCATTAGAATAATAAAACTCCAAACTCAAATACAAAGAACCACAAAAAGGTAGAAGAAATTTGCAGGAGCAATTTGTTCATATCAGAAAACCATTTTGTCTTCTTCTTGCCTTGTGAAAGTGAAAAGAGTTAATAATATATTGCAAGTACTTTGTGCTTTATGATCTGTATGTATTAGAATATTAGATATATATGATCTGTTTGAATAAAATAATACTACTTCTTTTCTTCTTCTTTTTTTCATTTTTCTTTCTTGTCTCCACTGTACTATATATTCTCTATGGATAAGTTTTCATGTTTTTCTATAGACTTGCAATATGCTATCTGAGGGAGTTCATTTTGCTCCTCTTCTAATACTTTATAATGTGTCGGAGGTTTTTTCTTATTTTCTTTTACATTGTATTTTCTTTATCTTATTTAGTTCTTTCTTTATGATGAATTAATCATAAAATCCTTTTAATCCATACGATTTTTATTAAGGGAAAAAAAGTTGGCTATAGTCTTTTTTGTATTGCAATTCAGCGAAAAAAGGTTATTATTTTTGGAGCAAAGACACGAAATATGTATTGCTATAAAAAGTAATTAGAGGTTATTTGATAGAGCGATTGCTAGGTATCCTAACTTCACAATTTGTGCAAGTGCAATTTATAAGAATAATGTTAATGTTTTATTTTTTTGAGAAAATTTGAGAGAAAGATTATTTAAAGGAATCGTTTTTAATATTATATCTTTCTCTGTAGTTTTTCATTAATCCTTTGTGCTATTTTTCAACATATTATTGAATTGTTTAAACAATTCAACCATGTGATTAATTGCATCTCGTATGGATGGCTCGGAGTTGGATTTCACAGGTACAACAATGTTTCAAAATACTAAAAAAAATAATAAAAATCACGAAGAAATAAGATGTGTAGGATAAATTTTTCACGGTACAAAATTATTTTTTTAAATTTTTTTGAAAATATAAGAACTAGAATAAAAAGAATAAAATAATATACCCAAGATGATATAAGAAAGAAAATAGAGAAGGAAGAAATTAAGAGAAATAAGAGAATGAGAGAAAATTGTGTGTTTTGGAGGTGGGCACAAGCCTCTATTTATAGAGCTAGAAAAGGATCAAAATCCCACCACAAATGAATCTCGTGACTTGCAAAACCTTGTAGATTTGGTGAAATCGTGCATTGGCTGATTCTTGTGGTTTTCATTAGATGTAATACATCAGAGCTGGTATAACAATCTATACGAACCAGTTCTAGATCGAAAAACTTAACACACTGTGTAGATAATATAGGGAAATATTGATAACGGTTGAAAAACCGTTATTTTCATATGCTAATTTGGACTAAATTACGCCCTTTATTGCTTAGAATGAGCTTGAAATAAAACAAAACTTAATAAATGAGTCAGTCAAGAGTCAAAAGCTGTTTTTAGCGATTTTATGCTTGTTTTGCAGCAAAATTGATAGAAGTGAAGATTGAGAATAAAGATGAAGGTCATAGACTCAAGAAAAGCAAGAAAATCAAAGAAAAAAAGAGTCTAGGCACCGCCCGACGGTAGACCCTTGGCGCCGGGCGGTCAAACGGGAGGAGAAGACACCAGCATTGGACGCCGGGCGGTAGACCCCTGACGCCGGGCGGTTTTGCGGCACGAGGGAAACCGCCGGACGGTGGTGCGATTTAAGGTCCACCGCCGGGCGGCAAAGTATGACGCCGGGCGGTGGTCAACTGGGCTTGGGCCTATTTTTCTGCTGCGCTTCTCACCTATAAATAGCCCTGTTACGAATTCCAATTCATTCTTTTGACAGAGGAGGGCGGCCAGACCTACTTTGCACTCTTTGGAGAGGATCTCTTGGATGCTTAGGCTCCTTTTCGTCTTTTCTAGGGTTTGCTTTCCACATCTTCCATTATTTTCATCTTGGTTCACCATGACTATGGTGAACTAAACCCTTTTTGTTGTTGGGAGAACAATGTAATCTTTTGATACTCTCGTTTATTGAAACTCTTGTTTGAATTATATGTTTTTCATATGCGTTTATTATCAATTGTTGGATTCTCATACTGTGCTTAATGCCTTTATCGTTTAACTCATTCGGTAATTGATCTTTGACTTTATTGATACGGGGACGTACAGTAATGGCACGAAATGGTGAGATTTTCCTTGGTTAAGCAATACCACCTAGGGATAGGGAGTAGGACGACCAATTGTATTTGTTTCCGTTTGTAATGCGTTGCTAGTTGCTAGGGGAGGCTAGGGATAGCAAGCCGGTAGTTAGTAATAGGCCCTTTTCGCCGAGGGATCGGGCTAAGGGGAGGCCAAGAAAGTTTGCATGCAATTGGATAATAAAGCTATTTAAACAAGAGGAGTAAATAAAAGAGAGAGGATTAGATGAAATTGTAAACCCCCAACAACTTCATTCATCCATTGCCTAAATCTTGTCAATTGAATCACACATTGCATATTTATTTTCTGTCATTGCATCCACCATAATTATTGAATTTTTCTCCGCAAGTCTTACGATTTTGATTCACGTGAACGATATGGCCTTTCGAGTCTCATGGGAAGAACGATAATGGGTTTTACCATTTTTATTACTTGATACGATTTGGTACACTTGTCAATCCGCTAACAAGTTTTTGGTGCCGCTGCCGGGGACTCGAGGTTTGACTTATCAAGTAGTGTGAATTGATTGAATTTGACTTGTTTGTAATTATTTAATTTTTCATGATTGTTTTTATTTTTTTTTGTTCTAATAAATGTTCTCTAGAGTTTTGTGCCTAAAATTTACAGGATGCAGTTTGGACAAGAAGTTGATTATATGGGCACTCAATCATACCAAAATAATTTCAATCACTGGTGGGAACCTCACTCATACCTTGATCAAAATGAAAAAGAGAAACAATCATCTTTAAGAAAAGAAACGTTGGGGGAAATTGAACAACGTTTAATGGATGAACAAATCTCTTGTGCATTAAAGTCTCAGGGCATTATTGGGGTTAATACTGAGGTAGACCCCAGGGAAGAATGTCAATCTGCTATCTTTGCGAATGATAAAATAAATTATGAAGAAAAGATAGAAGAAGATGAGATAACAAAAGCATTAATATCTCTGGGTATTATTAGGGGTAACATTGAAGTTAACCCCAAGAAGGAGGATATTCCTGAAGAAGAGGATACTGCTGAAGAGAAGATAGAAGAAGATGAGATAACAAAGGCATTGATATCTCAAGGTATTATTCGGGGTAACACTGAAGTTGACCCTAAAGAGGAATATCAAGTAACTATCTTTGAAAATGATAAGTTGAGTGAGGGAAAGAAAAATGAGAAGAAAGAAGAAGTGATTGAAAAAAAAAATTTAGAAAATGTGTGAAAAGAAAAAAGAAGAAAACATGGAAAAATAAAAAGAAAAAGTTTAAGGAAAAGATTGAGAAAAGATGGAAGATGAGAAAGAAGAAAAGACTATATGCAAGGCCTCATCCTCATCAAAGGTAAAAGAGGAAGAGCAAAGAGAAAAAAAGATCACAGGCAAAACTTTTTCTTCTTCATAAGAAATATCATAGGAAAGGAAAGAAATTTATGTCCCCCAAGGAGATCTTCAAGAAATTGGAGATCAAAGTTCCTATGATTAATACATGGAAACATGTGCTTGGTGTTCTTAATTTTCTGAAGAAATTCAGCAGAAAGAAGAAGAAAAGAGTATCAAGAAAGAAGAAACACAACATTTACTGATGAATGCCACTGGGATAGCATCTACTGAGGGATGCTAGAAAGTTTAAGTATCCACTGAAGGATACAGGAAGGTTCACCCACTGATGGGTGATGGTAAGGTTTGCACCTACTGATGGGTGCTAGAAAGGTTTGGGTCAGGCTCGTGACGGTAAACAAGCGCTACCTGGGAGGCAGCCCAGTTATTTGTGTGTTGATTGATTGTTTGTTTGTTTTTGAGCCCTGTTTGTAGTACATCATAGGTTGCATAAACATCTGAGTGGGGGAAGTCTTGAAAAATAAAATCAGGTGCTGCAGAAAAAAATTTCAAAAAGAAAAAAAAAAGAATTTTTTTTTGGAAGGGGAAGTACCGCTCACCGTCGGGTGGTGCGACTTTGCTGCCGGGCGGTAGCGACGAGACATCTAACCCGAGCCCTTTAAAGCTGGGCGGGTTTGGGTGTTCTGCACTCCATTTTTCCTCTTTGCATTTCGCCCAACAGTATTTTTGGCTTGTAGCACCCAATTGACATCCTCAAAGAGCTTCCCAAAGAGTTTTTCCCCAAATTCTCATCACCCACTCACATTGCCAAATTTTTTTGTTTCAAATTTGGGGGTTTTTGGTGAGAAGTGTGCTTTAGGAGGTTTTGCATCATCAATTGAAGGATTTCTTGCAAGCATTGTATTTCTCCACTCAAGTAAGTTGTGCAATTTCATTTCTGGTTTCTAATTGTGGGATTTGATATAAGAACATGCTTAGAAACATGACAAGTTAGGGTTTTCATTTTCCTTGCATGAATTGGTGGATTGGGAACTGTTTTGACTCATTAAGATGCATGAATCCTGTTTGAATGGATGAATTTAGTGTTCGAGTGGAGAATAGGGTCATTAGAACAGGTTTTCGAAAAAATTGTTGTCGCACCGCCGGGCGGTCTTGATGTACCGCCGGGTGGAATTGTTGCTGTTGAATACTGCCGGGCGGCAGACCCTTGCCGCCGGGCGGTCTGCTGTAGATTCCTGAAAAATGCTTAATTTTAATACGGAGGGAAACCCTTTTTCACTCCTAGTGTCGAACTGTTCGGTCTATAAATGCTTGATGATTTATTCACCACTAATGCTAGATTCCTATGGTCTGTTGTGCATTATAAATTTTGCAGGGATGTCATCATCAGTACGAAGGGGGAAAAATACTGGCAGCAAGAGGAAGGAACTTGAGAGGCCAAGAGGGTTTGATTCCCAGAGGTTCCTTTCTAGGCATCATGAGGAGCACTTCGCAACTGTGCAAGAAAGGAGATTACTGATGGAAAGGAAAGTCGCATTTGTCACTGACCTGGCTCCTCAATTTGGAGAGGAGATTTTCAGAAGAGATTGGATGAGGCTAATAACCTACCCTGCACCAGCCAGTGTGGAATTGGTGAAGGAATTTTACACCAATGCTATTTCCAGGAGTGGAATTGCAGCTGGACAGTATAGAAGTTTTGTAAGGGGACATATTGTTAAGTATGACCCTGAAACAATAAACAGCTTCTTAGGCACGAAATGGCCAGGAGAGCAGTGCCATTATGCAACTCGCTTTAGTTTGCTTGAGGATATCGCTGAGATGGAAACGATTCTATGCCTTCGTGAAAGGTGTTTTCAGACAAATGCCAGTGGAGCACGGGTTAATATTAGGAGGTTAGACTTGTCACCTTTGGCAAGATTTTAGATGGCCTTCACCCATGCCAACATCCAACCCTGCTCACATATCTCCGATGTCACGATATAGAGGAGCTGTCTTATCTATTGTATGCTGAAGCAACTGGATGTGAATGTCGGGCAGATTATTGCTGACGAGATACGCAACTGCGCTACCACTGCGAGTAGCAGAACACCGTTGGGACATCCATCTCTTATTACTTTTCTCTGCCAACTGGGTGGGGTGGATACTGCAGTTCCTCCGTATGAGAGACCCATGAGTGTTATCGATGCTGCTTACTTTCAGCAGTACTGTGTTGAGGGAGGAGAAGCAGGAGCAACACCCAGGGGACGTCGTAGGAGAGCTGCATCACAGCAGGATCATGTTCCTGATGGTCCAGCACAACATGCAGAGCCATTTCAGATGAGGGACATGTATATGTCTATGATGGAGGCCAGGATGGAGGCTCTTTACAGGGGGCAGACAGCAACTGCTGAGATGATAATTGGGATGTATGATCAGCCACCAACACATAGGTGGACCATGGATGAGTATCATGCAGCAATGGCTTGGCCTCAGGAGCAGGGTCAGAGTAGTGGTTTTGGTGCAAGCAGAGCACCAAACACAGATGGAGACGACTTTGAGGATGCTTGAGGGCATCTACTGATAGTTGCCCATATTATAGACATGATTTTTTTTCTTTTCTTCTCTTGTCATCTTTCACTTTTGCATTTTAAATTTTTAGAATAGGTTAAAATTTTATTTTTCAGTGTGTATGCTTGACTTGAATACTTCTTTTCTGAAGATGTTTTGACTAACTATTTTGCATGCTGAGTTTATTTGATGATGATCTGATGTGAATGATTATTGAGTTGTGTGCATGTTAACATCCTGTGAAACAGATGTGTGATGAAGTATGATTGTGGTCATGATGCTAAGGAGGATGTATGAATGACTGTGCGTGAGAAAGCATGTTGTGTGAGGCATTGAGCCCCAGAGATTTTATTGTTGTATGTATTGTTCATATTGAAGCATAGATTTTATTGTCTTAATCTTGATGATTGATTGATTTTTGTGTGAATGTCAAATGATCAAGGCCATGTTTGAAAACCCTTTTCTAGCTAAACTTTCACCCAAAATGCTTTAAAGATTATATCCTTTTTGAACCTTAGCCTGAAACAGGATGAAACCCTTTGATTTGAAATTTGTTATCTTGAGTTGGGTTGAGAATAATTGTATGGAATGAAAAGGTTCAAGTTTGGGGTTGCATGGGGAAAATGGAAAGGAAAAAAGAAAAGCATTGAGCTCAAATGTTGAGAAGCAAAATACATGAGTATAGAAAAAGAAAAGAAAAGAATAAAAGCATGAAGATGAGCTCAATGAAAAAGAAAAAGGGAAGAAGCTGGGAATGAGTGAAATTGGTTACAAAGAGAGAGTTTAAACTTGAACCTTTTCATTGATGAAATAGTTCTTTTGACTCAAGAATTTTTTGTGATCCAGAAAAACCAATTTTTCTTGATAGCCCGACCTCATTACAAGCCTTGGAAAAGTCATTTTGATGACATTTGCATGGAAAGATGTTGATTATTTGAGATGAATGGCAATTTTATTTTATGTGACTTGTGAACAATAAAGAATGGAGTGCTACCCTAAACACTTGAGTGATTGAGTGAAACACTTGCTTGGTGAGAACTTCTAAAGTTCATGATTGCATTTTTTGTTTAGTGGACTGATCATTCATACTGTGTAGCATCTGTTGAGGAATGCATGAGCTCAATTACGTTGAGAACAAGCATGCATCTTGATTTGAGTTCATTGATTATCTGAAATTGAGTAAGTTTTGTCATGTACCTTGGAAATGTTGAATCTTTGGATGAAAGGGTAGAAAGTCAAGCTCTGTTTTGTTCTGTTTTGCTTGAGGACAAGCAAATTTCTAAGTTTGGGGTTGTGATAACGGTTGAAAAACCGTTATTTTCATATGGTAATTTGAACTAAATTACGCCCTTTATTGCTTAGAATGAGCTTGAAATCAAACAAAACTCAATAAATGAGTCAGTCGAGAGTCAAAAGCTTTTTTTAGCGATTTTATGCTTGTTTTGTAGCAAAATTGACAGAAGTGAAGATTGGGAATAAAGATGAAGGTCATAGACTTAAGAAAAGCAAGAAAATCAAAGAAAAGAAGAGTCGAGGCATCGCCCGTGGTAGACCCCTGGCGCCGGACGGTCAAACGGGAGGAGAAGACACCAGCATTGGACGCTGGGCGGTAGACCCCTGCCGCTGGGTGGTTTTGCGGCACGAGGGAAACCGCTGGGCGATGGTGCAATTTAAGGTCCACCGCTGGGCGGCAAAGTGTGACGCCGGGCGGTGGTCAGCTGGGCTTGGGCCTATTTTTCTGCTGCGCTTCTCACCTATAAATAGCCCTGTTACGAATTCCAATTCATTCTTTTGACAGAGGAGGGCGGCCATACCTACTTTGCATTCTTTGGAGAGGATCTCTTGGATGCTTAGGCTCCTTTTCGTCTTTTCTAGGGTTTGCTTTCCACATCTTCCATTATTTTCATCTTGGTTCACCATGACTATGGTGAACTAAACCCTTTTTGTTGTTGGGGGAACAATGTAATCTTTTGATACTCTCATTTATTGAAACTCTTGTTTGAATTATATGTTTTTCATATGCGTTTATTATCAATTGTTGGATTTTCATACTGTGCTTAATGCCTTTATCGTTTAACTCATTCGGTAATTGATCTTTGACTTTATTGATACGGGGACGTACAGTAATGACACGAAATGGTGAGATTTTCCTTGGTTAAGCAATACCACCTAGGGATAGGGGAGTAGGACGACCAATTGTATTTGCTTCTGTTTGTAATGCGTTGCTAGTTGCTAGGGGAGGCTAGGGATAACAAGCCGGTAGTTAGTAATAGGCCCTTTTCGCCGAAGGATCAGACTAAGGGGAGACCAAGAAAGTTTGCATGCAATTAGATAATAAAGCTATTTAAACAAGAGGAGTAAATAAAAGAGAGAGGATTAGATGAAATTGTAAACCCCCAACAACTTCATTCATCAATTGCCTAAATCTTGTCAATTGAATCACACATTGCATATTTATTTTCTGTCATTGCATCCACCACAATTATTGAATTTTTCTCCGCAAGTCTTATGATTTTGATTCACGTGAACGATAAGGCCTTTCGAGTCTCATGGGAAGAACGATAATCGGTTTTACCATTTTTATTACTTGATACGATTTGGTACACTTGCTAATCCGCTAACAACTATATGAACCAATGACACTTGACGTGTGTTAGAGGTTCATCACAATACACCCTCATAATCCTGACTGTTATTGTTGTGTTGTTCTTACTAGATCATGCACGTGCCCAATATTCATGAGTGCTATAGAGATCATGCCAATATCTCATGTAAGCGGCCCCATAAAACACTCATATAGGTGATTTCATCAAGTTATATGTTACAAATCATACACCACCCATAAGAGATAGAAAAATCATTAAAAAATTTTGTTTAAATTAGAATTCTTTCACCATATAAGATTTTAATTACAAAGTTTAACCTTTAATTAATGCAGTCTCTAGCATTTTTACACACACACACACCCCATAGGAATGGACATATTTGTTTTAAAATCAATTTAATGTTATCAAAATTAACAAGTGATTTATTTTTACTCGTATGAACCTTATTCATGGGATCTCCAATCACAAAGGTTGAGTTACTATCACTTGTTTGTTTGCACGCGACTTAAGTTCCATTATTCTTTATGTTTCTAAGATCATATTTCTTCCCAAAGTTTTTGTTAGAAGATATGCTAAATTCCATTCGAACTTCACATAATTAATGAAAATAGTTTCACTTTTTAGAAATTGTTTAACCAAATTGTGTCTCAATTTATATGTTTGTTCTTTCCATTGTAATTCTTGTTTTCAGCTATAGCTATTATTGATTGATAATCACAATGTATTGACACCGATGGGGTTAGTTTCATTCCTAGTGGAATGTTCACTAAAAAGTTTTTTAACCACTCAGCCTCACTACCAGTCATCTCAAGAGCAACAAACTCAGATTCAATTGTTGATCTTACAATAATTGTTCCTCTGGTTGATCTCCATGTAATCACACCACCCCCAAGTGTGAAAACATAACCATTAGTGTGTATTTTTTTCTTATCTGAATCAAAGACCCAATGATCATATTTGTACCTTTCTAGTACAACGAGAAATCCACTATATTCAATGGGATAATCCATTGACCCTCCTAAGTATTTCATAAGCCTTGCAAGTGCATCCTAGTGTTCTTGATATGGACATTGAGTGTACCTACTTAGTCTACCTACTGCATAAGCAATATCAGGTCTGGAAAAGTTCATCAAACGCATTAAGCTCCCAATTATCTAGGCATATTAAGGTTGAGATATAGGTTCTTCTTTATTTTTCATTAATTTAGAGTTAACATCATAAGGGTACTACTCATTAGTTTGAAGTCATAATACCCAAACTTCTTAAAAAGTTTCTCAATGTATTGTTCTTGGGATAGTAATATACTATCTTTTTTCGTTATGATTCTAACACCTAAAATTATATTGGCTCCACCCATGTCTTTCATTTCAAAACTTGATCCTAAAAACAATTTAGTTCTAGTGACAATCTCATTTCATGTACCAAAAATTAACATGTCATCTACATACAATCATATAATGACACAATCACCATTTTAAAATTTAGAATAGATACATTTATCAGTATCATTAGGTGAAAAACCATCACATAATAATACATTATCAAGTTTTTCATGTCATTGATTTAGTGCTTGTTTCAACCCATACAAAGATTTTAAAAGTTTTCATACTTTATTCTCTTGACTATGTGCAACACACCCTTCAGATTGAGTCATATAAATTTCCTCCTCTCAATCAACATTCAAAAGGGCAGTTTTGAGATCCATTTAGTGTATCACTAGCTTATAGATAGCTGTTAAGGCTAATAACACTCAATAGAGAAAATCCTAGTCATAGAGGCAAATATGTCAAAATAACCTATGTTAAGTTTTTTAGTAAATCCTTTTACTACTAATCTTTCCTTATACTTTTGTATAGATCAATTAGGGTGATACTTTTTGATATCTCTCAGATTTTGCACTTTTATTTGTGTTTAGAAGTCTAGGTTAGTGTATTTTAGTCTTTAATTGTCTAGAATTAGGATAATTTTTAACTTTTCTTTTAATTATTTAATTTTGTAAAAATGTGATTAAAAAGGTATTCTTAGGAGTATTTTTGGTGTTCTTTAAATAAATAGTAATTTGCTAGTAACTACAAATATAAAAAATGATTTTTCTCCAATTTCGCTTAGCCTTTATTTTTCATTTTTTTTCACTATTTAACCTTTTTCTATTTTTTTAGAAGTGCCCTGGTCAACTGGGCTAAAAGGTTAACAAATGCATTGGGCCATTGCTGAGGGCTAGATTTGGAGTAGCTGGTTTGGATTCCAGTTAAATGAAACGAAGTGTGTTGAGGACGTGCAGCTGCTATCTTGAATTTGACATTTAAATTGGACCAGTTGCAAGCCTTGGACGCTGATTGAAGAAGCTTTGTTGTGAATTGGGCCAACACTATTGAATAGAAATGATTTGGGTTGCTGTAATGGGCTGCACTTCACTTTAACGTCGTCGTTTTGGTGAGTGGCTGCTGCCTTTGGGGGTGCTCGAACAAGTGATTCATTTGTCCAAATGTGAAGAAAAGAACTCCCTTGTGCTAGGGTTCGATAATGAGACATAGAAAGGGAGCTTCAATAGCTCAGGGGATGCTTGCCCAGAGAGATGATCAGTGCACGTGCGGGAGGTTCAATCGACAAAATCGGTAGAGAGGTTGAATATGATCAAAGGGTGCATACGCCAGTTCTTAAGCAAAGTGAACAGAGACCATCCAATTGAAGAAAAGAGCGCAACATCGAAGGTTCCCCATCTTTTTTCCCTTTTTCTTTCTCTACTTTGTTTTTGGACCCTATAAAAGGGTATGTAAATAGAATTTTGGTGGGAATCACAAGAGGGTGACAGACTCTGCGAACGATTGTGTGGTGGAGGGTGACAGACTGATGAGTCGATATTTTATTGATTTCACTTAGTTTATTGTGCTAGAATTAATCAGGGAATTGTGCTTAATTGTCCGGTATTTTTCTGTTTCTGCTAATTGTGCTTAATTTGACCGAAAATTCTAATTTTAATTAATTTGAATTATCTGAGCTAATTATTTGCATTATTTATTGCAGAGAAAATTTTGGAAATACAATTTGGGACATTTAGAGATTAAATGAGAATTATTTTGGACTGAAAAGAAATGGCAATTGGGTCCAAATAAAAGATGCATTCAATTGATGAGGTGCGCATGAAATTGGGCTGGAATTGGAAAAACATGCTTAAATTGAAGAAAGGCTGCAACACATGAAGCAAGCACGTTACTTTTAATAGATTTGAAGAGAATGGAGCAAGCCCATTGGACGGTGATTCCAGCTGGATCAAAATTGCTAGCAGTCTATGTGAGAGAGCAACACATGTCCTTGCACACTTGCCACGTCCAGCCCTTTCATTAAAAAGGGGAAGTGCTGATTGCATTTTTTTTAAAGTCCAAAGCACGGCGCTGTTGAGGGAACACACAACACCACGGCCCAAAGGGAGAAAAGGCAGCACACCTCCACGCACATAAGCTTTCATATTGGATTTAAATTGGGAGGTCCAGCATTGGAAAGAAAGGGCTGCTCGGTAATTCACATTATGCTTGGAGAGAAGAAAAAGGAAGTGATGTTCATTTTTGTTGCAGCCAGCATCATGTGGTGGCAGAGAAGAAGTGGCCCAAGTGCAGCAACTTCCAGCATGTGTAGCATCCAACAACTTCAAACATCCAGCCGCAGCCTACACATGGTCCAGCTGTTTGGATTTGGAGGTGCCTATGGAAGGTGCAACAACAAGTTGATAGAGAAGCCCAACTGACTAAAGGAGCGCTAGGAGGACTCCACGTTGCAGCTTATGTCCAAGAGCATGCTGAATTGTTTCTTGGTGAGTCCAGCAGCAAAGGCAGCTCACGGCCCAACGAAGAGAACAACAACTGATTTCTTCATCCAGCCAGGCTGCACGTACAAAAAGAAGCAAGACTCATGCGTTCAAAAATATTGAGAAGTCCAGAAGTCTCAGCCCATGGCAGCAAAAAGTAGTCCACGTGCAGCAAAAGAAGCAACACCTCCAAGGTCCAACAAGCAGCGGTCAGCTTGCAATGGCCAACAAACAACTTGGATTAAGTGGTTTACAAAATGCAACAGCTGCACTCACGGCCTAAAGAACAGGCTAGGACGTGAAACGAACAACAGCTGCAACTCAAGCACATAGATTGGTCCAATCTCCACACCAACACAACAACACGCTAGTGAGGAGCTGCAACAGCCACGTCTTCACCAATGCTCACGGACACCTTTGGGTTTCAGCAGCATTCACGGCCCATAATGATTGAAGTGAGGAAGCATCCAACAGTTACAAGGGAGGAGTAAAGGCTGTCACGGTTCTAGAACAACAGCATGCGGTGTAGCAAACAACACATGGCCCAGCAACAAAGTTTTTCTTCACGAACAACAACCTTGATCCAGCAAAGAAAAGAAGAGCATCGCACCACCTCCCTGCTGCACTCCACAATCACGCCCAACATATATGAAAAAAAAAGAGAGAAAAGGAACTGATTGAATTATGAAGCTCCATACTGCATTTCCACATGGTGCACACGGACAACAACATTCGTTCACGTGAGAAAAGGGTTGCCACGGCCCAACAACAGCAACGAGACACGTCCAACATTTGGAGAGGAAGCAACAACCCATATTTGAAGCGGTCCAGCAAGCTTGGTTATTTTGGAGAGGCACACGTTCAACAGCATGTCACGGTCCAGGCTAGGAGAGAAAAACCTCCACCAGCGGGCTTCGTGAAGAGCTGCAGCCCGTTTCCACATTCCAACAGCACCCCTGCGGACAGCAAGCAACCCATCAACACTTCAGTGTCCAGCAGCTACCAAGGGGCCTAGGGAGCGGGAGAAATAATTAGGTTGAAGGACTTTTAGAATACGACATCCTTCATTTTAGGGAAGAGAGCCGCCACGGAGGGAGAGCACATAGCTGCATTTAACATTTTGCTTATGGAAGAAGATGTAACATGATTTTACTTTGCAAGCTGCTCACACATTATCAATTTCATTTCCTTCCTTTGGAGAAAGAGACACTCATTTATTAGGCTAAATTAACTTTGCTGGAATGTTTTAAGTCATTTTACTCATGTGCGGTTTTTCTATATTAATTACCTTTTTGCAATTCTGGTGCTTTATTTTATTGTTCAATATTTGATTGTTGGATGCAGTTACGGTTTCGACATCTTTGCATTAGATGTTTTTTTTCCTTGTTTCCAACTCACGGTGACATATTTAATTTCTTTCTTTAAGAGAAGCACTTTTGCATTGAAAGTTTAATTGCAAGCTTATTTTATTGCCACATGTTTTTTTTTTTGCATAGACATTTCAATTCGAATGCCAACAACACTTTGCACTTTTACATTGTTTCTTTAATTCCAGCCGCATAGTTATTATGATAGACGCGTTGTTTTTTTTAATTAATGGAAGACACTGCAATTCAATTGACTCACGCACCTTATGCATTTCATTTATTTTTCTTTAAGTGTTGTATAGTGATGGAGCAATAGATTAATTAGATTTAGGTGCATTTATTTTGTTCAGCCATTAGTTTAAGTGTATCTGTGCATTTTAATGTTTAGCTTAAGTGTTGCGTTTAAATACCACACCACGTGTTTCTTTATTTTCCGTTCCATTTTAATTAGTTCACTCATCTTGTTTTAGGATCGTTCAATTTACTGTTTTCGTTCACCATGTTGTCTATTCTATCCGATTTTGTTAATTTAGTTGTGATGTTAGCTTAAGTTAGTCATCTTGGTCATTAATAAAATTATAATATTTCCTTGAGATTTCTGGACTGTAATTGTGTTTGCCACTCTGACTTGGTTAATGTGAAATTTGTTTTTGCACTTGCAATTGGGTATACGTTTAGTTGCCCAGTTGGTGTTGAGTCTTCACTTAGTTGATGAAACTGCATGGTGTAAATTGGATTTGATGTTAACATTGCGTTCTCTTAGTTCGCTTTTATGAAAACATGATTAACCTTTGCTTAGTTGGTTAACTGTGTTGGATTAGAGGTTCAAGTCGTTGCTTTATTTTGTTGATCTTTGATTGGAAGCATTGTAATTAAGTTAATGACCAACCGTTTTCATTCTGTCTTTGAAACCGTGTTTGCATCTGTGTTTACATTGTTGTTTGCATTCTTATTTTAATTTTGTTTATCCGCATTCACAAACTTTTCAACCACCCCCCACTACGTGTTAGACTTAACTCTCGAACCACATTTGGTCCTTGAGAGACGACCTAGGAGTCACTTCCTAGTACTATACTGCATTCCTAATTGCACATTAAATTTGTATGGGGTGCGACAACCCATCATAGACTCCACCCAAGAGACTTTGAGAGCGAGTAGTTAAGGTTTCTGCGTTTCTTAGTGTAGCTGCTGGATTCTTGGGTTCTTGATCGAGGCTCACGGTGGTGACAGGCCGTGGAGGTCTCGATCGTGTGCTTTTCTCGGTCTCTTCACTTTGTATTTCCGTTTCAATCTCAATCAATTTTACTTTGTGCACTGATTCTATTATGTTATACTTTCAATTCTAGTTTTGTTTTCAATTCAACGATTCTTTACACTTTCTATTGATTCAATTGTAGTTTTTGATGTTTAATTGCCTTGATAGTGATAGATAAATCTAATATTGAATCCTGATGCCTCTGGAGATTTGATTTGTGCATTTTACACTTTCTAACGAGGTTTTGATTTGTTTCAGTAGTTAGATTCTATAGTTCAATTTCGTTTTCGTTCACACTGGTTCTATCTTTGTATCGCATTTCTGTTCACTTTTAGGTACAATTTCTAAGTCTGTGAGATGTTGAATTTTGATAGATAGTTGTTGTTAGGTTCTTTTACTTGGTTGATCTTAGTTTAAGCATTGTTTCTTGATCTCAATTGTTGTTTCTGATGTGCTGTTTTGATAATTGGATTTTAAATTCTTAGATCTTAGGTTGTTTGCTCATTCCACTTTGACTTTTCACTTCATTATACTATTCTTTCACTGTCCAGATTAAGTTCATTTTTTTTTGTATCATTTCATTTAGGTTCATGTCATTTAGCATTTAGATTTCCTTGCTTTTATATTCGTTGAAATAGCATTGGTTGTTTTTGTCTCATTTTTTCTGTACTTCATTTTTTCTTTCTTTAAACAGATTTTAGTCTAGCTTTTCTTTCCCTTTTTAGTTTTATTTCTTTCATTTATTTTCCCCACCTTGCAGTAGATAATTAGTAAATAAAATAACAAGATTTTAACTAGACATTTGAAAACTTAATTGTACCGAGTTCGTGGATTGATACCTAGGTTGTCCCTATACTACATTAGTCGGGAAACTTAGTTTGTTCTGATTTTAGGCGACAAAAATCAGTTTAACACTTTTTCTTAAAGATCCACTTACAACAAATGAGTTTTACTCCTTTAGGCAAATGTACTAAGGTCGAAGTACTATTTTTCTGAATTGGTTCAGTTTCAGTCCTAATGGCCTTATCCCAATTTTTTTGCGTCAAGAGCACTAGTAGCTTCTACAAAGATACTTAGACCATTATCAATGAGATAAGTATAAAATTGATTACCAACGGAAGTTTCCTTCTCTGTCTTTTGCTTCTTCTTAAATCCTCACATGAGACATCACTATTATCATTATCAACAGGTTCAGACGTCTCATTAATCTTTAAGGGAGACACATGTTCAAAAAACTCTGTAGTTTTTCTCTCCTATATAGAGTTACTCTCAAGCATATCAATTATAAGAACAAGAAACCTATAGGCAACACTATGTTCAGTATAGCCTAAGAACATGCAATTAGAGGTTTTAGAGCCTATTTTTCTTTTCTTAGGATCAAGTTACATCACCTTAGCAAGGTTCCTCCACAGTCTTAGATGTTTAAGGTTAGGTTGATAACCTCTCCACATCTCTTAGGGCTTTTTACAAGTTTTCTTATGATGTATTCTATTTTTGTAAAATCATGCAATAAGTGTGACTTCTTCCCAAAGGTTATCAGATGCACTATAACTAATAAGCACAACATTCATCATTTTCTTAAAAGTTTTATTCTTTCTCTCAGCTACTCCATTAGACTCAGGTGAGTATGGTTACTTCATGGATAATACCTCTCTAACACAAAACTCATTAAACAGAACATATTCACCATCACTATCTATATAATCTAATCCTCTTAATTTTCTTATTCAATTGATTTTCTACTTCTGCTTTATAAGTTAAAAACATAGCAAAGGCTTCATCTTTATGTTTGATTAAGTACCAGAGTCTACCACTCACTTGCTCACATTGGTAATTAAATTTACTTATGGAACAACTATAGCAATAATATCATCTTCTTCAACTATATTTTCCCTAGGAGGATTGTTGTTTTTTGCTTTGCGCCTACACCTTGGTGTATGATGGTCCGACTTTCTACACACGAAACAATTTCCTTTCTTCTTAAAAATGGGGTTAGATCCGTCGGGACGAGATTTTTAAAATTATTTTTTCTATTGTGATAAGGTTTTTGTTTGTACCTTTTTAAAACATGTTTTTCTTCTACCATATTTGCTTTTGTAGACAAAGCTTTGGCCCTTACAGTAGCACACTTTTTCTTGTTGGTATCTTCAATAATTATATGTGTGATAAGTTTTGGAAGCGACACCTGCTTGTGTCCGTGTTTTAATTATTATTTCCAATCAGTCCAAGATTATGAAAAGTTCTCGATCATAAGTTCTGAAACAAATTCATCGGGTAGAAGAATATTCTTTGCTTTGATATCTTCAAGAAACTTGTGGTACTCATTACTTTGAGACTTTATGACTTTATCTTCAATCATTTCTCAATGGTAGTAGTTTCTAATGACAAACCTTTGTCTAACGATATTATTTGATTAGTCTGCCATGTGGAAGACCACCCTAAAACACGAAGGGAGTTGTGGATGGTGATAAAGGAATTGATTGATAGATGAAGGAATGAATGAGTGCCACTAGAAGCCTTTTAATGGTCTCCTTTTATAGAGTTTTAGCCGGGCCTTAGCTATAATTTTATTGAAGATCCAAGAATACTGATTTCAATTGCTAATTTGAGTTCTATTGTTGTAGATAGTTGCTTACAAATTTTGTGTAGTTTTTGTGCAAAGATTTAAGGTTTAGAGATTAATTTTATAAAACTATATTACCTTCAAGATTATCTCAAAGATTAATCACAAGATTTTCTTTAAGAATATCTTCAAGATTATCTCGAAGAATATATATCTTCAAAGATTTAAGAACTTTAATCTTGTTCACGTTTATTAGTATTTTATTGAATAATAATATTTTATCTCATATTACAAAATACATGAAATATGTTCAAAATAATAACAAAAATAAAAAACTTCAAGTGAAAAGCCCACGCTTAAAATCATAAACTCTGTTGGGCATAAATCCAAGATCATTGGGCAAAGAGGCATTGAGGGTTAGCCACCCTAGGCATAATGGGGCTGAGCAACAGCTCCCTAGGCTTGAGCAGGCTGAGCGCCAACTCTCTGAAGTTGAATGATACTTTGTTTTTCTTGTTTTATAATTTATCTTCACATCTTTTAAGAACACTTTATCTTTTTTATCAAGTGGGGTAACTTATCTTCTTATAACACTAGGAATTGTCCAAATGTGTTTTTTCTACGATGACGCTTTTAGACGATTCATCTTGACACCTTCCAATGATGATTTATAAGCTTCTTCTATATTTAGCTACACAAACACACATTAGAATGTTTAAAAAAGGCTAATGTTTTCATACTCAAAGCTTAATTTACTTCTTTAAAACAAATCTTAATTAAAACAACATATCTAAACACAATAGTTATCTAAGAAAACCAAGTTTAAATGGTGCTTAATGAGTGCATAAATGTGAACTTACCATATACTTAGTTTCATCGTACAATCCTTCTGCCTTTAAGAAGTTTTGTCAAATCTCAAGTTTTATTCTTTATAAAGGATCGATATTTCTCATGCATAACCACATTTCACTTGTCAAAATATGCAAAAGTGATTACACCACAATATGTGCATGGTTCAAAAAATGATTCAATATTTGATGCAATAGTTAAAACAAAAGGCACCACCTTATCAAGCCTATACCTCATAGAGGTTTAGTTATCTTAGTAGACCTTTGAATTACAATTAGTTGTTACATCTGAATGATCTCATCTTCAAACTTTAACTAGCACACATATGTATAAATCTCCTGTGAATCTCTTCCAATGTAACTAAATGCTTTAGAGGATTGTTGTAGTGTCTAAATGACAAATTCATTTACATCCACCTATTACATAACTCATTCACACTTACTTGAACTTTATCATACTTTAGAAGAGAAAATTAGCCTCTACTTAGAATCACCCTTTATAGATGAAAACATTTTAAACTCTTTTGTTCCTAGTCAATAGCCTAGAAGAACCCAACCCCATTCCTAATTTTGGGTTATAGTGTACTATTGTCTACATAATAGAAGTATTGAATCCATTAGTACAAAAGATTGGTTCATAAAAAAACATGTTGTAATGATAGTTCCAAATCAATACCTCCCATAAAAAATAAAATGAGATTACATATATCTTACTCTTTCTAACAAGGTGTTGTTCATCCTTTCAACTACTTTATTTTATTCTTAAATATGACAAATAGTGTACCTTCATCTTTATAGAGGTTGTCTAACTCTTTAAAGTAAAATTCCAACTCATTATATGTTCTTAAATGTTTAACATTGCTAATTTGATTAAGTATAAAGTTACACCAATATTTGAGTTAAACAAAAATTTTATATTTATGCTTTATTATGAATATTCAATCATCCTTGAATAGTCATCATTGATAAGGAGGAAATATCTATCTCCTCTGAACATAATTCAATGTGCCCTTCATATTGTGAAGCGACTTAGGAAAGCATTCTCTATGATGCTTGTAGTGTTCATAGAAGTGTGATTCTTTTTTTTTTTTAATTTTAATCATTATAAATATCTAAAATTAATTTTTCTCATCATGATAAATATTTATTTTAGTAATTTTAAAATAAAAGTAAAGTTTCCATACTAACAAAGACAATGACGAAAATGATTTGAAATGATCGTTTAAGCTTTTGTATGATAAACATATAAACCATCAATGACGGTACATTACATTAAAGACAAAAATTAAGCTTAGATCTTTTAGGAATTAAAACAATAGAAACGGTTTACCAGAATCACAACCAGAAGTCATTTTAATTAACTATGTGAAAATTAACAAATAATAATAATAATAATAACAAAATAATATAAATAACAATAAAAATTATAGTGATCAAATTGGGAACTTATACTTTTTAATAAAGCAATCATACCCATACTCTAAAAATTAAAATTGAGACAAACCAACCATTTTCCTATATATTATTTACCAAGTAATAATTGGTATCTTTTTTTTTTCTGTTCGAAAAGTAGTAGATAAACATAAGGATTTTTTTTGGAACTTAAATGCCACTCTTTCAAAATAAAGAAAATCATGTAAAACACTGCCATCACACAATCATGGTCTTTGACATTTAGTGAGAGTTATGAGGAGTACATAGTTACAAGCACATAGATTTTAGTTTAGATAGAAATAGAAATATCAGGAGTAGAACTTAAAGCAATAAGCACTCCATAAATGTAATAAAACTCTTCTCCCATGATTAGGAGTCAGAAATCAAAGGTTCTTCTTCCATGATTGAGGCTTCCTTGTTGCTAACGGCAGTATAAGCTGGGCAAACATGTAATGTAGTGCATATATCTGTTGTTTTCAGGTACTTCTCTGCTTTCACAATAATCAGAGGTCCATATTCAAAAACCATCCTCTTGCACTACAAAACAAAAAATCACCATTAAAAGAGAGGAAATAATTGATCATGAAAATTATCTTTGTGGTGTGTCTCTTCGGTGTATGAATTTGTCTTAGCGTAAATATATATATAAACTACATATGACTAGATAATGTTTTTATATTGTCAATGCATATACTAAGACATTTATTTTATTATTTTAATTAAAATTAGAGTTAATAGAAGTTCATGTTAAAGGTTATAGATTACCAAAATGAAACACAAATATGCATGCTAAAACAGTACTAAAAACACTTCAAGGAGTGAATATAAATTTTATCCATTACTAATTATTGTTATGAGACTTTAGGCGATCTTAACCTTCTTTTGTGAGATTTATATATTTTAAACTCTGCTGCTGCCCCACAAATAGAAAAGTTTATCCAGTTCCAACAGAACAAAATTATTTCATTTATTTGGTTGGACAATCCTTTGGACGGTGAAGTGAGAATAATGTCACCAATTTGCACACAAGAGCTCAATTATTGGCTAGGTAAGGAGGTTGACAGCGGAGATAAACCATTAAATGAAAATACCTGTGGGCAAAAACTATGGTTGCAAAATTTTCTTTTGCCAAGACCAGGATTAAAATTTGAAAAATCCTTTTTTGGATTCATAGGATAGATTCAATGCAACATAGTACTTAAGAATACAACGCAATTTAGTAAATAAGAGAGTGAAAGAAGGATAGAATTTTCTTACCTTCTTCGCCAACTGATCCATAGAATTGCATGCCTTCAACAGTGCCTCCATTATCTCAAGCTGACATATTAAATAGTTAGTTTCATATGCAACAAAAGGTGACAAGGAGTAAAGACACTTGCAGAGTGGGGTCAAAACAACAGTATTTGAAGGCTTTCAAGGAAAAAATAGAAGCCTAGAGAGGGTCAAATGTATATATGACAGGGACTTAGGTATTATGCATATGTAACTTTAATATTAAGTAATATGAAATGCTCGGTAAAAAATATCTAGTGATCTAGTTTTCCTCTCTTAGCAACTAGTTTTTAAGGGAGGGTTTTCTTAGTGCTGTGGTGTTTAACAGTGCATGTTACAAGAATAAAAATTAAAGCACATGTAACATTCAGACTGAAATTATTATGAGGGTAATGCAGATTCTTCCAGGTACACATGCAAGCCACAGCCACGTCCTTCAGAAATGATCACTATATTTTCAATTTCAAACATTGATAATTCTTTCTTACAATTTCTTATATCTATCCTTCTCATAACAAAACAGGACAAAAATGCACATTATATATTAATGTGCTTACATTATATATTAATGTGCTTGTGCATAAAAATCTACACGCTACATTGACCACAATCAAATTCTTTCTTCTGTTTGACTGCAAACCATCCAAGCAAATGAAAAAGGAAAGAAAATTCTAACTTGGAAGTGTATAAAAAATATGCAACAAACCCTTTTGTGACAAGAAAGTGCAGAAAATTATCATTTCAGGGAGAGGACACGATAAACTTTGATGAGAAATGTTGCGGACACACTCTTCTAACAAATTTATTTAAATATATTATTTTTTATTTATTGAAAATTTAAATACAATGGATTTATTTTTTGTCTTCATTAGTAATTTTTATTATGATTTTGTAGTCTTATTAAGTTTTAAATAATATTACAAAGTGAGTTCTTAAGTAACACTCGACTTTCACTCAATGAGGCTAAATTACTAACCTTGGTGTCAGGATCATTCAACTTAACCAGTATGGCTGAAACAGTATCTTTGCAAGAGTCACACTTATTTCCTTGAACTTGTGAGGAAATATTTGCAGATTGGCAGAGGTGGACCTGTCTGCAGAGTTCTCTAGGCAGAACTGATGCGATTTCTGAGAAGAAACGTGGGGCATAATAATCCACCAATTCAATGCACTGTAAAGTACAGAATAAATATATATTATTAAATATAGAGTCTAACAAGCTCTGATTCATTATATTGAACCATAAATTCCTAAGCTGTTGTTTTAGGAATCAACACATTTTTCAGAGAAGAACAATGAAAAGAAAATCAAACTTCCTTGTCTCACCAAATGTACAAAAAATATTAGAAAAGAGAATTGTCCTTTCCATCGATTTATTCTAGTTACAAGTCTCTCAAATCTCATGAACTCGCGCTCTTTTTCATCTAAGCTTTCTATCAAAGGGTTCCTTTCTCCTAACTAACTCTTTACTGTAAAAACTATCGATTCTAGTTTTTCTTTTTAAACCAGCTCCTATGATAAACCTGCAATCATGTCTTGTTATCAACTAGCTGTGCTAGCTCCTGCTTAACAGCCTGTCCAACTATTATGTCTTAAGTCACTAATTATTTTACAATTTTCTCCAAACAAAGTCCACAAACAACTAGGTTGTGTTTTTGTTAGGAAGCTTGAAACAAACTACAAGAAAATAATGCTGCACATTGTATCGAATATTGATTATCAACAAAGGAGAGAATTATATTCCAAAATTCTCCTTTTTACAAGAGACAAAATGCTCAATTTAATAATGCTAAGTAACAAGTCCGAGTGAATTTTATCCCCTTCAACCATTGTATTTTCATATCCATGCTAACTCCTCCCCCCATCTATGTAACTATCTGCCAAGTCTCATTAACCTCTTTCCTTATGTACTAAGGGTTATTCTGTTTATGAGAAGTAAAATATGTATAATTATCATATTTGTAAGCAAAACATATTTAGGAAAAGGACCAACCTGCTGTTTGAAAGAGAGAATCTGATAACATTTATTGTGAAGTGAATCAATAATCTCTCTTTGGTTCTCTTTATCATTTAGATAATCAAGTGCCTCTGTGGTATATTCCTCACAAAGTTCACAGACATCTGATTTCCTGTTTACTTCTGCATGCAAAATATGTCCGCAGCATGAATAAGTACTGAAGCTGCACTTGTATTTTAAAATTATAACGGTTCTTTAACAGATTATTTCCACAATATGTTTACCAAGTAGCATTTTTGCTTCAGTGGTCTAATGAGAACTAAGACACAGCTGTTACATTTTTGACAAATTGGAATCTTTTCTACTATAACTTATCAAAAGTTCCTGAATATGAAAACTTCACCCATAGTTCTTAGATCAATTTATCTAAAATAAAAGGATATTTATAAATTGACAGGATTGGTCTTCCTTTCCCATCAAATGAACAAAAAAACCTCTACAAATTGATCAAAGCCATTCAATAAGCCATGCTTGATTAGCATAAGAAATATATACAATCAGAAATAAGATGAGAGTGTATTTGAATAAACTTCTTCGCCAACACTTACAGAAGAAAAAAAATAGAAATAGGGCAAAATAGCTTATACATGTTAATTTGTAAAAAAAAAAATTTACTTTTTTCCAAAAATACTTACGAAAATTTTAACAAAACAAACCTCAGGAGGAATTTGTAATTATGTTCTATGCATCTCATCGAGCATGACAGTGAAAAGCAAAAGGATGGAAAAAGTTAGTCTAACAATCTTACCACCACCGTTTGCTAGCTCTCTTGCATCACAAACCCAAGCAGCACCCAACAAAAACAGAAACAAAAGCCCCATTCTTCCCTCCATGATCCCTGTGACAAGCACTTAAAAAACCAATGTTAAATTCCACCAGGAAAAGAAAAAGACAGAAGCAAACGGTCACAACAGAGATATACACGTATACAGAATTAATCTTCAACTAAAGCGAATATATGCAGCATCAAAATATATTTTCAACAACCTTATCAATTAAATATTCATCATGTAGAGATTAGCAATAATACAAATATGCACATACATAAAGCATGATATAATGAGTGGCGTAACAATAGTGTGAAACTAGTGAAGATAACAAAAGAAAATAAATCAGTGAGAATTGCATGATCATAAAAACAAAGAAGACATATATATTATTATGTTTGTATGTACGGAATTAAGAGCAATAGAGATGAATGAATAACAAAAGATAAGATGAATAATTAAGGAGACAATTATGATAAGGAAAAACGTTAATTATAACGAAAGACGTAGGAGAAATAAAGAGGAAAGATTGCCTGTTGTGGAAGAAATTAGGGCACCGTCTCAAAGAAATGTGTCAGGTGCAACTACGAGGTTCTGGAGAAGGAAAGGTCACACAAAAGTTATGATTCCTATCAAGTTTATTATTTACTTTTAGTTATTTATAATTGAAAAATATTTTTTTAATAATTTTTTTTTATAACTTTTTTACATGGTAATTTGTAGTTGGTTGGTTTCAAATTTACAGAGGTTGTTAAAAAATTAATATATGATGGTCCTTTATACTTTACCTTTTTTACTTTTCTACTTATATCTGTTTTGAAAATAAAAATTCTAAATTAATAATTATTATTGTTGTTTTTTCAAATTCTTTATTAGATCAGTTTATTTTAATTTAAAATTTAAATATGAATTCAGTTCAAGTTAAAAACTTTGGATTATATCAATTTTGAATTCTAGTTGGTTAGAAACTTATTACACAAATAGTTAATTACTTAAACTGAATAACACACCAAAGAAATTTAAAATGTCAAAAGTGGGTGACAATGTGAATATGTCATTATAGCATTTTTATTTGGTTTTAGTTTAATATATTTGACATAAATAAATATTTAGTAAAATTAAATGTCACATAGATTATGAATTGAGTTGAGTTTAGAAATTCAAAATTAAAATTTGTAACTCATTTGAGTTTGATTGGGTTCAACTCAAATACAGTTAAAATCACTACCGAAATTGATTGAGTTTACATATTACTTGCATTCATAAACACTCATAAAGTAAAGTATTGTATTTCCAAGAATCACATATTTTAAAATATTATGTTGACAAATATTTTAAAACATATTCAGTTAAATTTTAACTTTTATTAGTATATTTTTTAAAATTTAAAATAACAACCAAAAATTAGAATAAAAACGAAAGTTATATGCGGCTTAAAAAATAAATTACCACATTCTAATGAGAATAAAAAAACTCGCATTGTAAATATTTTCCGAAAAATGAACAATACAAAAATTAAGTCTTATTACTACGTACAATAATTCTTTAAGCATCATCCTAATATATGTGTCATTAAGAATAATTCACTGATGAAAATTCATTAATAAATTTAAGTACTTTGATAATTCACTGATGAAAATTCATTAATAAATTCATTAATATATACCTTATTAAATCAAATAGTTGCTAAAAGATTGTTTTTATTTTAAAAATATTTCCATTAATATATTTATGCTATGTTATATTCCATAAATACATATAAGAAACTGGTACATATTCCATAAAGTCCATAAATACTTTTAACCATATAAAATTTAAATAAATATTTTTGAATATGGAATTCATAATTTAGTTTAACAATAATTAATTTATATCATGACACTACGACATTTTAAATTACCGATAACAAAAAAAAAAATTGTTAGGAATAAAGATATTGAGATAGATATATTGAAATAGGAAAAAACAACTAAGAAAAATATCTAAAAACAGCTTGGTTGAATAAGATCTTATTTTTGTTATTTTTCTCCAATGAATTCCCTCGAAATATCCTTTAACTAACATGTCAACATATGTAACGTTAAAAGGGAGAAAAAAACAGAACAACCTAAGGCATATGACAAATATAAGATCAGCTTACAAGAGTCAAATTGACATAAATCATCTCTCTACAAGTGGCATCGCAATTGATGGACAAACTTTAGTTATAATGTACAAGCAAAGGTAAAAGAATGCAACAGACAATAATGTAGTGAAGCAGGCACAAAACATTGATTGATATGGGAAAGATAGAAGATGAAAACATGAGTTTTTCAGCACAAGATGATCAAGAAAGCCATCATCACCTCAAGTTCAGTGTTGGCTTCTTCTTCTTTTGCTGCTTTGTCAAAAGAAGAGAGAATCTACCAAATCCAAATTTCTTTCTCTTTGCAGAAAACGGCTTCTGACCATTTTCCTTCTCAGCTTGCCTGTCAAAAGATGATGCATCTGCATTTTGTCTGCCTAGCATCTGACCAAGAGAAACCTTCCTTTTAACTGACTCTCTCTCTCCAGCTTCATACTCTTCTGGCATCATCAACTTTCTACTCAATATTTCTCCTATAGACAGTGTTGGTTTTAGAACTGGCTTGGCCTCATCATTTACCAGGTTCAACCCGTTCACGTCGAGTAACCGAGATTCCTTCTTATGGTGAGAAGGGTAAGCATTTTTAAACTTGGTGGAGTTATGTATGGAGGATCGCCGTCTGTGACTGTCGGACCGCCACTTCCTTAACGCCTCTTCAACTGCTAACTTTCCCAGATTTGCAGCCTCTACCCTTTCTAGAGCTTCTTCAAGGGCCTTTTTGCTGGTTTTAACTTCTTCTTTGGCTTCCTCTACCTTCTTCAAAATGTCCATTCTTGATACATTTGCTTCATCAACTAAAAGCATAGCATCTACAACTCTCTTTTTAGAATGTTCCTCGGCCTCCCGCGCCTTGCAGGTCAGTGCAGCATACTCTTCAAAGGAAAGGGTAATTCCATCATGCTTCTGCATGCACTCTCCAGGTGAATTATCATTATGAGATAAAGCTTTTATCTCTGCAAGGGCAGCTGCTTCTGCTGCTCTAGCAGCTTCCTTTATTTTTCGAGCAGCAACCAACCTGATTTCAGCAGTTTTTATCATAGCTTTTGTCTGTTCAATCTCAGACATTGCTTTCGAGACTTCTGATTTAGCAGCTTCTCCCATTCTCTTGAAATTCTCTGCCTCAGAACTCAGCCGATGGAGCTCTTTTGTAATATCCGAAGGGTTATCCAAACCAGCATCTTTTGCCACGAGCAGTTTTAGTTTTGTCTGCTTTAGCTCTTCCTCAAGACAGCATATCTTTGAAGAATTCTGAGTTAACCTCTCCCGTGTCTTCTCAAGGGATAATCTTTCCTTCTCTAACTTCTTATTGAGTGATTCAACAGAAGCGCGAACATCAGCAATATCACTTGTGGTTCTATTCAGATTCAGTTTTGCTTGCTCCAATTCCTTTAATATTAAACCTGGGGCTGATGGATGACAGGGGACACAACATTCATTCAAATCCTGAACAACATTACTCACTTGGTTTTCCTTATCTTCTTTCTCATCCTCCTTAACAGAACACATATCATTGCACACACTCGTTTGGAGATTCAATTTCGCTTCAGATTCTTCTTTCTGCAACTTTGATTTCAAATTCTCCACAAGCCTTTTGGTACTTTCCAAGTCTTTCAAGACATCTAGAGTTTCCCTTTCTTTCAGGATCAGCTCTTTCTCCAATACAGCAGCTTGCTCCTCCAGTTTTCCAGGGTCAAGCTCTTCTGGGTGATGCAGCTAAAAAGAAGAAGAGAAACTTTAATTGTTAAATTAACTCAACACAAATGCCAAAATATAACTTGGAAACATCATAAAAAAACATTAAAAAAAAACTGCATTTAACTTGTCCTTTTCTAAATAGATAAAAGCCACGAAAACATTACACTGGCAAAAACATAACCCAGCTAAGATATCATATACATGACCTTCATTGTCAGAGGAAGGGTTCTTAGCAGCTAGCACACTACCCGAAAACAAATAAATAATCAAACAAACGAAAACAAACATGGAAATGATTTGAACTTAAATATCATCTGCTTTACAGGTTTTGGGATGATTCACAATTTATAATATTTTACTTTAGATCACTGCCCTTCAGATCCAAACCAAAGTACTACTCACAAGAACAAAATCCACAAACAAGTAAAAAGAAAAAACTTGAACGGCAGCGCGACAAAACACTATTACCTCAATTAATTAACAAAACAACAACAGAAAAAATAAAAAATCCCCATTTCTTATCACAACACCATGCACAATAGAGTTGGCAGAAGCAAAAACAACACACATAACCATTTTCTTTTAAGTGTTCAAACTCAGAAAGGTCGAAGCTTTCCCTTTGTGCAATGCCGTTACCACACGAATCACAGCTTCAAAGCGAAAAGAGGCTGATGGGTTGTTACCTCAGGCTCGAAATGCTTATTGCCAAGACCATTGATAATGGGTTTCCAATACCCAACGCCGCCGAACCGCGAGACGGCTTCCCTCACCGATTCGAACGGCGCCGATGTATCGATCTCCGCCTTGAAACCCGATTCTGACCGGTTCGCCGCCGTGTCGGAAACCTCCATGTGAAACACCGGAAAAAGTTGAAGAAACAACAAAAGTAATAATAACAATAATTGTAACAATAAAACGACAAGGAAGGGTTGGTGTTTTGGCGATTGATGAAGTAAACATGGTAACTAAATAGTAAACACAAACAAACGTGGTGTCGTTCTTAGTTTTTTTGCCGTGAGCTGACACCGAAGTCTTTGCCTTGATTTTCGAAACTGGGTGGGACCGGGGCCCACCACAGTCCTCAAGCGCAGACTCTTGTCTGTCAACGGTAACAAACGATGGGTCTCAACTTAAATACTACTATTATTATTTAATAAGTAGATATACGTACCGTATAAAATTTAAAATGTAAAGTGTATTAAGGTTGCATAAACTATACGTAAAGAATGTGATAACATTAGAGCGAAGTCTCCAAGATTAGGATGTTATTAGGCCCACTGGGATTTGGACGGGTGCATTGAATTTGAATAGCATGGTTGTTTGAGGTTATTAATTATAATATTAAATGTATCTTCTTTTTTATTTTAAATACAATTATACAATTAAATTCTTGAATAACACATAACCATATTATTAAAAGCAATAAAAAATTATAAAAATAAGTTATATGTATTTCCACTATATATATTAATAATTTGTTTAATAATTTTTTATAATAGATAGCACCACTATTTTATTAGTTTGTATATTTGAAAAAGACCAATCACAAATTGTCATATAAAAAATTATAAAAAGATTGTAAAAAAATTGTTAAAAAAACATTTTTCTTATGTATTTATCTTATTTGTAGGATTAAAAATTTAGGTGTTGTCATTTGTGTTCTTAATTAGAATAATTATTACAATTAAAATTTATCAAAAATTAAAAAAAAAATACCATAATAATTGCAACAATAGAAATAAAATTAAAAAAAAAAAAGGTTTAAACCTAGATAGCTATAGAAAAGGATGTTTTTTTTATGCTAGGATAGAAGTTAAACTTGTGAAAAATACAATTGTATGTATGACTAATGTTTCTTTTTCTTTTACATTACCATAGAATATATCTAATACTAATAAATCATGAATTAATTTATATAATCGGCTATGGTAGACTTCCAATCTAATATTAAGATAATGTAACGAGCTTGTAATTGTTCTTAATATGTTACTTGTAACACTCCTAATAAAATAGGGTTGTATATATATGAAAATTTTCATCATGGGGTACGATTTTATGAAATAACTTTTTTTTTATACATTAAGATAGAGAAGCAAACCATACACACATCATAAGTTCATACATTACAACAAACCAGATCTTATATGTTCTTCAAATTAACACAAATCAAACATACTTAAATACGAATCCATTATAAAAACCCCAGCAAATTTTATTTTCCATCTCTCTCTCGTCGAGCTATTCCATGCCAGTTTTATCTGCAATATCATCTACTCCCGCACAAGTACGATCATCGTAGGTGGAAACCACAACCACAACATGCAAGGGTGAGTAACCAGTATTATCACAAAAACAATGCATCATACACACTTTATACACCGACTAAAATGAGATACATGATGTAACAAATGTGAGACATGTCATCGACGACAAACATTTCGTAAACTAATATCGGTTCCTTGTATTTCGTCATCGTAACCTGTTCTCAATAACAGACGATTCGAGCCATCTTCCATCGCGACTTCTGACCTATCTCCCCGACTCCTCAAGGACTAACGAGTAAAAACACTGATACTACGCGCAACAGTGCACTATACTCAACACGAGCCGAAGTCATTGGACGAGACATCCACCTCCCCGCGCAGAGGGAGGTGACACTCGAATCTCAGTCTCACGCGAGACTCAAATTTTAAAATAGCATTTAAATGCTGACACGTCTGACGAAGTTACTAGTAACTAACATAGTTAACGTACACGACACGAACAAATAACCGTGCTCAATCACGAATTCATACACATTCTCAATAATATGTATAAATAAACCAATAACAAATTAAGCAATATATAAAGAAAAACAATTCTCAACAATTGTTTAACATAACACCAAACAAAAGAAATCAACAATTCTCTCTTAGTTACTTCTAGTATTTTCAGCTTTGACCTTTGCTTATTGTTTTATTCATAACTCTCTCTACAGAACTCTGAATTAGTTAATTCTTGTTTTATTGGATTCTAGCCTTAAACATCTTTCTTGGGGCACCAGAATCATAATTTTTGGACAACTATACTAACTGCAGTAAAATTGTTAAAACTCGTAAATTTACTCACGTTCTGGTATTTTCAGCTTTGACCTTTGATCAGTGTTTTATTCATAACTCTCTACACAGAACTCCGAATTAGTTAATTCTTGTTTTATTGGATTCTAGAATTAAAAATCTTTCTCGGGGCACCAGAATCATAATTTTTGGACAACTATACTAACTGCAGTAAAATGTTTCCTTAGATGGTTTAGAGGTAGAACTAAGCTGAACATCAGATTAAACTACGAAATCCCTATCTCTTACTTGGGACATTAGATTGATAATCCTAACGGTCAAATTCAAACCATATGCCTTAGAAACCATATATCAAAATTCTAGATCAATCCAACGGTTAACTTGACTATAATTTATGTTTTATCGAGCGGGCTTAGTAGCAGAAAATTAGGTGATCAGTAAATTAATCCAACATGTGAAATTTATTCCTCTAATTACAATTCTCCAAATTGTAATCTGAATGGTCAAAAGAATTCAATATCCCTTATGGTCCATATATCAAAATTGCAGATTAATCTAACGGTTCACTAGGGAGAAATTTATGTTTTACCAAGGGAACTTAGTAGCAGAATTAAAGTGGTGATGTATTTATTCACAATTACGAAATTAACTCCTCTCGGTAGATAATTCTAATCTCAAATCTGAACGGTCAAATCGAAATAACATATTTTAGAAGTCATATATCAAAATTTGAGCTTAATATAACGGTGAATTAAGGAAATATGGACATTTTATCGAGGTAACTCGAAATATATAGAAACAATGAAATCATGGATATGGAACTAAATCCCACAAAATTAGGTAAGTAGCTACCAATACTAAATTCCAATATACTCATATTCAGATATATGATCATGAAATATACAATTATCATATTTTATATAAGGCTTAGCTTCCCCTACAAACATATATCCCTTCCCATCATTCAACAAAACTCAATAAATCATGACAATTCTAGGTAACTCCCCTTACCTCTAGTTTCTAGAAATCTTTAAGGATTTCTTAGTGACAAAAGCTCCTCCCCTCTTGTTGTAATATCAAGATTCCTCCACACCTCTTGGTTCTTCTTCAACACACCTCTAAGGAAGTAGAATAGAGACTCTTCTTCTACTCTCACAAACACTAATTTTTTTTTTCTTTTTGGGTTGTTAGGAAAGAACCAAGCTCTCTTCTTCTTTTTTTTTTTTTTCAACCTTATGTAATTACTCTACTTAAGGTGATTTGAATATCCCTTTTAAACTAATACCATATCTACTTTCATAATTCCTACCAAGCACCAATTTTGTCTTTTAGGAAATGTTAGGGAACTTGACTACAATGACCAACTTTTCTTTTCCACTCAATCATAATCAAGACCAATCATTTATACTTTTTCTCTCTAACAACAAGCCAAAATCAATTTAACACAAGCTAATAAGGAGTCCAAATACTATCTTTTAGTGCACCAAAATAAATTTGAAACAAACAAAACAAATACTAATCTATTTAGTCATCATTTCTTCTTTCTAGAAACCAAGTAATAATACAATATAAAACATTAAAACATACCCACCACTTATGCCATTTACTTGTTCAATGATCAAATTCCATCAAACATTCTATTTTTCATTCATTACATGTGTCGTACATGTCTTCCATTCACAACAAAAAAATGATAACAAGGAGTTAAGGAAAATACCTAAAGTAAAACTTGAACTCATGACCACAAACCCCTTCTATAAGTTTTCAACACTACACCAATTCATATATATATATATATATATATATAATATATATATATATATATATATATATATATATATATATATATATATATATATATATATATTTATTGGGTCTTACATTACTTAACTTTAGCATTTACAATTCATAACTATTGTGATTCATGTAGATTGATTCTTACATTAGGTTAGCAATGTGTTTCTTTATATTTGTTACACTTCAATTGTTTTGGTGGATCGTAACCATGGTCCATGGACACAACCACGTGGCTTTGGGCAAATTTTCATTTTAGAGAAACCTTTGAAAACAAGAGAAAAAAAGGACGACATAAACATATTTTACAACATATAAGCAAAACCTAAAATTACTTATCATTTGCACTAATAACATAGCAGGAAAAATAAAAAGTTTTACCCATCATTCTTGCACCCAAGCCCAGCATGATTGCCCAATTTACTTTATAATAATTCGTAAAGTGAGGATTCGATAGTGACCAGAGACATTCTAATTGATATCATTCAATTGTTGAATCAAGTAGCAAGCAGTAACGAACAATGATAGCCCAGTCAAATTTCTTTAAAAAAATCTTAAAATTATTTATCATAATTCAATTGTTGTCACTTCATTTCTAGCTTTGATCAGACGGGTCAAATTTCTTAAAAAATCTTAAAAGATCTGGTGAAGATTATGGAGGATCTTCGCTATAAACCCAAGATGTGCTTTGATGAGTGTAAATAGAAAATTAAAAGGATGGGTTCAGATTTTATCATATTTCTAGGAAAATATTCAGATTAAAAGGATGCTTCTAAGAGTTCTGCTAAAATATTTCTAGGAAAAAAAATTAAGAAGTAAGTTTGTTTGAATATATTCTAAATATTTTATATGGTAAGACTTCATGGTCACATTTACTTAATGGATTGAACGGTCATCTTATAACAGGTCAAATAATCAAATAATCACTAACATTAATTAGTTCATAACAAAATACAGTTACCAATTGGACTATTGTTGGCTTTTCCTTAATCCAAATTTCACTTTGAAAAGTATAAATACAAGTTTGGAATAAAAAAATAAATAATTATATTTAATACACATTAATTAATATAACTGTCGAAAAATCACTAACTTTAACATCATACATACAAGATAAATAATAACAAAGATTAAGATTTAAATGATAAAACAAATAATATCAACTTTATAACTAAAAGATATTTGAAAATGAGTATAACTCTTCTAAATTTGAAAATACATTTAATCATGATATTTATTATTTATTGATGAGTTATGTGTTATATGTCAGGGAAATCTTAATATTACTATATTTATAAAATCTTCAATTCAATTTTTCCGTAAAATTACTTTTTGTGTAAAATTACTTTTTGTGTGATTTTTATATTTAATGAATTGTAATATTTTATAAATCCCAACTCTAATAATTAAGTTAATAAATTTTATAGAGCATATTTTGTCGATAAGATATACATATATATAAATAAGACTACAAATTCTTTTGTAAAAACATTTGAAATGATTCAAAACAAAAAGAACCATGATATAACGAACGATTGAAACATTAATACATATGTTTTTTTTCATATTAGCATAACATCTTATATACTTAACGTGTATTTGCATCCTATTGAATCCTACATAAGTCATTTCATCCTCAACAAAACTAAATTAGATTTCATTTTCCTACTTGTATAAAAATGTGTTATGCAAGTCCAACATGTTTTGTTGTTGTTTAGATGGTTGATAGGGGAGTACATGTTTAGCTTAATCCACAATCTCAATGATATTTGTTTTTTATGATGACAACACATAATTAATAACACATGCGTAATCTATGTTACATGTTCTATGTTTACATGCTATATGTTTTTTCATCAGTGTGTTAAATTTGTCTAAAGCATATTTGAGAACATGATTGTGTTGTTTATTGCATATCACTATGTTACATATGTGATTTTATATGTGATTGCATGACATATGTGTTGGTATCGAAGGGGTAATTTTTGAAGAGTATAGCGCAGCGGATTTAAAACACAGAGAGTGTAAAACGTATTAAGTCACAGTTGGAACGATTTTGGCCTTTTTTACAAAAGTATTTTTCTTTCGGAAAATTAACCAAACAGTTGATATGCGTTAAGTAAAATAAGTGTAGGGAATAGAAAAATCACACGAGTATTTTTATACTGGTTCGATTCAACAGAATCTACGTCCAGTCGTTAATCACTACAAAGAGTGATTAACAGTTCCACTAAAAATAGTTTTACAGATTACAATTAGATGAACAAGATTTAGAACTAAAAGAAACACTCTACCAACTTGAAGAGAACCGCTCCGGCAATTGACCAACGATTCACGAGCTTCTCCTTTCACAAGACCAGGCAGAGTACCTTGCTAACTTGAAGAGAGTATGCTTCGACTATCGACATACGATACGCGAGCCTCTCCTTTCACAAGACCAAGCAAGAGAACAATGAACATAAAGCTATCTAAGAACGTTCCTCTGACACACAGTGTTCTAAGCTTTCTCAGTTCAAAAATTGTTGCTTTCTGAATTCTCAAAATCCAAATATATAGCCAAGTACACTGAATGCCAAAGGTCAGCTCCCAACTGCCGTGAATAATCGATTATTGTAAGTGATAATCGATTATTCAAGTCCGTTACAGAGTTTTCAAAAAGTGATAATCGATTATATGAAGTGATAATCGTTTATTCAAGTATGACTTGTGATAATCGATTATTGCTTCATTATAATTGATTATTCTAGTACAAAAACATGTGATAATCGATTATAGCTTGACCATAATCGATTATACCAGTAAGAATTACAATATTTCAATATTTTCCTACTACATTCAAAATCTACAAGTTGCTTTTAAATATTTTCCTACTACATTCAAAATCTATAAGTTGCAGCATCATCAAAACTCATCTTCAGGTTTTACCAATACTCCCTTATTGGTAACAATCTCCCCGTTTTTTATGATGATAAAAAATTCTCTTTTTAAAAGAAACTCTGGTTACCAACAACACATACAAGCTAAAAGACAACTACAGAGTTAGCAGTACCTGTACAAGTGTAAAATAATCTCCCCCTTTTTTATCAGAAGCAAAAAGAATAATTTTTTTTAAAAAAATCTCCCCCTAAATGTGAGCTCCCCCTCAAATATATAATATATGCATAAAATTAAGAGATCATTTTATTTATGAAAATAAAGATTACATCATAAAAATTATAACACAGAGGATATAGTAGGCAAACAACAAGATATGCTCTCATAGAGACCTATTTCTAAAACTCAGGGCTAAGGGATCTCTGAGGTGATTGAATGTTTAGGTGATTTTCAATATTTTCTAGATGCACATCAGTGTCAAGAATTTGATCAACCATATAACTTTCATGAGCTTGCTGCCATTCATAAATTTGATCAAAGTGAGGTTTCAGGACAAGACTCATATCTTCTAGTTATCTCAAAAGTTCTCAATCAAAAGCTTCACCCCCTCTTTTTTTTTAAAAAAAAAAAAAAATCTAAGGTTTATGCTCCTCATAAAAATAAGTAACTTAAAAATTTAAGTCCTTTTAAAAGTACTTCTCTTAAATGTGATAATCCCCTTTTGATAAAACAAACAAAAAAGAATTTTAAATAATTGATTATTTGTGTTCAAAATTGTGAAAATCTAAATTTTTAGGCCGAGATAATCGATTATGACCCTTTGGTAATCGATTATTGACGTTAATTTCTGAAAAACAGAGATTTGGGCCAAAATTTCAACCTAAAACACATCTAGCATTCATAAAATGTCTTCTAAGATCATATGGTAAAGATATTCCCTTAAATGGCTCTCACCCTCATCAAAAGAGAGATGCAATTTATAAAATTTGAACTTTTATAAAATGGGAGGCAAATACAAGATGAAATACCAAAGTATAGATGAATAACCAGATATCTAACAACCTTATATATTTCCCCCTCAAATGAGTACCAGGTATCACAAGATCATGTCATAAGATGTCAAACTAAAGTTTCTCTTAAACTCAAAAACATATTATGAAAAATGTTTCAAGATTTGTTCAGTCCAAAGCTATGCACAAGTGCTTACCAGGCAATTCAGAAAATATATGCAATTCCAAACCATTTTCAATATTTCTTAGCAAATCAAAATCAACTTTTATCAGACTTAAATTAACTCATTGAAATCAACAATCAGTTTTCAAATAATTAAGATATCAATGATTCAACAATCAATTTACAAACTACAATGAACACAAAGTGTCTTAAATGAATGTAAGTACATCATACAATTTAAGAGTTTCTTTTGAATAATTTATTTTAGATATCTCACAAGTACCTAGCTTTTGCTATAGGTTTACTCAAATGTAAGTACATCATACAAACCTCAGGAATAAGCAATTAAACCAGCAACTTGTTATCAAAAAAAGATTTAAAAATGGTGGTTCGGAGAGTGAAAATACCCAAGGCTGTGAAAACACAAGATTCTTTTGTTATGAACATGTTTAAATCAGAGAAATGAACTTGCGATCACAACTGATTGATGTTAAACAACAATGTTTCTAAAATTTACTTATCCAGATCCAATTATGTGTAAATTTTAAATATAATAAATCAAATAACTTTTAGACACCTAATTGGTCTCAAAAACAATTTTGAAAGCTTGAATAAGACAATATGAAATTATTGCAAGATGTTCAGCAATTAATTAGTGGAAAATCAGAATTTTAAAAACTGAAAAATTTACTCAATTAAGGAAATGCAGTTTTGCCTAATTTCTTTTAAAAGACCATTCCTTTGTGAATTTCACACCAAAATTTTTAACACAAGAGCTGATTTAGATTTTATCTTTCAACAATTTTTTAAACCAAATAATTTACAGTACAATTTTGCAAATTTTATATGTTCATTTACTGCCTCCAAGCTCTCAATGTGTATAATCATATCTCATATGGTATGCATTTGAACTTTTTAAGAGCAAATCTCCACAAAATTAATTTCAGAACAAAGATGATAATTTAATTTTCAAAATGTCTTTAATCATCCAAGAATGCCAATGAAAATCTATCAGTCAGATCATTCAAATGAATTTTTCATTGCTTTTGATAAAAGATATATCAAGGCTTACTTCAAAGTATTCAGGAAATTGAATACTAAACCAGTTAAACACAGATTCAATTTATAAACAAAAACAAATCATTGAAATAACAATTGTACATGACTAATCATTCCAAAAGATTAAATTTAACACATGAATATCTCATAATAGAAGAATTTCACTGATTAAAGTGCTAAAACAAATAAGAACACACCAGAGGATAAATGAATCAGTGATGAACATATCATTTGCCCAAACAGAAATGAATATAATAGTAATCAAAGATTTTAAGATCAAGCAGAGCAAAATGCAACAGTACAAGTTAAATACTACTTAGCTCAATCACTTGGTGCTTGAACCAAAGCTTTGGATATCACTTGATTGACTCACTTCTTGGCTTGGAGCATCAATTCCAAAATCAGAACATCATAAAAATTCTCTTCTCCTTTTGAAAACTTATTCTACAAAACAGAGCAATAGTACTTTTGGTACCCATAATCTTATTTGGGTCCTTAAGGTTAGACACATATTACTTTATGACAAGAACCCAAGCATATTTTCCATTTGGAACTCCAAAATGTTTCATGTTGCATTTGTTTGACGTGTGACCATGCTTCATACAGTAAAAACAACACACATTACTCACTTTATTTTTTAACAAAAGTCCCTTTTTCAACCCAAATTTTTCGAGTTCTTCTTACCTTGGATTTATAATTTTGATGCATGTTTCCATTTTTAAAGTTGCTTTTATTAAGGTTTGATTTAGCATGTGAATTAGTTTTAGTTGCCTTAGCAAGTAAATTTTCAAGTATATCAATATCAAACATATAGCTTTTGCATGACAAGCATTCAACAGGTTCAACAGTAGCTTTTTCATCTGATAATTTAATTTCTAAGGTATTAACTCTATTTCTTAACACAACTTCATCATCAAGCAATTTATCATATTTTAACTTCAATTCATTATGTTCTTTTTTCAATTTTTTATGAGCAGCATCAAGTTTTTCAGATTCATTCATTAAATCAAAGAAAACCTTTTGTAAATCTAATTCACTGGATTCAAAACTGGAATCACTTACTTGGTTTCATGTTTCTTCAGAATCTGCCATAAGGCATAGATTGACTTCTTCTTCTGTGTCACTTGAGCTTGTTGAGCTAGAGGCATTATCCTCCCAGGCTATGTATGCTTTCTTTTTCCTTTGAAATTTTCTTTCCTTCTTGTCTTCACTTTTCTTGCTCTTTGGACACTCAGATTTTACGTGACCTCTTTCACCACAATCGAAACACTTTACGTTCGATGAAGATTCTTGACTTTCTTTCCTTTCTTTGTGAAACTTGTCCTTTCCCTTTGCTTTCATGAACTTTGAAAATTTCTTTATCATCAAGCTCATGTTTTCTTCATCATCAGAATCATCTTCTTCGATCCTCTTAGAGCTTTTTCCTTTAGATATTTTGGACTTGAAAGCTAGAGTTTTCCTCTTGCCTTTATCCTCTTCAGCAGTCAATCTCCTCAACTCAAGTTCATGCTCACGGAGCTTTCGAAACAAGATTGGCATTGACATCTGAGTAAGATTTTGAGACTCCGAGGTGGCAGTCACCTTTGGTTGCCAAGACCTGTCTAAAGATTTCAGAATTTTCACATTAAGTTCATCAGTATCAAAAGTCTTACCCAACCCTGTTAAGTGATTCACAATGTGAGTGAATCATTTTTGAACGTCAGAGATCGTTTCTCCAGGTTGCATTCTGAACATCTCATATTCCTAAATGAGAGTGTTCTTCCTAGCACGTTTCACGTCCTCTGTTCCTTCATGAGTGACTCTGAGGACTTCCCACATTTCATGTGCTGTCTTACTCACTGAAATTCTATAAATTCATCAAGTACAACAACAGATGAAATTATATTGCGACCTTTAATATCAAACTAAGCTCGTCTATTTTCTTTAGCAGTCCAATTAAAATAAGGTTTTTCTGTCTCTACACCATAACAATATTCATAGGAATATAAGGGCCATTTTGTACAGCTTCCCAGATGCCTCTATCAACAGACCCCATAAAAATTTTCATTCTCACTTTCCAAAAGGCATAGTTATCACCAGTAAACCATGGAGGTCTGTTAATGGAAGCACCCTCAGCATATACATGGTTTTGATTGTGACCGGCCATTTTCGCAAATATTTTGAAAAACTATCAAAGCAAGCTCTGATACCAATTGTTGGTATCGAAGGGGTAATTTTCAAAGAGTATAGCGTAGCGGATTTAAAACACAGAGAGCGTAAAGCGTATTAAGTCACAGTTGTAACGATTTTGGCCTTTTTTACAAAAGTATTTTTCTTTCGGAAAATTAACCAAACAGTTGATATGCATTAAGTAAAATAAGTGTAGGGAATAGAAAAATCACACGAGTATTTTTATACTGGTTCGATTCAACAGAATCTACGTCCAGTCGTTAATCACTACAAAGAGTGATTAACAGTTCCACTAAAAATAGTTTTACAGATTACAATTAGATGAACAAGATTTAGAACGAAAAGAAACACTCTACCAACTTGAAGAGAACCGCTCCGGCAATCGACCAACGATTCGCGAGCTTCTCCTTTCACAAGACTAGGCAGAGTACCTTGCTAACTTGAAGAGAGTCTGCTCCGACTATAGACACACGATACGCGAGCCTCTCCTTTCACAAGACCAAGCAAGAGAACAACGAACAAAAAGCTATCTAAGAACGTTCCTCTGACACACAGTGTTCTAAGCTTTCTCAGTTCAAAAATTGTTGCCTTCTCAATTCTCAAAATCCAAATATATAGCCAAGTACACTGAATGCCAAAGGTCAGCTCCCAACTGCCGTGAATAATCGATTATTGTAAGTGATAATAGATTATTCAAGTCTGTTACAGAGTTTTCAAAAAGTGATAATCGATTATATGAAGTGATAATCGATTATTCAAGTATGACTTGTGATAATCGATTATTGCTTCATTATAATCGATTATTCTAGTACAAAAACATGTGATAATCGATTATAGCTTGACCATAATCGATTATACCAGTAAGAATTACAATATTTCAATATTTTCCTACTACATTCAAAATCTACAAGTTGCTTTTCAATATTTTCCTACTACATTCAAAATCTACAAGTTGCAGCATCATCAAAACTCATCTTCAGGTTTTACCAATACTCCCCTATTGGTAACAATATGTTTATGAGAAAGGAAAACCACAAGCACTTTCTGTTAAACTTTAAATGTGTGGCAAAACAACAGTTTTAAGTCGATTTCATTATGGGGTGAATCAATTAAAACTCATGTCTTTGAACAAACTATTTTCAAGTGTGATGTGAGATTTTTCAAAGAGACTTTTTTTTCAAAACTATGCTTAACATTGTTGCATAATTGATTGCATACATGCTGTATTCGATTAAGTTTGTTATTATTTTGAAAATCTGTTAATGCTTGACATACTGTCTACCGATCATATTTTTAATTGTGTTGACCAAGCATTAAATGATAGTCGACTATATTAATTGCGCATTTAATTAATTGTTGTGTTTGTTGCTAACTTTTATAACACGATACGCCAGCCTCTCCTTTCACAAGACCAAGCAAGAGAACAATGAACAAAAAGCTATCTAAGAAAGTTCCTTTGACACACAGTGTTCTAAGCTTTCTCAGTTCAAAAATTATTGCCTTCTGAATTCTCAAAATCCAAATATATAGCCAAGTACACTGAATGCCAAAGGTCAGCTCCCAACTGTCGTGAATAATCGATTATTGTAAGTGATAATCGATTATTCAAGTCCGTTACAAAGTTTTCAAAAAGTGATAATCAATTATATGAAGTGATAATCGATTATTCAAGTATGACTTGTGATAATCGATTATTGCTTCATTATAATAGATTATTCTAGTACAAAAACATGTGATAATCGATTATAGCTTGACCATAATCGATTATACCAGTAAGAATTACAATATTTCAATATTTTTCTACTACATTCAAAATCTACAAGTTGCTTTTAAATATTTTCCTACTACATTCAAAATCTACAAGTTGCAGCATCATCAAAACTCATCTTCAGGTTTTACCAATACTCCCTTATTGGTAACAATATGTTTATGAGAAAGGAAAACCACAAGCACTTTCTGTTAAACTTTAAATGTGTGGCAAAACAACAGTTTTAAGTCGATTTCATTATGGGGTGAATCAATTAAAACTCATGTCTTTGAACAAACTATTTTCAAGTGTGATGGGAGATTTTTCAAAGAGATTTTTTTTTTTTCAAAATATGCTTAACATTGTTGCATAATCGATTGCATACATGCTGTATTCGATTAAGTTTGTTATTATTTTGAAAATATGTTAATGCTTGACATACTGTCTAACGATCATATTTTTAATTGTGTTGACCGAGCATTAAATAATATATATTAATTGCACATTCAATTAATTGTTGTGTTTGTTGCTAACTTTTATAACACGATACGCGAGCCTCTCCTTTCACAAGACCAAGCAAGAGAACAATGAACAAAAAGCTATCTAAGAACGTTCCTCTAACACACAGTGTTCTAAGCTTTCTCAGTTCAAATATTGTTGCCTTCGTGAATAGGAGAAGCTCGCGCTTTGTGGGTCAAAGGTGAGAGCGGTTCTCTTCGAGTTGGCAAAGCTGCTGTCCTTCGGTTCGTTGGTCGAAGGAAGATTGTCTCTGCACTGTTCCAGTTCGTTTGTCGAAGGAAAGTGCAAATTTCTTGCTTTCGGTTCATTGGTCGAAGGAAGCACCCTTCCGGTTTGTTCGTCGAAGGAGAGTTTTATCATCATATTCTCTTTCACTCTATTGTAATCTGTCGAACTATTTTTAGTGAAAAAATTAATCACTTTTTACAATGATTAACAACTGGACGTAGATTCTTTTGAATCGAACCAGTATAAAAATTTGGTGTTAATTTTTCTACTCCTTACACTCTTTACATTTTACGCATATCAACTGTTCGATAAATTTTCTCTAAGAAAATTAATTTTCTAAAATAGACCATCGTAACTTGAGTTATGACCGAACACGCTTTTTGCTTCTTATTTTATTTCGTTGCGCGACTCTATTCGGTACCGATTGTTTCGACAACAATGAGTACAACCTGTTATGTATTGAACATAACTATGATAAGATCAATATTTAAAGTAACTCCATGAGTTGTTCAAGGGAAGAAAGCCTAACATCTCGCATCTAAGGATCTTTGGATGAAAGGAACAAATGTCCACCGAAGTCCTCTAAGAAGCAGGAAGGACTAGGACCAGGCCTACCTGTACAATTCAACAAAAGCTCTGGGTGATAAAGGACTTCACAACTGATGGACTGATAGAGATTGAATCTCCTACTTCTAGGAGAACCAAAAAGGTGAACAGGAAGATGCTGAAGACCAGCTGACATGCTAAGGGAAAGGAGGACACCACAATCAAAGATGTAACTGGTTGATGTGACATGAGCCTATTGGGTCAAGCTAGTGACGTTAAAGAAGCCCTTGCTGGGAGGCAACCCAGTGCTTTGAACCTTTACTTTTTAATTTTTATTTTTGATTTTAATGTGTGTTTTCTTTTATTTTAATTTTTGTGTGCTCTGCTTGAATGAACTGATGTGCTTTGATTCAACTGTGCTCTGTTTTGTGTGATAAGTTTTACTTTTTGAAAATTTTAGTGTTTGATTGAAGTTGAGATGATGCATGATAAATTTGTGAAACAGGTGCTTGAAATAAAGTTTGATTAAAATACTGAGTAGGTTGTTTTTCTGAATTTGAGAACTTGTAAGTTTACCTGTGTGAGTTTTGAGCTTCAGAGTTGTTTTTAAATAAATTGTTGTTACTTTGGAAGCATGAATGATTTTGCCCAAATTTTCTGTGATTGAACTACTTGCTTGCAGGTTCCATATGATCAAGGCCATCTTTTCTTATCCCTTATTCTTTTGGCCTTCAAAATATTTTTACCCACTGAAAAGAGAACAATTTGTTCTAACCTTTGAACCTTGAGCCTGATATGTCTTGAAAAACCTTTTTGAAAAATCTTTACCTTGAGTTAAGTTGAGAACATTTGATGAGGTACTGATAAAGGTTCAAGTTTGGGGTTACAAAGACACAAACCACCTCTCTTGGCAGTGAGCAATCAAAAAGAAAAGCAAGAAAAAGGCAAAAAGAAAAGAAAAAGTGAGAAAAAGAAAAATTCAAAAAGAAAAAGAAAAAGCTCACTGCAAGGGAAGGCTGAGAAAAAGATAAGAGAGTTGTTCTTGAAAGAAGAATTCATAAAATGTCTCTCTTAACTCAAGGAACTTTGTTGACTAGGAAAACCAATTTCCTTCTTAGCCCAGCCAAGTTACAAGCCATGAAAAGCCCTTGTGATGATAACCTGTTTGTGAGTATGTTTGATTATGGTTAAATGAAAGGAAAAATTAATTTATGTGACATTGTTATAATAGAGAGAAACATCGTACCATACACCTGTGAGTTGAGTGAGACACTTTTGAATGCTTGAGAGATATATTTGAGTGATTGAGTGAAACACTTTCCCTAGTGAGGAATAGTTCTATGAATTTCTGATTGCATCTTTGCTTAGTTGATTGATCACTCTTAAGGATAGCACCTGTTGAAAATGCATTGAAACATCTGCACATCTTGACTGAAATCTTATGCTGAAATTGATATAAGTGATTCTTTGTCTTGAAAAAGTTTTTGAAAAAGGTTGAGTCATTGTAGTGATTGTTCTGAAAAGCTGAGTTGCAGTTGTTTGCTTGAGGACAAGCATAGTTCTAAGTTTGGGGTTGTGATAACGGATTAAAATACCGTTATTTGCTATGTAATTTTGATACTAAAAGCACCCTTTTTAGTTTGGAGTTTCTTTGAAGGGATTATGTGTGGTTTGTTTGTTCAGTTTTAATGGGTCTTCACATTTATATGGTGCTCCACTTTCTACTTTATACCCAATGTGAGACTTAGACTCACACTTGGAATTCTAACATAAAAGTCTTCACTCTTAAAAAAGCTGAAAAACTACCTACATATTGTTAAGACTTCGGCAAGTGTATTGAATCGTATCAAGCAATAATAAACGGTAAGTTCGAGTATCGTTTCCCTAGAGACTCTTAGGCCTAAACGTTCGTGTGATATGTTGATTTCTTAAGACTTGATGGAACGAAAATTAAGGTTTTAGATGCAAGACAGAAAATAAACATGCATGCAAAGATTGATCAATTGACAGTTGAACTATATGGATGAATGGTGTTGTTCGGGTTTATGATTTCATCCTAATCCACTCTCATATATTTATAAATTCTACTCAATTCTACTTCTTTATCAATGTTAGTGCCACTTTCCAAATTCCCTTAATCCCAATATCTTGGTGAGTAGAGTCTAGTCCTAATTACTAGTTTACTATGTCTAGTCTCCCTAGCAATTAATCATGCATTACATAATTCGCACAGAAGCTTACGACAATTGGTCCTCCAATCCCTATGTCTAGGTAATATTGCTACCAAGAGAATTCCCTCATGTCTAGACCTACCCATACGTGTCCATATAGATAGAATCAAAGATTATGCTATTGAATAATATCTTAAACAAAGCATGCAAATATAATGTAGGAAAAACTCTAACAATTGATAAAAGAAAGCATATGAATAAAGCAAGAATTTCAATATATGAGAGTTTGAATAGGATTATATTGTTTCCCCAACAATAAAGGGGTTTAGTTCACCATCGACTCTTCTTTTCTGCACTTTTCCACCTTCTCTTAAGTTCAACTCTTTTCTACTTCAACCTCCTTCATTTAATTTTAGATAAATCATGCCAAAACAAGGGAAAACCAAGCATAAAACCACGAAAACCAACTTTGACTCTCTTATTCTCTAACTTAAGCAAATTACATGATTTCAAGCTAATTCTAAGTCAGAAAGGGTGTTTTTAATGTCAAATTTAAGTATGAAAATAACGGTTTTTAGACTGTTATCACATATTATCTCAACTTCCTCTAAAAATACCAACACATGTAGCAAAATCAAGTCAATCCCTAGCTATACGATCAATATTCACCTGAAACTGATTAACAGATAAAACTTTCCATACTATATATGTAAATGAAACCACCATAGCCTCCCTATTTTAAATTTTGAAAAATTTTAGCACCAAAAAATAAAAGACAATACTCATATGCTTCTTAGATTTATTCATGTGATACACATAAGCTCCTCAATTAAAAAAATAAAAGAAGTAAAATTAATTGGATCCTAAAATATATTATGGTTTCCCATCCTCTAAATCATCCAATTAACCACAATAATGGTAATCACGTTAAGCAAAGGACTATAAGGAGACTTTATAAACTGAACAACCAAAACCAATGAGGAAAACTACAAATATTGAAAAAAATCCCTACGACCACTCTCATAATGGCATAACAATAGAACATTTATCTTAATTTTGATATTTTTTCTTGTGCATTTAATTTTATGTTCGATAAATAGTTTAGTGCTTAAAATATTTTTTATCTGTGTTCCTTTTTATCTATGATACCTAACAAACTAAATTGGATTTTCAAACTACAGTGTTGTATAGTTGAACCAATCTCAAAGGCGGTTGTATAAGAAATTTGACTAGAATGTGTGCAATGAATGTTCTTATAATGTATGTGATTATTTTTAGAGTTGTAGCAGAGAATATTTACGTTAGACAAGAACCAAGAGCGAGGAAAATTGGTTTGTTTATGTTAACTCTTTGCCAAGCATACCAAATCGTTTAAAGTAATAAACCGGTAAGACCGAATATCATTTCCCAAGAGACTCGGTTAGTACTTTACTATCGTATAATTACTAACTAATTTAAGCTAAAGAATGGTTCCCTTTAGTGTGAATTTGTGCAAAGAAAGTAACATAATGCATAAATGGTAAAGTGACCTTCTTGGGGTTAAAACACTAGAAAATGAAATGATTTAAAATGATATGGAATAGATATGTTGGAGAATGATATCAATTAATACACTCTCATGCAAATGCACAAAACCAATCTTCTTCATTACTTTGCTTTTGTCAACTTGCTAAGTTACTTAAACCCAATCCCCTGGTGAGAAAGCCTAGGTTCACTTATTAAATCCCAATACCTTGACAACCTAACAAGTTCACCCACATTAAGAAAAGAAGTTTAAGACAACCAAAGGTCCTAGCTCTATCCCTAGACACTATTTTCTTTAGGTGTTTAGTCCATTTCAAGGTTCACACAACATTTCCCAGTATTTACCAAACCCTAACATCATGCTATGGTTGATCAAGTCATAACAAGCTTTAAGCAAAGAAATAAATACTAGCAAGTAATGAAAGAAGCATATTTTCATTTAAACCAAGTGCATTTACAAGTGGGTTGTAAAGTTTACATCATTCCCCAACAAAAAGAACTTAGCTCTCCATAGTCATGAAGAGCTTGAGCTTACAATGGAAGAAAATGGAGTAGAAGGAGACCCAAGGAGGAGGAAAGGAGAGTTCCCACAGCTCAAAACCAGCTCCCAAAGGTCCAAAATGGTGTTTATGAGCTTCCGCCGCCAAGAAGATACCACCCTCGAAGAATGTGAGCCTTTTATAGGTCTAGGGTGCTAAGTCAGCAAAAAGTCATGCCCAACGCCCTTTTCTGGGGCACCCAGACGCCATCATTTAAGCTCCAACAACGAATCAAAGGGCGCCCAAGCACCAGAAACTGGGAAAAAGTGCGAGCTAAAGGGCGCCCAACGCCCTCTAGGGGCGCCCAGGCGTGGAGAATTGCCAAAAAGTGCGAGTTGAAGGGTGCCCAGTGCCTTCTTGGGGCGCCCAGGCACCACTTTTGCAGAGTAACTTCTTCAAAACTGCCTTTTTCAGCTCTTCCTTGGCTCTCCACTCTTGATAGTTTGAATGTCCTTCCAAAGCACACAAAGTTCCTACAAAATTTAAGGAATCAGTGATGAAAACTAATATGTGTAACCTAAGCTGAATTTATTCACAAAGTTAGATTAGAGAGAGGATTAAGCATGTTTCAAGCTTCAGGAGTGTTGATTTGGCAAGAAAATTGCACGATAGATAATGGTAAGAATTACCGTTATCAACAATGCCAAACTTGAAACTTTGCTTGTCCTCAAGCAAAAAGTGGAACAAGGCTTAGACAGACAATTCAATTCTAATGAGTCAACACTCAAGACAGGTAGATCCAATCAAGCTTGCTCGTCATGGTAAAATCAACTTGAAAAGATGGATTTTTGACAGAGAAAATTTTAACCATGGTGCTCACAAAACAAAAATCACAAGAAATATATCAGGTTTTAAAAGGGAAACTGTTTCTCATCACTAACATGGACCCTTTCCTCACCACAGAAACTGTTTCTCTCAAGCACACTGGTGTATTAGGATGTGTGTTTCTCACTCTAGCATCACAAGGTCACACAATTCAACTTTACCTTTCATTTCTACCACAATGAATACATTCACCTGCAAGTTTGCATCACAAGGACTTTCAAGGCTTGTATTTTGGTTGGGCTAAGAAAGAATTTTGGTTTTTCTAGATACAAAACACCTTTAGCTAAGAGAGCATTCAAATCAGCATAAGTCAACATAATCCTCTTGTTAACTTCAAGCAATTGCAAACAATTCTCAATTCTCTTTCCAACTTTTCATCTATTGATTCTTTTTCTTAATCTTGTTCCTTATTCTTCTTTTTCGTTGCATTTTTCTTTTCACCTTTCTTGTCATTTTCTTTTTGTAACCTCAACCACCCCAAACTTAAACCATTTTCCTATAAAAAAATGAATGCTCTACTTAACTCAAGGTAAGGAGGTCAAAATTTTCAATATTGTTCTAAAGGTTCAAGGATAGGATCAATGTTTCTTCCAAACTCACAGGGTTACAACAACTCTTGGGTTCAAAACATAGACAAGATAGAAGAACAAGATGGCCTTGATCATATGAAACATGCAAGTAAATGATTCAAATAGAGACAATCAAGCAAAATCAATTGAGATTCCAAAGTGATATCATTCAACAAAAATTCTGAGGCACAACATCTCACTAGGTTTCTTAGGGTTCCACATTTTTTTTTCAAACACAATTCCCTATATATTGACCACAAGAAAAACCTAGCATAATCTCAAACAATCATGAGAAACCACAATCAAATCTTCACATCTCAATCCTATCATCTCAGAGAAATCACACAAAACGAGCAACCAGACAAAAATTTCCAAAATCACAAAGAGTACTTGATATCAAAACATTGTCATCAAACTAACCATCAAGCCAAGTTCAAAATTTTAAACGAGAAACTGAACTAGAATTTAAAAAAATAAATTAAAAACATGACAGAAAAATAAAACTTTCCACAATGAGGTGCAGTGCTGAATCAAAAGCCTCAGTTATCTTCCTCGTCATCCACATCATCATCATCATCCTCCACCTCAGTCTCAACAATGTCCTCCTCTGCATCGGAATCCTTATCCTCAGCTATCTCAGTCCCAACATCAGAATCCTCCTCTTTAGTGCCATCCTCCTCCATGGCTTGTGCTCAAGACGACATGTCACCTCCCCCACTAGTGTGAGCCTGATCCCCAGGCCAAGAAACAAACACAAAATACTCGGCTAGAATCATGAAATCGAGGTGAGTGGCCGCAAATGCCTGCCTCATCATCGCCGCCTAGGCAAGACCGATCCTGTTGACTGCCGCCATCTGAGCAGCTAGGTGCTGTATCATCTGCCGCATCTCTAACATAGAGAATGAATCCGGTGGGGCGGGCTGGTCAGGCTGAGCAGGCTGGTGGGGCCCATGGGTTGTTGAGGTGGATCTTGCTGGGCCGGCCTGCGGCGCCGGTGGGGTCGAGGAGGCTGAGGGGCAGGAATGGGAAGACCCTCCTCATCAATCAATCAATACTGGACGTAGTAGGCACGATTGATGGTTTTACGCGGTCGCTCTAAAGGTGCCTCCGAGGAGTCTACTCCAGCAAGTGTGCATAAATGCGTGATGAGAGACGGATGCCCAAGTGGTGCCTTTGGGTTGGCTAAGTGAGCACAATCGAAGATCTCTTGGGCGATGCATTGACCAAGACGAATCTACCGGCCCTGGAGGATGAAGTACAAGAGAACTACACGGTTGGTGACAAGATCAGATACGTGGGAGCAAGGGGAGATGTTGGCATGAAGCAAAGCTACCCAGTATTTGCATAAGGGTTGGAGGAATGATCGCTTGACATGAAGGGGCTTGCCTTGGCTGTTTCTTTGAAAGAGGTCTCCTTGAACACATAAAACACGCTCCACATCTTCAAAATGAACCTCCCGAAATTCAGCTGCACGTGTGGCAGCATACTCGCATGAAGCAATATCCTCGGGCCAGTTTGTGTTGGGGAAGGAGTTGATGGTGGCCGCATCAAAGGGCACCCGGCGACCCTTGACATTACTGAGGAATGGCTCCTCCCCATCAGAAAAATGGCGTGCATTCGCGTATAATTCCTTGACTACTGCGATGCATGTAGGTTTAGGGTAAGTGAGGAGACTCAGTCAGTTCCTCCTGTCCAGCTCAACACCAAATTCATAGGCTTCCAAAATCAGCCTCTCAACTTGCCTCTCCATCAATAGGCGGCGGTTTTGAACCACTTGAAAGTGTTCCTCATTCTTCTTGGAGAGGAAGTTGTGGCTATAGATCTTGTGCTTCTTCTTCTTCCCCTTATTAATCTTTTGGCCAGCAGTTTTGATTCTCTTGGGATTAGAGGATGAGGCCATACCTGCACACAAGTTTGAAGCAAATGGTTTGACATGTTAGCATTCAAGAGAGAAAGACATTTGCACAAATATTCAAATTGATGCACACCCAAGGCTTAACAAAGCATAAAACATTGTGGAAACGCAAAGGAAAACATAGAAAGAGCATGCTAGAATAGAGGAGAGTGCAACAAATTGGAAAAAGTGGGACAGGAAAAAAAATGGTGTAGAGGCAATGGTGCCTGGGCGCCCTATAGGGGGCGCTGGGCGCAGGATTATGCAGAAAAATTCTGCAGGGTCAGCCTCTACTGCCTCAAACTGACCCAATTCTACTGTGTTAACAAGACCCCACTAGATGCAATTAACTCCTCTTAATGCTACTCCAAATAGAATATCAGAATAAATCAAGCACAACAAAACACTGAATTGGATTTCAACCATAAACAACAACCTAATCAATCTTGGTGGTCTCTTGAACATAACTACGAGCAAGTAGTGTGAGGCAAATGTGCATAATAAAAGCATGGACGTGGTATGTGCCAAGGTTCAAATAGTGCCCAACAATCAAGCACAGACAAATCAAGCAAGTGGGCCATCAACATGAAAACTTAATAACATAGCAAATTTCACAAAAATCACAAACAAGCATATCACAACAATTAAAAGAAATTAGAATTTGAAAAGGAAAGGTGTCACTGCCTACTCGAATTGGAGAGTGAAAAGTGGGTGATGCACTGGTGGTGTGAGAGACGATTGCAATAACAGAATGTGAAACCTTTTTAGTGAACTACTGTATGCATATGGTGTGAGTGATTGTTGGTAAAACTGGACTGTGAATGAAGACTAGAGTGGGAGGTTGGGGTAAATGAGGTCGTGGATGGTGCAACAGCAACGGTTTGGGCTTCTCCAGGTGCGATGGGTGTGCGGGATTGAAGGATGGGAGTGAGGGTTGCGGTTTCTTGGGTAGGTTACAGTGATAAGTGAAAAAGGGAATGGGTGGGCGGCGCGAGTGAAATGGGAGAGTGTGGTGGCCGTGAAGGTGATAACGAGAATGGTGAGTGGTGTAATGTGGTGGTTGGGGTGGCCGTGAGTGAAAATGAGTGGTGGAATGGAAAGAGGAATCGGGAATGAGGGTTGTGGTGTGTGACAGGGAGTGCGTGAGTGGTGAGGTTGGTGATGGTATTGAGTGAGTGAGTGGAAGAGAGTGGAGACGTTGGGTCAGAGCGTGTGAAAGAGGTGCAGGGGGGTGCTAGGGTTAAGGGTTGGGGAAAAAATTAAATGGGCCAAGTTTTGTGCACAGAAGCCCAAACCAGAAATCACTTTTGTGCAAAATCCACGCCCGGGCGCCTTATAGGGGGCGCTTGGGTGTGACAATTGAATTGGGATGCAGCAGACAAGGGGCATTGGGTGCCCTTTTGAGGCGCTGGGGTGCGAATTTTTCAGCAACTCAGCTCTAAACTAGGGAAAACTGTCGCTGGGTGCCCTCTAGGGGCGCTGGGGCGCCAATTCTGTAGAATTTCTGCAGAATTCTACAGACTTTGAATTTGGTCCAACTCAACTTTGACTTTTGATTTTAGACACTTCTAAACACTCAATTCAGCCCACATTAATGTGTTTCTACTATACAAACTTGTTCAAATCCTTAAGAGGTGAAATTGAGTGCAAGAATGCCTCAAGTGTCCACTTCCAAGGCTTTTCAACTCTCCAACTCAAGACTTGACTTTTGGACACAAAAAACACTATAAACATGCCTAACTCAACAAACTAAGCTTGAATAAACACCAACACACCAGAATACACTTAAACAACTTGAATTGAACCTATTCACAGCAAATCACCACAACACTCACATTCCACCAATGTAACTAATCACATCACAAAACTTCAAATGAAAATCACATTTCCTAAACAACTACTTTGCACACACACACATCAAATCAAATTCAAACAATCAAAAACAGTTTAAAAACAACAAAAAAACATAAGAGAAGGGATAGAAAACTTGGTTGCCTCCCAACAAGTGCTTGTTTAACGTCATTAGCTTGACACCATTATGCTCAAATTTGATTTTTGATGTGTGCTTCTTCCTTTCATGAAACCAACATAGTCTCAGAACTTTTCTTGTCACCAACTTGACTCTCCTTGAATAGGGAGCCTCAATTTCAAGTACCCCATTGATGAAGGTTGAAAACAATGATTTTCATATGTCAATTTGGACCAAATTACACCCTTTACTACTCGGAATGAGCCTAGAATCAAGCAAAACTCAATAAATGAGTCTGAAGAGAGTCAAAAGTTTTTTTTAGCGATTTTATGCTTGTTTTGCATTGTTTTGTAGCTAATTTGAGAAAAGTAAAGAATGGAGTAGAAGATACAGGTCGTTGACTCAAGAAAAGAGCAGAAAAATGAAGATTTGAAGAGTCAACGCACCGCCCGGCGGCACACTTAAGCCACCGGGCAGTCCAGGACGAGGAGAAGGCATGGCGATTGACGCTGGGTGGACCTGAGGGAAACCGCCCGGCAGTGGTGATTGCCGCTGAGCGGTAGTGCGATTTGTGGCAACCGTCGGGCGGCACACTTAAACCACCCGATGGTGGCTCGCTGGACTTGGGCCCGTTTTCTGATGCGCTCCTCACTTATATATACCCCTATTGCAATTTCAGAATCATTCTTTTGACAGGGGAAGATGGCCAGACCTAATTTTGCTCTCTAGAGAGGATCCCTTGGATGCTTAGGCTCCTTTTCATCTTTTCTAGGGTTTGCTTTTCCATTCTTCTTCCCTTTTCCATCTAGTTTCACCATGACTATGGTGAACTAAACTCTATTGTTGTTGAGGGAAACAATGTAATCTTTTGATACTCTCTCTTATTGAAACTCTTGATTATTTATATGGTCTCCATATGTTTTGATTGATTATTGTTGGGTTATCATCTGTGCTTAAGGCCTTTATCGTTTAACTCATTCGGTATATTGATGTTTGTCTTTATTGATATGGGGACGTACAGTAATGTCATGAACTGGTGAGTAATCTCTTGATTTTGCAATACCACCTAGGGATAGGGGTAGGACGATCAACTGCGTTAACTTCTGTTTATAATGCGGTATTAATTACTAGGGGAGGCTAGGGATAGCAAACCAATAGTTAATATTAAGCCCTTTTCGCCGAGGGATTGTGTTAAGAGGAGGCTAAGAAAGTCGCATAACAATTGAATCAATCAAACTAATATTCAAGGGTAGTATGTAAGAGAGAGCGGAATAGATGAAATTGTAAACCCCCAACAACATATATTCATCCATTGTTTTCTTTTGTCAATTGAATCAACTTTATTTTTGCATGTTAATATTTTTGTTCTCAAATCCAATTTATTAATTTTTATTTCTCAAGTCTTATTATATTAATTCACGCGAACGAGAAAGCCATACGAGTCTCTTGGGAAAACGATACTTGGTCTTACCATTTATATTACTTGTACGATTTGGTACACTTGCCAATCTGTCAACAAGTTTTTGGCGCCGTTGCCGGGGACTCGAGGTTTATTTTTCTAGTAGTGTGAATTGATTGAATTTGACTTGATTATAATTATTTTGGTTTTATTTTTCTTTTATTGCGTTTTGTTTTATTTTCTATAAAAGTGCTTTTAGGGTGTGTTTCTTGTGTATGTAGGAAACAATACATACTAGAAGCAGGAAAAACCAACAACCTCTGCTAGAAGGTATACCATATGAGAGGAGAAAGAGACGTCCTTTATGTGAAAGATCTCTTTCTCCAGAAGTTGTTTCGTATTCTTCACCCGAGACTTTTGAACCAGATCTTGAGGAGATGGCCAATCAACCTCCTCCCAGACGCACTTTGGGGGGCGTAGCTAATACAGTTGGTCCCTTGAATTTTAACAGCATTGCAGTTCTAGCAGACAATACAACCAGCATGGTGATAAGTCCGGCACTCATTCAGTTAGTCCAGAACAACCAATTCCATGGGTTGTCAAATGAAAATCCTTACAAACATTTGACAGTCTTTGGTGAAATTTGCAACACAGTGAAGATAACTGGAGTGACGGAGGACAGAGTCAAACTTAGTTTGTTTCCTTTCTCTCTTGGAGGAAACGCAAAAGACTGGTTGAGTTCTTTCCCGGAGGGAACATTTAGGACATGGGAAGCGGTGGTTCAACAATTCATTACTAAATTCTTCCCACCTCCAAAGATCAATCAAGGGAAGTTGGAAATCTCTTCATTCAAACAAGGGATGGAGGAATCAATGGGGAAAGCATGGGATAGATTCAAAGGATTATTGAGAGCGACCCTAGTTCATGGGTTTGATAAAGCTTCATACCTGCTTGCGTTCCTTGGAGGTTTGCGCGCTCAGTCTAAAATGATGATAGATGCCTCAGCTGGAGGCAGTATTAATAGAAAAACAGAAGATGAGGCGTACAACTTAATTGAAGAGATGACTCTAAATGAAGTGTCGCAAAGTGAGAGGGGCACACAAAAAGGAGGACTTTTACATCTTCCCACTGAAGACGCAGCAGCAGCACAAAATCACCTCCTTAGTCAGAAATTGGACAAGTTGCTAAAGGTCGTCTCTGAACATCCTCGGGGGCTCAGAAATATTTCCCAGGCACAACAACTTTGCGATATATGTGGTGGTAACCATATTAATGGTCAATGTGCTTTTACAGAAGAGATGCAGCAGGACATGAATTATATGGGGGCCCAATTTCAGTACAAATAGGGAAATTTCAACCAAGGTAACTCTAACCAAGGTTGGAAAAATCATCCAAGTATTGGGCAAAGCCAAAATGCTTCTTCTGGACAAGGAGGAAACTTTCGGCAGCAACAACCGTTACCTCTGTGGCAGCAAGTAAGTAATTTGACTGAGTCTGTCAGGGTCTTGAGTAATCGATTTGATGACTTCTACAAAAGATATGAGCAGCAGGTGAATAACAATCAGGCCAACTTTAAATCACTGTAGTCACAGATTGGGCAGCTGGCAACAAGGATAGAGATTACAGAGAAAAACCAGTTTAGGGCCAGCACTGAGGCTAACCCTAAGAGGGAATGCAATATTATTACAAGCTAGAGTGGTTGGGACGCAAACAGTCATGATGGTTGGGAGGAAGATATTGAATCATTCCATGTTATGAACAGTGAAGAAGAGGAGACGTTAATGGGTGAATTCTTTGAACCCATGAGCAATGAAGATGAAGGAGAGGAGAATTACAAGGAAAAAGAAGTTGGTGAAGTAACTGTGTTACCTTTAGAAAATAAGCAGATTCCTCCCCATTCAGAAAGAATCAAAATTAACAAGGATGATGAAATGGAGCTTACTGATGAAGAAGAGGATCTTGTTGTTCACCCACAAAAGAGTAATTATCCTCCTAAAGCTAAAGATCCGAGGTGTTTAACACTGTTATGTTCCCTGATTGATTGGGAGGGGGAAGCTATGATAGATTCTGGATCCAGCATTAATTTAATACCCACGAAACTTTTGAAGGAAATCGGTGGACTTGTGTTGAAACCCTCTGATTTGACTATAATAATGGCAGACGGTTCTAAAAAAAGGTCAGTGGGAATGGTGGAATATGTTGTTGTGCGAGCAGACTGTCTTGAGTGTTTAGCAGATTTCATTGTCATGGATGTTAAAAGAGAGGATGAGCATCCTGTGATTTTGGGGCGACCCTTCATGGCAACATCAAAGATGTTTATTGATGTTCATGATGGAAGAATAATGATGAGAGATTTGAATTATCTATTTCTCTATACTGGCCGTTAAGAGGATGAGATTAAGACAGTGAAAAGAAAAACATTTGAAAAGCCAGAGGTGAATGAAGAACAAGAAGAGAGCATAACAGGTAATGATTATTTTGACAACTGTTGTGTTTTGCAGGTGCCTGAAAATAAAGGGAGAAGAACCATTCACCCAAAAGCAAAAGAAGATCCACTTCTACCAGGGAGCAAAGTGAGATTTAAGAAGAAGGGATGGATAGTAAAGGAGTTGAAGGAAAAAGGAATGGTGGAGATTCAAAAACCATATTCAAAGTGATCAAGAAGGTGGACCGAAGAAAAGTGAGCCGGTGGGATGATGAAGATCCCAACGTGAAGAAGAAGAGCTGAATTTGTTGGAAATCAAATTTTGTATTTTATTGAACAATTTTCTTTTTTTAGTCTTTTGTTTTATTTTGGTTGGAACTTGTATTTTTTGAATTTTCTGAACAATTTTTGGGTAGCATCTACTGAGGGATGCTAAATTTTTGGTATCCACTGAAGGATATCCGGGCGGTACACATACTGATGGGTGATGGAAGGAAGTGCACTTACTGACGAGTGCCAACCAGGTTTGGGTCAGGCTCGCGACGTTAAACAAGAGCTACTAGGAGGCAACCTAGAATTTCTTCTTACACTTTTGCAATTTAAATTCCTAGAATAGGTTAAATTTTAATTTTGGTGTGTACTTTTGGCTTTAACACTTGTTCTGAAAATGTTTGACTGACTGAGATGCATGATGAATCTAATTGATGATTATTTGATGTGGATGAGAATTGAGTTGCAATGCATGTTGATATCCAGGAAATAGATGGGTGATGAATTTATGGTTGTGGTCATGATGCTAGGCATGGTGCATGAATGAATTTTGTGTGAGGAAGCATATGTGTGAGATTCTGAGCTCCAGAGTTTTTATTGTTGCAGGTATTGTTCACAGGAAAACATGAATGATATTGCGTTAATCTTGATGATTGATTGAATTGCATGTGAATGTCATATGACCAAGGCCATTTTTGAAAACCCTTCTCTAGCCAAATTCTCACCCAAAATACTTGAAATATTATTACCCATTTCTGAACCTTAGCCTTAAAAGTATGTGAACCCTTGTTTTGAAGTTTTCTTTTACCTTGAGTTGGGATGAGCTTAATTATATGTGATGAAAAGGTTCAAGTTTGGCGTTGTATGGGGGAAAATTAAAAACGCAAGTAAAAGGCATCTAGCTCAATTGTTGTAAAAGGAAAAATTCATGAAAAAAGAGAGAAGAAAAACATGAAGATGAGCTCAATGAAAAAGAAAAGAAAAGGGAAGAAGTTGGGAATGAGAAATTTTAGTGAGAGAGTTGTGCGTAAATGTTGAATATTTTGTTAGCTCTCTTGACTCAAGGATTTTGCATTCTAGAAAAACCAATTTTTCTTGTTAGCCCAACCTCATTACAAGCTTGGAAAAGTCCTTTTGATGGCATTTGCATGTAAAGATGTTGATTGTTTGAGATGAATGGCAATTTTGTTTTATGTGACTTGTGAACAATAGAGAGTGGAGTGTAACCTTAAACACTTGAGTGATTGAGTGAAACACTTGCTTGATTTGAACTGTTAATTTTCATGAGTGCATTTTTGCTTAGTGGATTGATCATTCATAGTGTATAACATCTATTGTGCAATCTCTGGATTGAAAGCATGCATGCATCTTATTTTGGTTTTCACTTAGGATATTGAATTGAGTAGTTTTGTCATGTACCTTGGGATTGTTGAGGCATTGGATGAAACAATATTAAGCAGAGTTTTGTTTTGTGTGTTGTTTTGTTTTGTTTTGCTTGAGGACAAGCAAAATTCTAAGTTTGGGGTGTTGATGAAGGTTGAAAAACAGTGATTTTCATATGTCAATTTGGACCAAATTACACCCTTTACTACTCGGAATGAGCCTAGAATCAAGCAAAACTCAATAAATGAGTCTGAAGAGAGTCAAAAGCTATTTTTAGCGATTTTTTTGCTTGTTTTGCATTGTTTTGTAGCTAATTTAAGAAAAGTAAAGAATGGAGTTGAAGATACAGGTCGTTGACTCAAGAAAAGAGCAGAAAAATAAAGATTTGAAGAGTCGACGCACTGCCCGACGCACACTTAAACCACCGGGCGGTCCAGGACGAGGAGAAGGCATGGTGATTGACACTGGGCGGACCTAAGGGAAACCGCCCGACGGTGGCGATTGCCACCGAGCGGTAGTGCGATTTGTGGCAAACCTCCGGGCTGCACACTTAAACCGCCCGACGGTGGGTTGCTGGACTTGGGCCCGTTTTCTGATGCGCTCCTCACCTATATATACCCCTATTGCGATTTCACAATCATTCTTTTGACAGGGGAAGACGACCAGACCTAATTTTGCTCTCTGGAGAGGATCTCTTGGATGCTTAGGCTCCTTTTCATCTTTTCTAGGGTTTGCTTTTCCATTCTTGTTCCATTTTCCATCTAGTTTCACCATGACTATGGTGAACTAAACTCTATTGTTGTTGGGGGAAACAATGTAATCTTTTGATACTCTCTCTTATTGAAACTCTTGATTATTTATATGATCTCCATATGTTTTGATTGATTATTGTGGGGTTATCATTTATGCTCAAGGCCTTTATTGTTTAACTCATTCGGTATATTGATGCTTGTCTCTATTGATATGGGGACGTACAATAATGACATGAACTAGTGAGTAATCTCTTGATTTTGCAATACCACCTAGGGATAGGGGTAGGACGATCAATTGCGCTAACTTCTGTTTATAATGCGGTATTAATTACTAGGGGAGGCTAGGGATAGCAAGCCAGTAGTTAATATTAGGCCATTTTCGCCGAGGGATCGGGTTAAGGGGAGGCTAACAAAGTCGCATAACAATTGAATCAATCAAACTAATATTCAAGGGTAATATGTAAGAGAGAGCGGAATAGATGAAATTGTAAATCCACAACAACATCCATTCATTCATTGTTTTCTTTATTCAATTGAATCAACTTTATTTTTGCATGTTAATATTTTTGTTCTCAAATCCAATTTATTAATTTTTATTTCTCAAGTCTTATTATTTTAATTCACGCGAACGAGAAAGCCATACGAGTCTTGTTACCAATAAGGGAGTAATTGGTAAAACCTGAAGACAAGTTTTGATGATGCTGTAAATTATATTTCTTGATTGTAATAGGAGAATACGTAAAAAGCAACTTGTAGTTTTTAAATGTAGTAGGAAATTGATAAATATTGTAATTTCTACTTGTATAATCGATTATGTTTAAAGTATAATCGATTATCATATGTTTTTGAACTAAAATAATCGATTATCATGAAGCAATAATCGATTATCACAAGTCACACTTGAATAATCGATTATCACTTCAAATAATCGATTATCACTTTTTGAAATTTCTATAACGGACTTGAATAATCTATTATCACTTACAAAAATCGATTATTCATGGCAGTTGGGAGCTGTCCTTTGGCATTCAGTGTGCTTGGTTATATAATGGGTGTTTGAGAGCTTCAGAAAATAACTTTGTGAAAACTTAGAAAGCTTAGAACACTGAGTTGTCAGAGGAACGTTCTTGAGAGCTTTGGTTTTCTTTGTTCCCTTGTTTGATCTTGTGAAAGGAGAGGCTTACGTATCGTGTGTCGATAGTCGAAGTGGACTCTCTTCAAGTTGGCAAGGTTATCTACCTGGTCTTGTGAAAGGAGAAGCTAGTGAATCGTTTGTCGATCACTGGAGCTGGTCTCTTCAAGTTGGTAGAGTAGTTCTTTTCATTCTGTTCTTGTTCATTTCATTGTAAACTGTTAAACTATTTTTAGTGGAACTGTTAATCACTCTTTGTAGTGATTAACGACTGGACGTAGATTCTGTTGAATCGAACCAGTATAAAAATCCTTGTGTGCTTTTCTTATACCCTTTACTCATTCTACTTTAACGTACATCAGCTACTTGGTTAATTTTCTAAAAGAAAATTATTTTCTTTATAAAAAGAGAAAATCGTTTCAACTGTGACTTAATACGCTTTACGCTCTCTGTGTTTTTCAATCCGCTGCGTTAAACTCTTTAAAAATTTACCCCCTCCGATACCATCAAATGGTATCAGAGCTTGCTGTGATAGTTTTTCAAAATATTTGCGAAAATGGCCGGTCACAGTCAAAACGCTGTTTATGCTGAGGGTGCGTCTATTAACAGACCTCCATTGTTTACTGGAGATAATTATGCTTTTTGGAAAGTAAGAATGGAAATCTTTATGGGGTCTGTTGATAGAGGCATTTGGGAAGCTGTACAGAATGGTCCTTATATTCCTATGAGTACAGTAGATGGTGTAGAAATAGAAAAACCTTATTTTAATTGGACTGCTGAGGAAAATAGACGAGCTCAGTTTGATATTAAAGCTCGTAATATTATTTCATCTGCTGTTGTGTTTGATGAATTTTATAGAATTTCAGTGTGTAAGACAGCACAGGAAATGTGGGAAGTTCTCAGAGTCACTCATGAAGGAACGGAGGACGTGAAACGAGCTAGGAAGAACACTCTCATTCAGGAATATGAGATGTTCAGAATGCAACCTGGAGAAACGATCTCTGACGTTCAAAAACGATTCACTCATATTGTGAATCACTTAACAGGGTTGGGTAAGACTTTTGATACTGATGAACTAAATGTGAAAATTTTGAAATCTCTGGACAGGTCTTGGCAACCAAAGGTGACTGCCATATCGGAGTCTCAAAATCTTGCTCAAATGACAATGCCAATCTTGTTTGGAAAGCTCCGGGAGCATGAACTTGATTTGAGGAGATTAACTGCTGAAGAGGATCAAGGCAAGAGGAAAACTCTAGCTTTCAAGTCAGAAATTTCTAAAGGAAAAAGCTCCAAGAGGATCGAAGAAGATGATTCTGATGATGAAGAAAACATGAGCTTGATGATAAAGAAATTTGCTAAATTCATGAAAGTAAAGGGAAAGGACAAATTTCAAAAGGAAAAGAAGGAAAATCAAGATTCTTCATCAAACGTCAAGTGCTTCGGTTGTGGAGAAAGAGGGCACGTGAAATCTGAGTGTCCAAAGAGCAAGAAAAGTGAAGACAAGAAGGAAAGAAAATTTCAAAGGAAAAAGAAAGCATACATAGCTTGGGAAGATAATGCCTCTAGCTCAACAAGTTCTAGTGACACAGAAGAAGAAGCTAACCTATGTCTTATGGCAGATTCTGAAGAAACAGGAAGCCAAGTAAGTGATTCCAGTTTTGAATCTAGTGAATTAGATTTACAAAAGGCTTTCTTTGAATTAATGAATGAATCTGAAAAACTTGATGCTGCACATAAAAAACTTAAAAAGGAGCACAGTGATTTAAAATTGAGATATGATAAACTGCTTGATGATGAAGTTGTATTAAGAAACAAAGTCAGTACTTTAGAAATAAAATTGTCTGACTCAAATGCTATTGTTGAACCTGTTGAATGCTTATCATGCAAGAGCTATATGTTTGATATTGATATACTTGAAAATTTGCTTGCTAAGGCAACTAAAACTAATTCACATGCTAAAACAAATTTTAATAAAAGCAAAATTATAAATAGAAACATGCACCAAAATTATAAATCCAAGGTAAAAAGAACTCGAAAAATCTGGGTTGTTAAAGGAACTTTTGTTAAAAATAAAGTTAGCAATGTATGTTGCTTTTACTGTATGAAACATGGTCACACATCAAACAAATGCAATATCAAACATGTTGGTGTTCCAAATGGCAAATATGCTTGGGTTAAAGCTGTGAAATGATGTATTCTTGTATAAACTAACCCCAAGGACCCATGTTGAGATTGGGGACCTAAAAATTCTTGCTAAATTGTTTTGTAGGAACAATCGAAATCAAAGAAGTCATTGTGGTATCTTGACAGTGGTTGTTCAAGACACATGACTGGTGACAAGAATAGATTCATCTCTTTTAAGAAGAAAAAGCAAGGATTTGTAACTTATGGGGATAACAACAAAGGCAGAATAATTGGAACCGGAGATATTGGAGGAGGAAACACTTTGACAATAAAAGATGTCTTATATGTTGAAGGCCTCAAACATAATCTTCTAAGCATAAGCCAACTATGCGACAAAGGTTTCAAGGTAACTTTTGAGAGTGATAAATGTACTGTTTATTTTAAAAATTCTGCTGAAATTGCTTTGCAAGGTGTTAGGCACAATAATATATACTTGATTGATATTGAGAGTGCATCTAGTCATAATATAACATGCTTAGTTGCTAAAGAAGAAAATCCATGGCTATGGCATAAAAGAGCTGCACATATTCACATGCAACACTTAAACAAATTAATCTCTAAGGATCTTGTGATTGGATTGCCTAAACTAAAATTTGAGAAAAATAAGCTTTGTTCTGCATGTCAAAAGGGTAAACAAACCAAATCTTCTTTTTCATCTAAAAGTATAATTTCTACATCAAAACCTTTAGAATTGTTGCATATGGATTTGTTTGGTCCATCTAGAATTAAAAGTTTTGGTGGAAATTACTATGCTCTTGTAATTGTTGATGATTACTCTAGATTTACTTGGACTTTCTTTTTAACTCTGAAAAGTGAAGCTTTCAAAGCTTTTAAAACTTTTGCTAAACGTATTCAAAATGAAAAAGATTTGAAAATCAAAACTTTGAGAAGTGATCATGGTGGTGAATTTGAAAATGAATCATTTGGAAAATTTTGTGAAGAATTTGGAATTGCACATAATTTTTCTGCACCTAGAACTCCCCAACAAAATGGTGTTGTTGAAAGGAAAAATAGATCACTAGAAGAATTAGCTAGAACACTTATGAGTGAATCTAATGTGCCAAAATACTTTTGGGCTGATGCAGTAAGCACTGCTTGTTATGTGTTAAATAGAATGCTTATAAGGCCAATTTTGAAATTAACTCCTTATGAATTGTTGAATGGTAGAAAACCAAATATATCTCATTTGAAAATTTTTGGATGCAAATGCTTTGTATTAAATAATGGAAAAGATAATCTTGGAAAGTTTGATGCAAAATCTGATGAAGCAATCTTTCTAGGATATTCATTAACTAGCAAAGCTTATAGGGTGTTCAATAGAAGAACACTAAGTATTGAAGAATCTATGCATGTTGTCTTTGATGAGATTATAGACCTTGAGGAAAATCCTCTTGAGTCAAATAAACCCATTGCAGGTGATGAGGATTACTTAAGAGAAGCTCTAGAAGAAATGTATCTAAATGAAAATTATCCTCCGGAGCTTCAAGAAACACCTCAAGTTGTTGACTTCAAAAGCTATCAACAACCGAGAGGACTATCATTGGACAACATCATAGGAGATATATCAAAAGGGGTAACCACTAGACATAATTTAAATAATTTTTGCCTAACTGTTGCTTTTGTGTCTCAGATAGAACCTAAAAATATAAAGGAAGCTCTTCAAGATGACAAGTGGTGCATTGCTATGCAAGAAGAGCTAAATCAATTTGAAAGGAATGAAGTTTGGGAACTTATCCCAAAACAAGAAGAATTTCAAGTTATAGGAACCAAATGGGTTTTCAGGAACAAGCTTGATGAGGACGGAAACATCACAAAGAATAAAGCAAGACTAGTTGCTAAGGGATACTGTCAAGAAGAAGGTATTGATTACGATGAAACTTATGCACCAGTAGCCAGGTTAGAAGCAATTAGATTATTACTTGCATATGCATCTTTGATGAAATTTAAACTATATCAAATGGATGTTAAAAGTGCATTTTTAAATGGTTTTATAAAAGAAGAAGTTTATGTTAGTCAACCTCCTGGTTTTGAAGATTTTAAATTTCCTGATCATGTTTACAAGTTGAAAAAGGCTCTTTATGGTCTTAAACAGGCACCTAGGTCTTGGTATGAAAGACTTAGCACTTTTTTGATTGAAAATAAATTTTCTAGAGGAAAGGTTGATTCAACCTTATTCATTAAGAAAGTAGGAAAACACATTTTGGTTGTGCAAGTTTATGTAGATGATATTATTTTTGGTTCAACTGATGACTCTTTATGTGAAGAGTTTGCAAAAATAATGCAAGGAGAATTTGAAATGTCTATGATGGGTGAGTTAAATTTTTTCTTAGGACTACAAATAAAACAAATGAATGGTGGAACATTCATATCCCAAACTAAATACTGTAGAGAAATTCTTAGGAAATTTGGAATGAATAGTTGCAAGGAAGCTAGTACACCCATGGGTACCTTTTGTTATTTAGATAAGGATGAAACTGGAAAGGGAGTGAATGAAACCATGTTTAGAGGCATGATAGGATCTTTGCTATACTTAACTGCTAGTAGACCAGATATTATGCAGAGTGTTTGTGTATGTGCTAGATACCAAGCCAATCCTAAAGAGTCACATCTGACTGCAGTTAAGAGAATTTTAAAATATCTTAAAGGAACTACTTCATTTGGACTTTGGTATCCCTCTGATGCTTCACCTAGTTTAATAGGATACCCTGATGCAGATTATGGTGGCTGTAAAATTGATAGAAAAAGTACTAGTGGAACCTGTCATTTCTTGGGATGTTCTTTAGTGTCATGGCACTCAAAGAAACAAGCATGTGTAGCTTTGTCTACCACTGAAGCTGAATATATTGCAGTTGGAAACTGTTGTGCTCAAATTTTGTGGACGAAACAACAATTGGAAGACTTTGATATCTTTCTTGAAAATATTCCTCTAAAATGTGATAACACTAGTGCTATAAACTTGACCAAGAACCCTATAATGCATTCAAGAACTAAGCATATAGAAATTAGGCACCATTTTCTAAGAGATCATATTCAAAAGGGGGACTGTCAAATTGAATATGTTGATACCTTGCATCAGTTAGCTGATATTTTTACCAAAGCTCTACCTAAAGATAGATTCATTGAGCTTAGGAGAGAATTAGGAGTATTAGACATGTCCTAGAATCAAAATCTATGCAAAATATTGCATTTTTCGTGACTTTAGCGAGCCATAATCGATTGTCACTGAGCCATAATCGATTATCTAGTCATAAAAGTAAATCTGGAAAACTTTGAGCAGATAATCGATTATCATCAGGCATAATCGATTATCATGCAATTCTGGGCAGAAATTAATGAACTGATAATCGATTATCACGAGCCATAATCGATTATCACGTTAACAGGTTCAAAAATAGAGCCGTTGGAGCGTCCCATAACGGCTATAAACGGCTAGTTTATTCATTTTTCTTATAAATAGTCTCCCATAATCGATTGTTAGACATTCTTTTGCAACCAAATACTGCTAAAATCAAATCCAGAGCTCCAAATCTCCTCATTTCTCCTTCATTTCGTAAACCTTCATCTCCTCCATCTTCATCCATGGCTGAATCAAGAAGGTATCGTCGCAAAACAGCTGGAGCCCCTTCCTCTTCTCAACCACGACTAGCCAACATAGATGGATGGATCTCAGATCAAGAGAAACATGCAGATTTCGTAAACTCCTGGCAAGAAAGGAAAATCATGGCGGTAAAGTACATCCGTCTTGATTTTTTTCGCTTTTATGGATTTCAATTTCCAAATACTTTTGCTGAGCAGGGGTTAACACATCTGGTAGAACAAAAAGGAAATATTTATCCAGATCTCATAAGAGTTTTCTACTTCAACTTGCGCTATCGAGATGGAATAATTTCTACCAAGGTCAAAGGCGTACGCATCATTTTAGATGATGACGTTTGGACAAATGTTGCTCAACTTACTATTTGGGATGATGCTGTCAAAGTCCATTTAGGACTTGAAGACTTCAACAGGATGCTAACTTTCCAATCTTTTCTGCGACATCCTGAGAAGCAAGTAAATAGAAGGCAACTATTGGTTGGAGGATTCAAAGTTGAAGAGAGGATGATCCACTACATGATTGTTTGGATTCTCTGTCCTAGAGCAACCAACCATGCTCAATGCTCTGAGCAGGACTTACTTCTCTTGTATGGGATTTTAAATCACATACACATCGACTGGCCTGCTCTCATTGCTGACACCATGGTAAAAGCCAAGAAATCCCACTCTTATCAGTTTCCCTATGCTCTTCTTGTTTCTAGGATTTTAGAATATAAAGGAATACCTGTTGAAGGAGAACTTGTTCAAAATATTGAGAATGTGGGATCAGAAATCGGAGATACTACCTTTCGTCAGATGGGATTCATTACTAGAGGAAGGGTCCTTATTCACAAAGATGATGATCATTCTGATGATGATGACGATATGGACACTCATATGGCTGACCCAGTGAGTGCTGCAGCTCCATCAGAAGCTGGACCTTCCAACATACCCTTCTCTTCCTCAAATTCTATGGAAGAACACTTTGCAAGATTATCCAAACAATTGGAGGATATGAGTCTCGCACAGAAGACACATTTTGATCAAGTACATGAGTGGCAGCAATCTCTTGATGAGTACTTAGTCGACCAGTTTCTTGAGTTTGATGTTCGACTACATAACATTGAGAATCATCTCAATATCCCTCCCACTGAAAGATCTCCTAGTCCTGAATTTTAGTTTTTTAGGATTTTAAGTTTGATTGTTTTCTGTGTGGCATTTTAAATCTTTATAAGTTTTCCAGTTATTATTAATAAAATGAGCCTTTATGCATCTGTTATCTTTTTGAGGGGGAGCTCATATTAAGGGGGAGATTTTTACTTTTTGCTTATGATAAAAAAGGGGGAGATTAATATCTATATTATAGGGGAGAAGAAATAATATTCTTCAAAGTATACAGGTACTACTAACTCTGTGATCTTTTTAGTGAGAATGTATTGCAGGTAAAACTGAGTTGCTTTTAATAGAAGATTTTTTGATCATCATCAAAAAGGGGGAGATTGTTACCAATAAGGGAGTAATTGGTAAAACCTGAAGACAAGTTTTGATGATGCTGTAAATTATATTTCTTGATTGTAATGGGAAAATACGTAAAAAGCAACTTGTAGTTTTTAAATGTAGTAGGAAATTGATAAATATTGTAATTTCTACTTGTATAATCGATTATGTTTAAAGTATAATCGATTATCATATGTTTTTGAACTAAAATAATCGATTATCATGAAGCAATAATCGATTATCACAAGTCACACTTGAATAATCGATTATCACTTCAAATAATCGATTATCACTTTTTGAAATTTCTATAACGGACTTGAATAATCGATTATCACTTACAATAATCGATTATTCATGGCAGTTGGGAGCTATCCTTTGGCATTCAGTGTGCTTGGTTATATAATGGGTGTTTGAGAGCTTCAGAAAATAACTTTGTGAAAACTTAGAAAGCTTAGAACACTGAGTTGTCAGAGGAAAGTTCTTGAGAGCTTTGGTTTTCTTTGTTCCCTTGTTTGATCTTGTGAAAGGAGAGGCTTACGTATCGTGTGTCGATAGTCGAAGTGGACTCTCTTCAAGTTGGCAAGGTTATCTACCTGGTCTTGTGAAAGGAGAAGCTAGTGAATCGTTTGTCGATCACTGGAGCTGGTCTCTTCAAGTTGGTAGAGTAGTTCTTTTCATTCTGTTCTTGTTCATTTCATTGTAAACTGTTAAACTATTTTTAGTGGAACTGTTAATCACTCTTTGTAGTAATTAACGACTGGACGTAGATTCTGTTGAATCGAACCAGTATAAAAATCCTTGTGTGCTTTTCTTATACCCTTTACTCATTCTACTTTAACGTACATCAGCTACTTGGTTAATTTTCTAAAAGAAAATTATTTTCTTTATAAAAAGAGAAAACCGTTTCAACTGTGACTTAATACGCTTTACGCTCTCTGTGTTTTTCAATCCGCTGCGTTAAACTCTTTAAAAATTTACCCCCTCTGATACCATCAAGTCTCTTGGGAAAACGATACTTAGTCTTACCATTTATATTACTTGTATGATTTGGTACACTTGCCAATTTGTCAACACCCATTTGCCTTTAGCACCTTGATAACCCATAACCTGTTCTTGAGCTTCACTGGTTTGCCAGGTTTAGGTTCATCACTTTCCACCATGGAGTGTTGATGAACAAGTTTCTCTTCTTTGTCTCCATCCTCATCCTTCACTTTTGGAGGGAAACAATTTAGGTTCATTTTGGCCAACTTGGCAACTTGCCTTGGTAGACTAGTAACAGATAGAACTTCATCGTTTGCTTCAGGGCTAGTCTGTTCCTCTTGACCTAGCTGCATAGCTTTGAAGACATTGAAGGTTACCTCTCTATCTTGGTCTTTTAATTTCAGTATTCCCTCTTCCATATGAATGACAACCTTAGTTGTCTTCATGAAAGGTCTTCCAAGGATGAGTGGTATCTCAGCATCTTCCTCAATTTCCATCACTACAAAGTCCACCAGGAATTGAAGCTTATCAATTTTTACCACCACATCTTCTACCACAGCATAAGGATATTTGATGGACCTATCTACCAACTGAAGCATCATTCTTGTTGGCTTGGCTTCAAGACGACCAATCTTTTTAAGCATAGATAGGGGCATCAGGTTGATGCTAGCCCCTAAATCAATAAGAGCTTTCCCTATATCATGGCTTCCAATGGCGCATGGAATGGTGAAACTCCCCGGATCTTTAAATTTTGGAGGAAGACTCTTTTGCATGATGGCACTGCAATTTCCCTTCACTTCAATTGTTTCCTCATCTAAATACTTCTTCTTCTTGCTGAGGATTTGCTTCATGTACTTCGCATAGGCAGGAATTTGTTGTAGTGTCAAGGGCATGGTGATCTCAAGTTGGTTGAATATTTGCTTGAACCGAGCCAATTGTTTCTCCTTCTCTTTATTAGAGGGGATTTTGGGATAAGGAAGGTGTTTCACAATCTCCTTCTCTTTTTGCTTTTTCTCTTTTACTTTGCCTTTATTTTCTTCTTCTTTTCCAACTATCTCTTCTTCTATTTCTTTTTCTTTTTTATTCTCCTCTTCATTATTTTCCTTCTCTTCTTCTTTTGGCTTTTCTTTTTCTTCTTCTTTCCTCCCAACCTCTTTTCCACTTCTAGTGAATATGACATTACACTCTTCCTTAGGGTTGGTTTGAGTATTAGCAAAAAATTGTCCACTTTGTTGATTTGCCAATTGCTTCACCAACTGACCAACTTGCACTTCCAAATTCTTTATAGATTGATGAGTCGTTATTTCTTGAACTATATTTAGTTTATTTCACTTAAATAAACTAGGGAATCATGTTTAATTGTCTGTTATTTCCCCGTTTTCCGAATTCTGCTTAATTTGGTCGGAAATTCGTAATTGTGCTAATTTAGATTTTTTGAGCTAATTAAGTGCATTTCTGGTTGCAGGGAAGTTGTGGAAACATCATCTGGAGCATTGGGATATGGCGTGACACATTCAAAGGCTCAACATTTAGTCATTTAGATTCTAATTAAAGTTGTAATTTTGTTTTCTAGAAGTCCCTAATTAGAATTAGGTGTTTTGGACCCTTTTAGGGGCAATTTTGTAAAAAACCCATATGTAGGACATGTGCCTTTTAGGTTAAGGTTTTAAAATTGATTGTGGACCCCATTTGGAGGGCAACTCTCGGTATTTGGAGAGGAATTGCCGAGACACACTCCATGCTCTCATAGTCACACTTCATTTTTTTCATGTTTTGAACTTTTCTCTCTTGGGGTTTCATGTATGAACATGCCTTAAGGGAGCTTGCTTGGTGTTTTCGGTTTGGAGCCATTTCAATGAACAAGATGTAGATTTTCTTTGTCTCTTAACTCACTCTTGGTTATCTTAGCTCATTGATGGTGAAAAATCATTCATTTCTACTTCCATTTGCTTGTTCTTGATGCTTGAAACTTGAGTTTTGGAGCCTGTCTTTACATTTTCATGGTGGATGTTGGGTTTGAGTAACTTTATATTTCGTTTTCCTCTCCCTTGCTGCTGTTCCTCTCAGTTTTCATGTCATTTTATTTGGTTGGATGATAAAAATGGAGTTCTATGTTAGTTTTGGGTTGAAGAGAGCTTAAGTTGATGTGTGGTTGTTGTGGTTTGGACTCTTTCTTCTTGTTTTCCAGTTTTGATGCTTGAAACAAGGATGAGATTAGATCTTGGTGTTGTTATGGTGGCTGGATAGAACTGGAGTTGATGGCTTAGGTATTATTTTCGTTTTTTGCAAGGAAGCTTGAAGAAATAGAAGATTTGGTTGGGTTGAAGTAGCATATGTTGAGTTTATTGTTCTTGTGTTGATTTCGAATTTGAACTTTGGTCTCTTGGGTTTATGTTTCTGTAGTATGGAGGAAGAAAACATGAATGGTGTGTTGGTAGAGATAGAAAAACGAAAATGGAGATAGGAAGGAGGAGAGAAGGTGCATTAAAGTTTTTACCCGATTTGGACCAACACAAAAGATGCTTGTTTTAACTCATAGAATGTTTCCACTTTGAGATTGGCCTTTGTTTGTTCCAGCCGTGAATTGCAAGGATGGTGAGAGGTTTTTGGAGTTTTTTTTCATTTGGTTTTGCTTACATGGCACCTTGGGTGAAGCATTCAAGGTATCTTTCCATTAGTGTTGGTTTTTGAAGCACTTTTTTGCTAGCTCACGGCATTTTTGTGCCTTGGAGTGTGAATTCCGTTTTTGCTGCATGGAAAGGGATAAATGCATGGTTTAATAATGATGTTTAAGATACATTTCAATTTCCTTGGAAAATGGTGCAAATAGGACAAGCACATTTTGTGGCTTATAGAAGGTGAAATTGAAGTTTGACTTGGGTGCATGGGGTGACTCACGGCCATGAGCTTTTCTTTAGCCAATGGGACTTTTAAATTCATTTACTAATTGCCATTATGTCAAGTAATTTGCTAGGATTAAATTAGGCTTGTTGGTTTCCTTGGTTTTTAATTAATTTAGTTCATAGGTTGAGTTTAATGTGTTTGAATTAGTGTGGAGTTTAATTAATTATTTTTAACTGTGTTTGTTAATTTGTTTGCAAGAGTATTTGATGTTTGAATGTTGTCTAAGATTTTTAATAGTGTTAGTTTAATTTCCATGGTAGCTTAAATTAGTTTGGTTGGTCATTGACGATATTGCACTGTTTCCTTGAGATTCTTGAATTGTGATTGTCTGTGCACTCTGACTTGGTTAATGTGAATTATATTTTTGCACTTACAATTGGGTATACGTTTAGTTGCCCAGTTGGTGTTACATCTTCGCTTAGTTGATGTAACTGAATGGTGTAATTTAGATTTGATATTAACACTGCGTTCGCTTAGTTCGCTTTTATGAAAACAGGGTTAACCTTCGCTTAGTTGGTTAACTTTGTTGGATTAGAGGTTTGAGTTGCAACCTTATTTTGTTGATCTGTGATTGCAAAGATTGTAGTTAAGTTAATGAACAACCTTCTTTAGTTTGTGTTTGAAACCATTTTCTTTAGATCCGTGTTTACATCTTTGTTTGCATCTGTGTTTTGGATTTCAGTTAATTCGTCTGTATTCACCACAACGTTTTCACAAACCCCCTCCCCCATTTTGTGTATGACTTAATTCTTGAACCGCAAAATTGGTCCTTGAGAGGCAACCTAGGAGTCATTTCTTAGCTATACTACATTTCTCATATGCAATCAAATTTGTATGGGCCGCGACACCCATCATAGATGCATCAGTATTCTTTTGGTTTTGGATAGACTGTTGCATGAACATCTGCAATGTTTCTTCAATTTTTGTAGTCCTACCATTTTGAGATGAGTATTGATGAGCAGGTTGATAAGAATTTCTACTACCAGAAGCTCCTTGAGCTTGCCTCCACCCTTGGTTAGAAGGATTAGGGAAAGGGTTGTTGAAGAGGTTTTGTCTTCCTTGGTTTCCCATATAATTAACTTCTTCAGATTGGGAACCACTAGGAACTTGACAATGGCCATTAGGAGGGTTATCTCCACAGAAATCACATCTCATAACTTGGTGATGCGGTTGAGATTGACTTTGCATTGCTTGCAGCTGATAAGGTAACTTAGCCATACTTTGGGTCAGGAGCTCCATCTGTTGGGTAAGAAGTTTGTTTTGCGCAAGCATTGCATCCTGAACATTAAGTTCATGAACTCCTCTTTTCTGTACTTGTGTTCTCCCATGTTGACTCCTCATGTCGGTATATGCCATATTTTGAATAACATCAATGGCTTCATCAGCAGTTTTGAATAGAATCAAACAACCAAAGGATGAAACAAGTATCATCTTTGTATGAGGTTGCAACCCATTGTAGAAGGTTTGCACTTGCATCTCTAAGCTAAAGCCATGACTGGGACATTTCCTCAATAAAGCTTTGAATATTTCCCAGGCTTCACACAGTGGTTCATCTACTCCTTGGACAAAAGTAGCAATTGCAGCCTTTATTTTTGTTTTCTTTGATGGTGGAAAGAAGTGAGCCAGAAATTTGTGTTCCACATCCTCCCAACTAGTCAAACTTTGATTAGGCTACGAATGCAGCCAAGCCTTTTCTGTGCCATTCAGAGAAAATGGGAAGAGTCTCATATACAATGCTTCTTCCTCCTCCACCATTACACCCACAGAACCACACAATTCATAGAAAGTGACTAAATGAGCATGAGGGTCTTCATTGTCCATGCCAGAAAATTGATTTGAACTGATTAACTGAAGTAGATCAGGCTTCATTTCTGCAAGCTTGTCACTCATAGTGGGCCTCACAATGCTTGAGAAATTTCTTGGGCTAGTGTAAGCAATGGAGTCCCCTATGGTTCTCTGTGGAGGTGGCCCTGCACCAGCCATACCGTTCACAACAGAAGTATCAAGAAGATCAAATGATTGATTGTTGAAAGAGGTTGAAGATTCAAGGGCAGCTTGTTGACTAATAGCTCGACGTCTCCTTGTGTTACTGTTGTTTCTACGAGCTTTTTTCTCGATCTCAGGGTCAACAAGGAGTGGTTCAGATGAAACAGTCCTCCTTATACGGATGTTTCCCTGCATACACTAGAGAGCAAGAACACTAGAGCCACAAGTTAGCCTAATTAATAATAAAGAAAAGTTTTTTCACAGTAAAAAGAGTAAATGAATAAAGCCTAAATGGGTTAGAAATCACACAAAAGTAAAGTAATTATACCGAATCCCCGACAACGGCACCAAAAACTTGTTAACTCTTTGGCAAGCGTACCAAATCGTTCAAAGTAATAAACCGGTAAGACCGAATATCATTTCCCAAGAGACTCGGTTAGTACTTTACTATCGTATAATTACTGACTAATTTTGTTACCAATAAGGAGTATTGGTAAATCTTGAAGAAAATTGTTTTAATGATGCTACAAGAAGTTTTACTTGAAGAGGATATTAGAATTATTTAAAAGCAATTTGTAGAAATTAAATGTAGTAGAAATTAAAAGCAATTTGTAGAAATTACTCGAGCCATAATCGATTATCACGCTAACAGTTTCAAAAATAGAGTTGTTGGAGAATGATTTCAACTAATACACTGTCATGCAAATGCACAAAACCACTCTCTTCTTCATTACTTTGCTTTTGTCAACTTGTTATGTTACTTAAACCCAATCCCTTGGTGAGAAAGCCTAGGTTCACTTATTAAATCCCAATCCTTGGCAACCTAACAAGTTCACCCGCATTAAGAAAAGAAGTTTAAGACAACCAAAGGTCCTTGCTCTATCCCTAGACACTATTTCCTTTAGGTGTTTAGTCCATTTCAAGGTTCACACAACATTTCCCAATATTAACCAAACCCTAACATCATGCTATGGTTGATCAAGTCATAACAAGCTTTAAGCAAAGATATAAACACTAGCAAGTAATGAAAGAAGCATATTTTCATTTAAACCAAGTGCATTTATAAGTGGGTTGTAAAGTTTACATCATTCCCCAACAAAAAGAACTTAGCTCTCCATAGTCATGGAGAGCTTGAGCTTACAATGGAAGAAAATAGACTAGAAGGGGACCCAAGGAGGAGGAAAGGAGAGTTCCCACAACTCAAAACCAGCTCCTAAAGGTCCAAAATGGTGTTTCTGAGCTTCAGCCGCCAAGAAGATACCACCCTCGAAGAATGTGAGCCTTTTATAGGTCTAGGGTGCCAAGTCAACAAAAAGTCGCGCCCAGCGCCCTTTTCTGAGGCGCTTGAACGCCATCATTTAAGCTCCAATAGCGAATCAAAGGGCGCCCAGCGCCCTCCAGGGGTGCCCAGGTGCCAGAAATTGGGAAAAAGTGCGAGCTGAAGGGCGCCCAGGCCTGGAGAATTGCCAAAAAGTGCGAGTTGAAGGGTGCCCACGCGCCACTTTCGCAGAGTAACTTCTTCAAAACTTCCTTTTTCAACTCTTCCTTGGCTCTCCACTCTTGATATTTTGAATGTCCTTCCAAAGCACACAAAGTTCCTACAAAATTTGAGGAATTAGTGATGAAAACTAATGTGTGTAACCTAAGCTGAATTTATTCACAAAGTTAGACTAGAGAGAGGATTAAGTGTGTTTCAAGCTTCAGGAGTGTTGATTTGGCAAGAAAACTGCACCATAGATAATGGTAAGAATTAACGTTATCAGTTTAATAAAAATTGATACTTTGAATTTTTCTTCAAAATTTATCTTACAATTAAAACCTTTTCTCTTATTTTAATGACTTTAGTAAAATAAAGAGAGTAGGGAATATAAGATTTGTACTCAAATATTTTATACTAGTTCAAATCAAAAGATCTTAATTTCTTTAAAGATAGATTCATTCAAACACTAAAAATAAATCAAACTTAAGTCATAGAAAAAAAAAGTTTAGAGAACATGTTTCTTGAAGACAAAAGAGATGAAAGACGCATTCCTTGAATTTCACAAGGAATGAAACACTTTTTTCGAGTCACACAAAGGATGAACAATTTCTCCTAACAACAACAACAACACTTAATCACACAATATCCCACTTGGTGAAAGTTGTCGCTCTACCCACACTAGATTTTTCAAAGTCCATTTTTTCACAAACACAAAGGGTTTATTTAACAGTCAATCACAACCCTAAACCTCTTAATAGAAAAGGTCTCTCCAAAATATATAAACTTCTTATTTGAAAATTAGGTCAAGAATCTAAAGAGTCAAGTCACAACTGCCGCTAATAATAAATTATTTAAAGAGATAATTGTGTCAGAGGGTAGTGAATTGGTTTCTTATTGCAAATCGTTCTTTTAATAATTTTATCAAGTAATTATAATTTCCTTAAAATGATTTAAACAAATTTAAAGAGTAAGGAAGAGAGAAAATTGTACACGTAATTTTTATATTGGTTCAGATCATATAGATCCTACGTCCAATTGTTAATCTCAACCGAGAATTAACGCTTCACTATCACAAACCAACAAACTATTACAATCACAAAGAAAATAAAACAGTTTAAGGTTAGAACACCTCTCTTGTTACCCCAAGAGATGAAAATCACTTCCCCTGAACACCACAAGTGCTGAACACCTCCTTTGAATGCTTCACGAAGGATGACCACCTCCTTTGAATCTTCACAAAGGATGAACACCTCCTTTGAATCTTCACAAAGGATGACAAACTTTCATCTCAACAACAACGACAACACTCAATCACACTCCCAGTGAAAGTTCTCGCTCTATGTCAACACACAAAGTTCTCAAAGCCACAACACAAAGGTTACACAAACCCTAGAACAGTTATCACCGCACACAATGCATAACAATTTCAAAATTAACTTATTTCGTATGTTGTATGTTAGAATGAAAGTCCTAATTTAATTTATAAAGATCTCACTCAAGGATACTTCCAAAAATCCGTTGTTAGCTATTTAATGTGTAATAATTGATTATCCAGTTACGGTAATTGATTATGCATCAATGAATGCACAACAGTAAAAAACTTGCTTGAAAATTCTCATAATTACTTGTGATGATCGATTATGACAAGTCATAATCGATTATTGATAATCGATTATCATAAGTGATAATCAACTAAATGAGGTTTTCTGATTCAAAACGCATTTAAACGCTACCTAAGGCAAACAATACACATAATCAAATATAAACCACAACCTATACATCAATCTACTCAATTACAAAAGCTTTAATATAAAAACAAGTTTTTATGAAGATCTTCTTGCAATAAAAACACTCGAGACTTGACTTTGAGACATCATCAAAACTATGCTCTTCTGCTTTATGCTAACAAATTGATTATCACAAAAACTTTTTTAAATTTATTTTTTCGCTATGATAATCGATTACTAGCCATGATTAATCAATTATCACACATGCTCTTCTTCTAAAAGAACTTGTTTTCAATTAGATAATAGATTATCATTAGAGATAATTTATTATCAGATAACTTTTTGGATAAATAAAATCTTTCCTAAGTGATATTTATGCATGCTACTTTATAACTCTTAATCAAATAAATAAACAATATACAAGTCTTTCAATATCTTTTGTCATTATTTTACTTTCTTAGACTTATTTTTATCATCACTAAAAATACTATTAAAGAATAATCTTCATCATCTTCTTCTTTTGCCAACAATTATCACAAGAAGGTGAGGATAATCAAATGTTTGCCTCTTATGTAGAAAATGTGTTAATAATGTTTATGCATAACATAAAATAGTTGAGTCTCTCTTAAGAACAAATGCGATAAAAGTTTTGAGAGTTGGTGGTTTAACTCTGAACATGGATTAAGCGAGATTGTGTTTATAAGAATCACCTTTTAGGCCAATAAAAGTACATTTTGTTATAATAATCCAATGAGGATTCTAATATGCATGATGATATGCACTAGGCTAGACCTTATTTAAATAGTTAGTTTAATAAGATATACACTTTAATCCTAAAAAGGATATATACTAAAATACTTTGTGTGTATATATATATATATATGAAAGACTTTTAATTAAATGTAAGGATATTATAGATAATAATAATCATAGTTCTGATAGAAAATTAAATCGCATATATTAAAAGAATTATATAAATTCAACAAAAATAAATAAAAAAAATTATATTGTTACTATATTTGAACAATTATGTATATCAAATAATTATATAATAATCTTTCATCTGGTTTGAAGTATACACTGCACAACCAATTTATTATTAAAGAGCTAGCTTTAAGTTTAAATTTAGCCTATTTGATTTATGAAAATAAGTTCACGATTTAATTAACAAATGGAGCCTCAAAGATGTTTCGAATCAATTTTTTCTCAGTTTTTGAAAGTAGTGGTGGAGCAAGGAAAAAAAATACCCACAAAATAGTGAAAAAAGAGGGGAGAGATTTGACTTGTATTGTAGAAGCGAGGATAAATTACACATTACTATTTATGTATAAGAAATGTCACAAAAAAAAAAAGAGATTTGACATTTGCAATGAAAAAGCAAGAAAATTGAGAAAATAGACTTTATCCTTTATACTTTAGCTTTCTATTACCCGTCTTTTTATATCTTGTTACCCTTAATTTTAAGGACAGAGTGTCACATATTTGTATTTATTTAATATATATTATTAAAAATAAAATAGTTATAAAAAAATAAAAATTTGTAATTAAAAAAATTAAGAAACAGAAAAGATAATATAAAATAAATGTAAAAAAAAAAATTGTGTGTCACAATTTGAACTAAAGAACAAGCATTTCCTTAAGGATGCTACTTCCTCCACCTATCAATTTTTTTCCTGCACCCATCAAGGCTTCCTATTTTTTTTTATTTTTTTCAAAACAGAAAAGTCTTCTAAAAAATTATTTAACGTGTTCAGTATAATAAAATCCAAAATGATGAAATGCAGAAAGGAAGAAATTTTGTATGGGCCTATCCATATATGGAAGCTGGAAGCGTGATGCATCAATTAGAAAGTAAATAAAATATAAGGCTTTATCTTTCTTCGTCTCTATAATTTCTAGTTGCACTCCTATCATTTTTAAAATGACAATTTTATTATTTGTAAAAGTACTTTTTAAATTATTTGTTCCAAAAATATTTTACAATAAAAATATTCTAGAATTAATCTTTCTGAAATTTCTTGAAGATGTTTTCGGAACACACTTTTTGGAATATATAAAATATAAAATACATTTCAAAATGAACAATTTGAAATAAAATTTATAGAACAAGTTTCCCAGAATATATATATATATAATATCTTCTGAAACAAACATTCCATAATTAAATTTCTAGTTACACAAAAATATTTTTTAATTATAATATAATAATTTAGTGTCATTATTATGAATCTTATTCATAACCATTTAATATATATGGAAGTTTAGAAGATAAAAGATGTATGTTAAATTTCAATTATTATTATTTTAATATTTTTTATTTGTATGATTTTTCATTCAAATGGTGTATTGTAATTTTTATTAGTGTATAGAAAAAAGATTTCATTTGAATTTAAAGAGTAAGAGTAAAGATACATTTAAAATACTTTTAAATTTGATTACCTGTTTTCTTTATGTAATTTTTTAAACATATTTTTAAATTTTATAAAAACAATTCATTAAATTTGCAAATGTACTCTAATTTGAAAAATATATAATTACATTGTTTTTATATTTGATATTGAAGAAATGAAAATATATTTTTTATATTAAATATTTAATAATATTATGTATTTTTATAATAATTATTATTTTATAAAAATTAATTTATTGGTATTGAAACAGTAATAAAATAAGCACAAGTAATTGTACAAATCTATATCCGTTATTCAATAAAAGATGAAACGAAAAATTATACTCGTTAAATTTATATTTATATATGAGAATTAAACTGAGAATGAGGTTTTTTGTTTAATGGGTCAGCAATATTAAAAAAAAAGTTAGATGGCACAAAATAGTAAAAAAAAAACAACACTAATAATAATAATAATAATATAATAATAATAATAATAAAAATACTAATAATAATAATAATAATAATGATATTTATTTTAAATGTTTAATTATGAAATTTAAATGTTAAAATGAATTTAAAAACTAATTTTTTTATAATTAAAATTTTGAGAGTTAATATTAAAGATTAATTTATATTCTAATTTCTAAATTAATTATAATTTTTAATTTTAGAGTATTTTAAAAGTTATTAATTTGTAATTATAAATTGATATTTAAATTAATGTTTTTTAAAATTAATTGTTATTTATTTATTTTCTTCCACTAACTTGAATATTTTCAAATTATTTTTTTTATAAATTAGAAGAACATGATAAATGTAAAGACCTAAAAAATGATGTTTTCGAAATGGTAATGGTATAAAAGTAGTGAAGATTCGATTATTTTAATATTAAATAATTTTATTATAAATAGTTTCGTTATAAACGAGTTTCATTAATGTAAAACACATCATTTCTCTAACAACTACTTTTCTAGAGTTATTTAACTTCTCTCTAGGAGTTTTTTTTTTCTCTGCACATTTGACTGAAGAGTTGAGATCGTAGGAGTGATCCTAGTGGCGAGCTCTTCAATTCATATCGATTAGTTTCTTCGTTTGAATAAGTTAAGTTTCGATCTAATTTCTCTGGTCCTTTCTTTATCAGTTGCATGTAGGCTCTTACTCAACTTGCATGCGTCTTTTTACTCTTCAATTAGAGTCTTCGTTGATTAATGGTTCTAACAATGATCTTGATAGTTTTTTCGTTATTTGTAGGTATAGATAGAGCTCTTTAAGTTGTGAGAGTGGTATAGTGTTCTTTAGATCAATTTTGTCTTCTAAAAAGGTAAGGGAATCTCATTCTTTGTCTTTATTTCGTGTTATGATGTATGAGTTATGTTTGCTATGCTGTGATAAATTATGTTTGAATAGATATTTGACGATTAAATAATCTTGTGTGTGATGTTGATTTGCTGATGAATGGTGTTGATAAAGGTTGAGAATTTTGTATTGGAATGAATGTTTCATGTTGTTGTATTGTGGTTGAACTAGGTATAAACAAATGAAGGATTTGAGGTAGTGAAAAGGAATGGTTGTGGGGATGTTTTAGTTAGAATTAGGGTATTAATAGACAAATTTCTAGAGCATTAAAATTGGAGTCATAACTGATGTTTGTTCTTTGGTTTAGGGTCTTTTAAAACTGGTATAGGTTCTTAGATAGCCAAAAAGATGATGTTAAATTCAGAAGTAGTAATTGAGTTCAATTGTAGTCTTGTTTTGTGTTAAATAAGGGGTTTCAATAGGTGAGATTTTGAGATAATGGTTGGATGAGAAAACCATAAGTTTAAGGTCAGTTTTTAGGCCATTTAAGACATGTTTAGAGGTTAAGTTTACCAGATTGTGATGAGAAAAGGTTGGGATTGAATTATGGGTTATAAAGTGGCTTTTAATTGGAGTAAGTTAGTAATTTATAGAAAAATAAGTTTAATGAGGTTTGAGTTAGTCATAAACACTTGGATAGATTCAATTGAGGTCTAGAATATAAAAGGGAAGTTATCAATACATGTGGAGATATGGGAGTTAGAATATGTGATGTTTTGCAGAATTTTGTAGTCTAGCTAGGCGAATGGATAGCTTACTGGGTGAGTAAAAATGAGTTTTGGTAGTGGGTTTCAGAGCCTGGGCAAGATTTCTTGCTGGTTGGGGAAGCTCTTTGTTTGCGCTCTCGTTGGGCTACAAAGAGTACCTCGCTGGGTGAACAGGTCAGCGTTGAGCGCCAAGTTAGTTGCGTTAAGTGTCACTTTTCTAGTATCACTGAGGCTGAGTGCCATGTTAGTTGTGTTGAGTGCCACTTTTCCAATAGCATTGGGGCTGAGTGCCATGTTAGTTGCGTTGAGCGTTGTGTTAATGGATTAGGTTCTTTTGATTCTTTTCTTTTGTTTTCTCATGAATAAGTGCTATATTGATATTGGAATGCTTGCTTCGTATATTATATGAAATGCTATGAAATGGTAGAACTATGAGATGTAAAATATGAAATTTAGTGTTAGTTTTTTCTGATTTATATAAATGCATTTTTAAGTGTAAATATTTTTGGGGCGTTACAATAAAATACTTTAAAAATTTAAAAAGAAACGTATTTTAGTATATTTTTTCTACTTTTAATTCCTTTCTAAAATACTGGTAAGAACTGTGTTAACATTTATTGTTTAACATTTTAATTAAATTCAATTTACGAAATGAATGTGAGGTATATATTAAAAAAAAAAATTCTACTAAATTCATTTACTTCTTTAAAACGCACATAGTGCACTATCAAATGTCCCACAGTTGTGATTTTAGCTTAGAAAATAACGGTCATACCTTCACTCCACCACCCACTAATATTTTTGTACAGAATCTTCTAACAAGTGCGTCCCAGCATAATTTTAATAATTTACATTTTTAATTTCTAATTATTATATTTTTTGGATGATTATTTATAAAAAGAAAGTTAAGGAGTAATTTAATGGTATGAAATTTCGTTTTTGTGTTTTATACGTAATGATTGAAGATGAAATCCCAAATGGGTTTATTGATTGGTTTGAGTTAAAGGAGAATGAGAAATGAAAATTCTCAAAATAGTTGTTGAATAATATAGTTTAGGTTTAATACCTCATTTGCTCCTAACTTTTACAGGATTGGTTCAAAATGATCTTATCTTTCAAAAAAGTTCAGTAAGGTTCCATAATTTGTTAAAAAATGTTCAATCCAGTCCTTTTCGCTCACGCCGTTAAAAACCTAACGATGCAAATGCCACCGTGGTGCGATCTTACTGAGCTGTGAAGTTTGATGAATACATGCACATTACACTATGTAAATATTTTAAAAAAAAATTAAAATGACGTAACGTAGGTGACACATTACTTTTTGTTACCTGTTCTTATAACAAGCACTTGAAATTGCAGCACCGCCACCGCCACCTCCACCACCTATTTCTTCTGAATCGGCGGCAACACCTTCCACACCCCCAATCGATTGTCATGGATTCCGATCCCAAATCTTCCACATCACTAGCCCCAAACCCTAACTCTAGGCAACATGGAATTTGGTCGCACACAAACATCCTTAAAACCTCCATCACTGCTTCTTATGATGCCAATTCCCTTCCCCTTTCTTTCCTTCTTCCACAATCATATTCCCCCTCTCAAATTCTTTTCTTTTTCAACTCTAAACTTCAAAAGTGAGCCACAAATAGAAAAAGAAAGTTTTACTTTTACAAAAATCATTATAAAAATCATACTTCACATAATTTTGAATTTATCAACATACAAACTATGTGTAAAACTTAGACTAAATGTACTTGAGCATGTATTATGTAGTGTAACATGACCCAATTTTATTAGTCTGATAAAGTACATATGTTAAATCTATTGTACTATTTAAATTGAAAGCAGAAAGGAGATGTTCAAAGCCAAGGCGAGTTGTAAATGGGAGTTACAACATATTTAACTTGTAAATACTTGTTTAAAGCTTCCAATCCAAAATCTTTTCCAAATCCACTCATTTTGCACCCTCAGTAAGGAATGTCATTCCCGAAGGTAAAGTAGCAATTGATCCAAATAATGCCTGCACGAATGGACCTTGACACAGTGGGTTGTGTCCAAACTCTTGGTCACAATGCCTGATGCTAGACTATACTTAGTATTGTTGACAATCTTAATTGCATCAATAGTCCTGTTATTCATTCATGTATTACTTTTGAATTCAATATTCATGAATAAATTCATAAACACTACTATGAATACATTCAATAATTTATAGTAATATGTAAATAAATCTATAGTAACATATTTAAACTTCCTCAAGGCCAATCTTAATATAGGAAAAGATCTTTTCAAATTGCTTCACGTCAACCTTCAACAAGAAAACAATTAGCCAATTACTCTCATTTTTGTTTCAATTATCATAGTTACTAGAAGACATATTTGGTATAAACCTGAGGCCCTTGTTGAAATTTAGGATCAAAAGGATCACCAACCACCCAGGCTTTTGCTTTCTCTACCAATTTCTTTTCAAATTCATCATAAATCCCTTCTTGAACGAGCACACGAGAACCTGCAACACAAATTTCTCTTTGAAATCCCAGTAAAATAAAGTTAGAATATTTTCAACTGATCTTTGTAAAAGGAATTAAATTTGATGAGGGAAATCATCTTGTTGAATACGATGCCAAAGAGGGCAAGTTGGACAACTTTATTTACATCAGCATCATCAAAAATTATGACAGGTGACTTGCTTCCTAATTCAAGTGAAATCGGTTTCGAATTACTACTAGTTGCAGCACACATTATTTCACAGTGGTTCAATAGGCCTCGATGGTGTTGTTCCTTCGAGGGTGGTAGCTTGCTAGAGTTAGAGTTTGACGCTGGTGATGTGGAAGATTTGGGATCGGAATCCATGACAATCGATTCAGGGGCTGTGGAAGGTGATCCTGCCGATTCAGAAGAAATAGGTGGTGGCGGTGCTGGCGGCGGTAGCGATGACGATGGCGGTGGCGGTGCTGCAACTACATTATGTCATTTTAAATTTTTTAAAATATTTACACATGTAACATGCACGTATTTATCAAACTTCACAACTCAGTGAGATTGCGCCACAGTGGTATTTGCACTGTTAGGTTTTAACGACGTGAGCAAAAAGGACCGTATTGAACATTTTTTAACAAATTATGGGTTTTACTGAACTTTTTCAAAATGTAGGATCATTTTGTACCAAACCCATAAAAGTTGTGACCAAATGAAGTATTAAACGTATATTTTATTTATACAAGTATCAGGCAAGGAAAACACTTACTTTACGTCTCTTAAAAATATCTCAAAATTTTCTTTTAGTGCTAATTTTTTTTACTAAATTAATTATAAAATTACGTTTAAAAAAACCTAAAAATTGTTTTTACTATTAATATGCATCTAATAAATTAATAGTAAAATTAAGTTTAAGAAAAAAATGCGTAAAAAATAATTTAGTACTAATATACTTCTATTAAATTAATTATAACTTTATGTTTGAAAATAAATTTTAATTAAATTATTAAAAGTGTTTAATAATTCTGAATTGTATTAAAAATTGTAACATCCCATTTTTAATAGTAAAATACTACTAAAATGAATATCAAATATACGATAAATTAACTACTATAAGAAACAAACTTAAGAAAGACAACATCTAAACCTGTAGATTTGTCCGACTTCTCTACTGAATCCCTTCGATAACCTATCGCGGAAGCAACTGAAACAAATGTCTCCTTAAGCTCACACCAATCAGGTGATCATCACAAAAGAAAAAATATACAAGGACAAACAACAAAAAAGCAAGGGTAAGCTAGATATCAAAGAGTTCATGTTATCAAACAACATATAAATATACATATGAGAATTTATATAAAATAATGAATCACTCATCCTATCATGTTATAACCTAGACTTGACTTGTCCGGACTTAGAATGATCGTCGAGCTATGGCGGGTCATGCACTCGTTGTGGCCTCTACTGCTTTGCAAAGCCATTGCCAAAGGGTTTCACCCTACCACACTCACGAGGTTAGTCTGTTCCGGGCCTTGAGGCATACTGGAAGTTTCTAAGATTAAGACCTCCTACTACTCCTCACGACATGGTTCAATCCTCTCTACTTGAGAATGAAAGACCATTGGAATTTCAAGATAACCCCTAAGACCGAGCTTCCTGCAAATCATTCTAAACTTACACAGGGCACCACCATGTAACCTCTCTGTGAGGATCATGGAATTACGTCCATCAACCATACTTTTCACTTTCAACACCATTTGTATCTCTTACATTCATATACTTTCACTTTAAAACTTAACTCAAGACAGGAACAACCAAATACCGTAATTCATGATCATACAATATCATAGATACTTCTACACCATTCTACTAATCAAAACATAGCTCAAGGCTATCATAAAACAAGGATAAAAAGAATAAAAACTGGTTCTAGATAATTCGCTCGGCCACCAAACTCATTGTGCGAATAACAAAAACAATGGGTTTTACTTACTCACATTTGCACAGTGCACCAAGTCTGTGCGCTCAGCTAAAGCTCATTCACTCAGTGCACAAAGTCTGTACGCTTAGCTAAAGCCCATTAGCTCAGCGCACCAAGTCTGTGCACTTGCTAAACTGAAAATTCTGATACACAGTATCAGACCCTAACCCCTCACATAGCGCCCCAAATCGCTATGCGAGAGTCCCAAACAGTGACTCAGACTCTCCAAACACTTGCAAAGCGCACTTATTCGTTATTCAAATTAATTGACATTAAACCCATATCACTACCAGTCGCATAGTGAGAGGATTCACTAGGCGAATCACAAGGAAGAAAGCAACCCTCTCTAGTCACTCGCATAACGCACCAACTCGTTGTGTGAACGACCAAATAGAGAGCACCTCTCTGTGTGGACTCGCTATGCGAAAACATGATAACAGTTGAAATACCATTATTTTTATACTTAATTTTGACATTAAACATACCCTTTATGACTTAGAATCTAGCTTGAAATCATGCGTTTTGCTTATGTTAGAGAATAAGAGAGTTGAAGGTGGGTATTATTGGTATTATGCTTTGTTTTCCTTGTTTTGGCAAGAATTAACATGAATTGGATGAAAGAAGTTGAAGTAGTAAGGAGCTGGACTCAAGAAAAGAAGGAAAAGTGCATAAAAGAAGAATCGTACATGACGCTGAGCGCAATTTCCACCGCTGAGCGATAGTCTCGTTGTGGAGTTCTCTGGACGACGCTTAAGCGCCAATGCTGAGGGGAAAAACAAGTGTTGCAGTCACCGCTGAGAGGTATTTTTACCGCTGAGCGCCAGTTTCTTCAGTGAGTTCACTGTCACGCGTCTGGGCGTCAACGCGGAGCGGCAAAACTAGCGTTGAGTTCTATTAGCTTGGGCCTGGGCCAGTTTCCTATTATTTTTGTGTGCTAGTTAAGGATTTTGTAGACCTAAAGGATCTATCTTTTGGCAGAAGGCAACGCAGAAACACTCTTTTCACCCCTCAGAGGTGGATTTTGGATGCGAAAGCTCCAATCTACAATTTCTACGGTTCTATCTTCCATTCTTTTCATTATTTTCAATTGCATGATCATTGATTTTGTCGATATGGCATATACGGGGAAATCTACACTTGGGGAAATTCTCTCGGGAGCAATATTACCTAGACATAGGGATAGGAGGACCGATTGCCTTTAAGCTTCTGTGCGAATGTAATGCATGATTAATTGTTAAGTAGACATGACATTATAAACTAGTAATTAGGAGTAGGCTCTCTTCACCGAGATATCGGGTTTAAGGTAAATTAGAAAGTGGCATTCACATTAATGAAGGAGTTAAATTCGTAAATACATGAGAGTGGATTGGATAAAGTCGGAAGAGAGGAAAAAACAAATGATCATATGCAAAACCTTTTCCTCATCAAAAGAAATATAATAGGAAAGAAAAGAAGTTTAAGTGTTTTAATGAAATCTTCAAGAAATTGGAGATTAAAGTTCCTATGATTGAGACATGAAAACAGGTGCTTGGTGTTCTCAACTTTTTGAAAAAATTCAGCAGGAAGAAGAAAAAGAAAAGAATATTAAGCAAAGGGGAGTATCTTTCTGTTTTTATCTTTCCATTTTTATTTTTCTGTTTTTATTTTTCTATCTTTTTAAAAAAAACGAAAAAAATAAAATAATATCTTTTACTGTTTTTATTTTTTGGGCTAATTCTGTGTTCTAGTGCAGTGTTCTTTAGTGTGTGCAGGATAAAAGTTGTACTAGGAACACAAGATCATCAGGAGGCGGATAAGGAAGGAGAATTGGTTCACCAATACCCTGATGTGAAAAGTGACAAACCCAAACCTGGCACACCAAGTGAAATTCAAGAATAGGTTATGGGTTGTCAAGACTATTAAAGCAGACAGAGCTTTTAAAGTTGGTGATAAGAAGAATATCAACACCTACTAATGGGTGTTTGAGCTTTACCAGGTCAAGCTAATGACGTTAAAAGAGCGCTTACTGGGAGGCACCCCAATGATCCAAGAACAATATTTTTGTACTTTAAATTTTTAAATCTTGGTGATGATACAAGGAAGCACACCTACTGATGGGTGTTGGAAAGATTTGCATTTACTGACAAGTGCTAGAAAGGTTTGCGTCAGGCTCGTGACGTTAAACAAGAGTTACCTGGGAGGCAACCCAATTTTCTAAACTTATCTTTTTGGGTTATGTTATATTTGCTTCTGTTGTTAGAATAGGTGTTGATGTACTTAGTTTAGAACTTAGATCTGATCAATGGGTTGATGATGATTTGTGATGAGTATGCTTGATGAGGCTTTTATATTGATTGATGTTGAGATGATATATGAGATGCTATATACAAGTGGTTGTTCACAATATATATCAATAGATGCATGATAACATGATTGTGATTATAATACTGGCAAGATGTGTATCTATGTAGTGGAACTTGAAATTAGCATATGTAGGGTTTGAACTCCAGAGTTTTTGATTGAATGATTGCTATTACTTTGAAAACATGAATGACTTTGCCCTGGTTTCTATGATTAAATCACTTGCTTGCATGTGTCATATGATCAAGGCCATTTTTGTTTAGCCCTTTCTTAGCCAATGCAAGAAGTTTTGTCCCAGTTAAAAAGAGTACAATGTGTTCTACCCTTTTTGAACATAAGCCTTAAACAATATGTGAAAACCCTTTTGAAAATCTTTACCTTGAGTTAAGTTGAGAATTATTGTGTGGTATTGATAAAGGTTCAAGTTTGGGGCTGTTGGGAAAGTTGAAAAAGAAAAAGATAAGCATTGAGCTAATGTGTTGAGCAAAACATGAAAAGATGAAAAAGATAGAAAAGATTAAAAAAAAAGCTCAATGCAAAAGGAAAGTTGGGAATGAGTGAGATTGGTTGTTTAAAGAGAGTTTGTTCTTAAATTATAAATGTGAATAACTCTCTTAACTCGAGGATTTTGTGATCCAGAAAAACCAATGTTCTTCTTAGCCCAACCACGTTACAAGCCATAAATAAAGTCCTTGTGATGATAACTTGCTTGTGGGTGTGATTGATTGTGGTTAAATGAAAGGCAAAGTTAATTTGTGTGACATGGTAATAGTAGAGAGAACGAGTCACCTCAATATACACTTCTGTGCTTGAGTGAAACACTTTCCTTGGTGAGGAGTAGGTCCAATTATACATGATTGCATATGTGCTTGGTTAATTAGTCATTCATGATAATAGATCTGTTGGAAAGACTGTGATTATGTGACCACCATATTGAGTTTAATGGAAGTAATGCATCTATACATCTTGACTGATGTTTTTATGATAAGCTGAGAGTGATTACTTGTCTTGGATGAAAGAGTTTTGGAAAGTATTAATCCATTGTATTAATTGTTTGAAAACTGAGTTACATCTTGTTTTGCTTGAGGACAAGCAAAATTCTAAGTTTGGGGTTGTGATAATGGTTGAAAAACAGTTATTTTCATACTTGATTTTGATATTGAATCACACCCCTTATGGCTTAGAATTAACTTGAAATCATGCATTTTTATTAAGTTAGAGAATAAGAGAGTCAAAGTTGGTTTTCTTGGTTTTACACTTGGTTTCCCTTTATTTTGTAGGTTTATTGACTGATTTGAAAGAAGGATTGAATTATCAAAGAGTTGCAGTGCAGAAAAGTCAACCAGAATCCAGAAAAGTCAACCAGTTGACCAGAGTGCAATTGACCAGCGCTGAGCGGTGAAAATGGGCGCTGAGCGGTCAGTTTTTGGCGCTGAGTGGCAGTTTTGGGTGTTGAGCGTTCCTGCGATTAAGGGGAAACCGTTGAGCGGTCAAATTAGGGGATGAGCGGTTGTCAGTTTTTATTTTGCAGATTTTGTGACCATTCTATTATCTTTTTGGCCTATATATGGCCCCAGTGCGACTTGAAACCCTATTCTTTTGGCAGAGAGAAAAGTCCAGAGCTATTCCACACACCTTGGAGGAGGTTCCTTGGATGCTTAGGCTCCAATCTACCAAGTTTAGGGTTATTTCTTCCATTCTTTCATCATATTTCATCTAGTTTCACCATGATTATGGTGAACTAAACCCTTTGTTGTTGGGGAACAATGTAATCTTTTGAAACTCTCATATATTAAATTCTTATTTATTTCATATGCTTGTCATATACTTGTTTATCAATTGTTGGGTTCTCATCTTTGCTGAATGCTTTTATTGTTTAACTCATTCATTAAAAGTTGTTTGTCTTTATCGATATGGGGACAGACGGTAATGTCATGAACTGGTGAGAAATTCCTTGATTATGCTAATACCGCCTAGGGATAGGGGTAGGACGATCAATTGTATTTTGCTTCCGTTCACATAGCATTATTGGTTACTAGGGGAGGCTAGGGATAGCAAGCCGGTAATTAATAATAGACTCTTTTCACCAAGGGATTGGGTTAAGGGTAGGCTAAAAAGTTTGCATGGCAATTGGATAAATAAGTGAAGTAAATAAGAAGAGTAGATATATAAGAGTGGATAAGATGAAATTGTAAACCCCAACAACACCATTCATCCATAATTTTTCAAAGCCAATTGAACCAACTGCATTTGCATGTTTATTTTTGTTCTTTGCATACAAACACCAACTTAATTCTTTTCTCAAGTCTTACGCGATTTGTTTACATGAAAAGTAAGGCTTAAGAGTCCTTTGGGAAGAACGATATTGGGTTTACCAATTATATTACTTGATAACGATCTAGTACACTTGCTAGTGGCTTAACAATGTCTTAGTGGTGTCCTGCTGCTCACAATGTTAGCGCAGCTCAGAATTTCGCTGGTGATAATCTTACCAACGTTCACGTCCATCTGCCTCAGCATATAATAGATGACCAGAATTCGATGCAATGCGATGTCAGAAACATGAGAACATGGCTGGATGTTAGCATGAGTAAATGTTATCCAGTACTTGGCTAGGGGAGCCAAATCTGCCCTAAGGATGTTAACTGGTGCTCCATTAGGGTTTCTCTGAAAATGTCTTCTAGGGATGCACATCACTCTCTCAATATCTTCATAATCCCTGGCCTCCCCTAGTATAGCAGCATACCTGCACTGTTCTCCTGGCCACTCAATCCCTAAGAAGGCATTAATGGTGTCAGGGTCATAACTGATCAAATGTCCCCTCACATAACTCATGTATCTCCCAGGTGATATTCCTCCCTTGGGCAAGGCGTTGGCATAAAACTCCTTCACCAACTCAATACTGGCTGGTGCTTGATATGTAGTCTGTTAGCAAAATGGTGAAAATGAAGTTTTGATGCTGCCCAAATCAAGTCAAGATTTATCAAGATTCATGAACATCCTTTGAAGACTTAGTTTTTGTTATCAAAAGCTTTTGTAATAATTGTACTTTAAATGTTTATAACTTAGATTTGTAGTAGGTTTTGATTCTTGTACCTTCATATTTTATATTTGCTGCTCAGAATAAAAAACGCACGGTTTTAATCGATTAAACCAAGTTATAATTGATAAAAACGTTACAGGTGTTGAAAACTCAATTGGCAAGGGAATAATCGATTAATTCCTTTTTTAATCGATTAATTCTTAGAATAATCGATTAAAACTAGCCGTTGGAGTTTTCTGGCTTTTGAAAACAAGCCGTTGTACTCATTTTAATCGATTAACATTAATATTAATCGATTAAAAGCGTTAAATGGCTAGTTACGAAGAATGGAAGAGTTTTTGCTTGAGTCTATAAATAGGCTCTCTTTATCCATCAACAACAACTCTTCCCTTGTGCTAAAACACTCAAAACTCTTTGAGAAGTGTGTGCTCTTGCTAAACTAAGGAAACTCTTATTTGTGGTGCTAGTACATTGCTTCTACGGTGACAGAGTGTTAAGGGATTGGCAAGCGTACCAAATCGTATCAAGTAATAATAAATGGTAAGACCAAGTATCGTTTTCCCAAGAGACTCGAAAGGCCTTATCTTTCGCGTGAATTAAAATAATAAGACTTGAAAATAAAAATTAATAAATTTGATATGAGAATACAATATAAACATGCAAAAGAGATTGATTCAAGTGACAAGAACAAAACAATGGATGACTGGAGTTGTTGGGGGTTTACAATTTCATCTAATCTGCTCTCTCTTATTTACTCCTCTTGAATTATTAGCTTGATTAATTAATTGTCATGCAACTTTCTTAGCCTACCCTTAACCCGATCCCTTGGCGAAAAGAGCCTAATACTAATTACTGGCTTGCTATCCCTAGCCTCCCCTAGCAATTAATATAGCATTATAGAGCAGAAGTTAAACGCAATTGATCGTCCTACCCCTATCCCTAGGTGGTATTGCATAATCAAGAAATTACTCACCAGTTCATGACATTATTGTACGTCCCCGTATCAATAAAGACAAACATCAGTTATCAAATGAGTTAAACGATACAGGCATTAAGCACAGATGAGAACCCAACAATTAACAATCAAAACATATGAAAACCATATAAATAATCAAGAGTTTCAATAAAAGAGAGTATCAAAAGATTACATTGTTTCCCCCAACAACAATAGGGTTTAGTTCACCATTTTCATGGTGAATATAGATGAAAAATGGATGAAGAATGGAAGAACAAACCCTAGAAAAGATGAAAAGGAGCCTAAGCATCCAAGAGATCCTCTCCAGAGAGCAAAATTAGGTCTAGCCGCCCCCTTCTGTCAAAAGAATGCATCCAAACTCGTAATAGGGCTATATATAGGTGAGGAGCTCAACAGAAAATAGGCCCAAGCCCAGCAAACAACTGTCAGGCGGTATAAGTGTAGCGCCCAACAGTTTCCCACAAATCACACTACCGACCGGCGGTTTCCCTCAAAACCGCCCAGCGCTAAAGCCAGGTGCCTACTCCTCACCCTGGACCGCCCGACGGTGTAAGTTGCCGCCGGGCGGTGCGTCGACTCTTCAAATCTTCAAATTTCTTCTCTTTTCTTGAGTCTACGACCTTTATCTTCAACTCCATTCTTCATTTTCTCATAAATGCTACAAAAGAATGCAAAACAAGAATAATATCGATAAAAACAGCTTTTGACTCTCTATAGACTCATTTATTGAGTTTTGCTTGATTCTAAGCTCATTCCAAGTAGTAAAGGGCGTAATTTGGTCTAAAATGACATATGAAAATAACTGTTTTTCAACCTTCATCAACACCCCAAACTTAGAACTTTGCTTGTCCTCAAGCAAACAAAACAAAACAACACAAACAAAACTTCGCTTTGTACTATTACATCCAATGTTTTAACATTCCCAAAGCACATGACAAAACTACTCAATCTCAAATCTTCAATGAAATCATATTAGAATGCATGCATGGTTTCAATCCGGAGATTGTACAACAGATGTTACACATTATGAATGACCAATCCATCAAGCAAAAATGCGCTCATGCAAATTAAAATTTCATACCAAGCAAGTGTTTCACTCAATCACTCAAGTGTTTAAGGTAAAACTACACTCTCTATTATTCACAAGTTACATGAAACAAAATTGTCATTCATCTCAAACAATCAACATCTTTACATGCAAATGTCATCAAAAGGACTTTTCCAAGGCTTGTAATGAGGTTGGGCTAACAAGAAAAATTGTTTTTTCTGGAAAACAAAATCCTTGAGTTAAGAGAGCTTTCATAATATTTAACAATTAATCACAACTCTCTTTCTCACCAATCTCACTTCTTCCCTTTTTTTTTTCATTGAGCTCCTCTTCATGCTTTTCCTCTTTTCTTTTCTTTTTCTCATGAATTTTTCTTTTCACAACATTTGAGCTCAATGCTTTTCACTTGCCTTTCAATTTTTTCCCCATACAACCCCAAACTTGAACCTTTTCATCGCATACAATTAAGCTCATCCCAACTCAAGGTAAAGAATTTCAAGACAAGGGTTCACATCCTGTTTAAGGCTAAGGTTCAAAGAGGGTATAATATTTCAAGCATTTTGGGTGAAAATTTGGCTAGAGAAGGGTTCTCAAAAATGGGCTTGATCATATGATATTCACATGCAATTCAATCAATCATCAAGATTAAGGCAATATCAATCATGTTTTCCTGTGAACAATGCATACAACAATAAAAACTCTGGAGCTCAATACCTCACATAACATGCTTTCTCACACAAAATTCATTCATACATCCTGCTTAGCATCAAAACCACAATCATAATTTATCACACATCTCTTTCACTATATATTAACATACAACACAACTCAATTATCATCCACATCAAAAAGTCATCAAATAGTTCCATCAAGCACACCAGTCAGTCAAACATTTTCAGAAAAAGTAGTCAAGCCAAGAGTACACACTTAAATTAAAATTCAACCTATTCTAGAAATTTAAAAAGTAAAAGAGAGGAAAACTAGGTTGCCTCCTAGTAGCGCTTGTTTAACGTCCCGAGCTGACCCAAACCTCATGGATCCACCAACATCGTGACTGAGGCAAATTGCTCCACATCTCCTCCTACATAGTGTTTGAGCCTTTGGCCATTCACGATCCAGCTCCGTTGTTGATTATCATCAGTCGAAGATTCTAATTCCACTGCTCCACTTTGAAATACACGTTTCACCACAAAAGGTCCCGACCATTTTGATTTCAGTTTCCCAAGGAATAACTTTAGCCGCGAATTGAATAATAGAACCAAGTCCCCTAGATGGAAAGTTCTCTTAATCAACTTCTTGTCATGATAGAACTTCACCTTATCTTTGTAAGTCCTAGATGACTAGTAAGCATGCAACCGCATTTCTTCAAGTTCAAGCAGCTGGTTGCCTCGCTTCCCTTGAGCCTTATCAAGGTCAAAGTTCAAAAATTTCAAAGCCCACCAAGCTTTGTGTTCCATTTCAATTGGCAAATGACATGCTTTTCCATAGACTAACTGAAACGGCGATAACCCCATAAAAGTTTTCATGGCAGTTCTATATGCCCAGAGAGCATCGTCTAACTTTTGTGACCAATCTTTTCTTGAAAAAGTGACAGTCTTTTCTAAAATTCTTTTAATTTCCCTGTTAGAAACTTCAGCTTGGCCATTTGTCTACGGATGATAAGGTGCAGCTACCTTATGTTTCACCCCATAATGCTTGAGTACCTTAGCTAGCTGAGCATTGCAAAAGTGAGATCCCCCATCACTGATGAGGATCCTGGGAGTTCCAAACCGTGAAAAAGATTTTTCTCTTTAAGAATTTGATCACGGTGTTAGAATCATTCTTAGGACATGCTACAGCTTCAACCCACTTACTCACATAATCAACAGCTACCAAAATATATTCATTATTGAATGACGGAGGAAATGGTCTCACAAAGTCAATACCCCAGCAATCAAAAACTTCAACTTCCAAAATGCCCTGTAGTGGCATCTCATGCCTCCTTGAGATGGTCCCTATCCTCTGACATTTGTCGCAGCTTCGAGCATGATTATGAGTATCTTTAAACAAAGTTGGCCAATAAAATCCTGCTTGTAAAATTTTTGCGGCAGTGCGTTCTCCATTATAATGACCTGCATAAGGAGAATTGTGACAATGCCACAAAATGTCTTCTGCTTCTGCTTCAGTGACACATCTTCTCAACAGATTATCTGCTCCTATCTTAAACAAATATGGATCATCCCAAATGAATTGTTTGGCATCATGTAAGAACTTCTTTTTCGGTTGCCAATTGAATCCTTCCGGAATAACACCTGCAGCTTTGAAGTTGGCTAAATCCGCAAACTAAGGTCTTTGCTGAATATACAAAAGACCTTCATCTGAAAATGATTCCCAGATTTCTTTCTCCTTACTTGTCAATTCCTCATTGACTAACCGGGATAAATGATCAACAATCACATTTCACTCCCCTTTTTGTCACGAATCTCTACGTCAAATTCTTGTAGCAAAGGTACCCATGTAATCAATCTTGGCTTCGAATCAGGTTTCGTCAGTAAATACTTTATAGCTGCATGATCTGTATAAATGATCACCTTAGATCCAATGAGATATGATCTGAATTTCTCTAATGAGTACACTATGGCCAAAAATTCCTTTTCTGTGGTGGCATAATTCAATTGAGCCTCATTCAGCACTTTGCTAGCATAATAAATAGCATGAAAAACCTTTCCTCTTCTCTGTCCCAGCACAGCACCTGTAGCATAGTCGTTAGCATCACACATCAGTTCAAACTCTTTATCCCAATCAGGCGCCACAATCACTGGAGTAGAAATCAATCTATGCTTCAGACTGTCAAAAGCTTGCAAACATTCTGGACTCATCACAAATGGCGTCTCGTTAGCAAGCAATTACTTAAAGGCTTTGCAACCTTTGAAAAATCCTTAATAAAACGTCGATATAATCTTGCATGACCAAGAAAACTTCGGACTCCCTTAACATTTGTCGGTGGTGGGAGTTTTTCAATCACCTCAACCTTTGCTCTATCAACTCCAATCCCCCTGGCAGAAATTTTGTGACCCAGCACGATACCTTCTGTAACCATGAAATGACATTTTTCCCAGTTCAAGACAAGATTTGTTTGAACACATCGTTTGAGAACTGCATCCAAATTAGACAGGCATTTTTGAAAAGTATCTCCAAAAACTGAAAAATCATCCATAAAAACTTCAATGCTTTTTTTCATAAAATCAGGAAAGATTGCTTGCATACACCTCTGAAAAGTTGTGGGAGCGTTACACAATCCAAAAGGCATTTTTTTTTAGGCAAATATACTAAACGGACAGGTAAATGCTGTTTTCTCTTGGTCTTCAGGTCCACCACTATTTGGTTATATCGAGAATATCCATCCAGAAAGCAATAATAAGCTTGCCCCGCTAATCTTTCCAACATCCGATCCATGAAAGGTAAGGGAAAATGATCTTTCCGGGTGACTGTATTTAGTCTTCTATAGTCAATGCACATCCGCCACCCCGTGACTGTCCTTGTCGGAATAAGCTCATTTTTTTCATTGTGAACGACAGTCATCCCTCCTTTCTTCGGTACCACTTGAACTGGGCTTACCCATTTGCTATCAGAAATTGGATAGATAATTCCTGCTTCTAACAGCTTCAATACCTCTTTTCTCAAAACTTCTTTCATGACAGGATTAAGTCTCCTCTGTTGTTGAGCAACGGGCTTATAATCGTCTTTCATCAGAATTCGATGTATGCAGTAAGTTGGACTTATACCTTTGAGATCAGAAATTGACCAACCGATGGCACCTTTGTTCTCTTTGAGAAATTCCTCCAATTTTCTTTCTTCCTCTTGAGATAACGAAGCACTAATGATGACAGGTTTTTTTCCGTTATCCTCTAAAAACACATACTTCAGGTGCGATGGCAATTCCTTCAGTTCAATCTTATTGTCTGAAGCTTTTTCTGTACGATCCATCTGTTCGAAGAGTACTTTTTCTGATGGAACTTCTTTTGTTGTTTGTAATTCCTGGATACATTTCTGATGTAGTTTATCTTCCTCCTCGTTCAGATCCTCGCATTCATTAGTCAAAGTTCTTTCTAACATGGATATGTTACAAACTCTATTTTCTTGTCTCATACATATTTCTTCCATCAGGTCCATCTGAAAACATGACCTGTCGTCTTTGGGATGTGACATAGCTTGAAACACATCAAAGTTCACCTCTTCATCTTGCACCTGGACCTTAAGCTTCCCTTTTTCCACATCAATGACAATTCTGGCAGTTTTCATGAAGGGTCGTCCAAGGATTAAAGGTGCATCACCATTTGCTTCCATTTCCATAATAACAAAATCCACTGGAAACAAAAATTTATCAACCTTTACAATCACATCTTCCGCAATTCCATAAGGATATTTGAGGGATCTGTCAGCTAATTGGAGAGCCATTCTTGTTTGTTTGAGCTCTACCCCTTTTAACTTTTTGAAGATAGCCAGAGGCATCAGATTTATACTGGCTCCTAGGTCAACCAAAGCTTTCCCAACCTCTAGCTCTCCAATAGCGCAAGGAATAGTGAAGCTCCCTGGATCAGATGATTTAGGAGGTAATGCCCTTTGAATGATAGCACTGCAATTCCCTTCTACCTCAATTGTTTCCTTTTCGGCATATCTTCTTTTTTTTCGTAATGATCTCTTTCAAAAACTTTGAATAAGATGGTATCTGCTGGATTGCCTCCGAGAATGGAATGGTTATTTCTTCAGATTCTGTACTTCTCTGAATAGGGTTGAAATGAAGCATTTGTGGGGCCTTTGGAATTTCTATAACTGTCTGTGATAACTCAGCAAGTTTTCTTGTCACTTCCTCCAACTGCTGCGCAATCACGTTATTTTGAACCATTGAAAGTTCCTGAATAGCATCAACATGCGCATCATATGCTTCTTCATTGTCAGCCATAAGTTCTATCAAATTATAAGCTTCATCTTCACTCTTCCTACAAATACTGCCTCCAGTTGAAGCATCTAACACCATCTTAGACTGAAGGCACAGGCCTCCAAGGAAAACAAGTAAATATGAAGTCTTATCGAACCCATGGACTGGGGTCTTTCTTAACAAGCCTTTAAATCTATTCCAAGCCCTTCCAAGAGTCTCTTCTCTTCCTTGTTTAAATGCAGAAATCTCCAGCCTCCCTTGAATGATCCTTGCAGGTGGAAAGAATTTAGTAACAAATTGATGTACCACAACTTCCCAAGTCCTGAAAGTTCCTTCAGGAAAAGAATGCAACCAATCCTTTGCATTTCCTCCACGAGAGAAAGGAAACAAACTGAGTTTGACTCTGTCATCCGGCACTCCAGTTATCTTGACAGTGTTGCAAATCTCACCAAAGATGGTCAAATGCTTATAAGGATTTTCATTTGACAACCCATGGAATTGATTATTCTGGACTAATTGGATGAGCGCCGGACTCATCACCATGCTGGTTGCGTTATCAACTGGAACCGCTATACTGTTGAAGTTCAAGGGGCCTACTGCGTTTGCTGCGTCCCTCAAGATCTGGTGCAGAAATCTCACGTGAAGACTGCGAAATTGCTTCGGGAGAAAGAGATCTCTCACGTGAAGGACGTCTCCTTCTCCTCCCTTCTGGTAAACCTTCTAAAAGAGGTTGATGGTCTTTCCTGCTTCTAGTATGTATTGTTTCCTGCATACATAAGAAAGACACCCTAAAAGCACTTTTGCAGAAAAATAAAATAAAACGCAATCAAACAAAAATAAAACAAAAATAATTACAACCAAGTCAAATTCAATCAATCAACACTACTAGAAAAAGTAAACCTCGAGTCCTCGGCAACGGCGCCAAAAACTTGTTAACGGATTGACAAGCGTACCAAATCGTATCAAGTAATAATAAATGGTAAGACCAAGTATCATTTTCCCAAGAGACTCGAAAGGCCTTATCATTCGCCTGAATTAAAATAATAAGACTTGAAAATAAAAATTAATAAATTTGATATGAGAATAAAATATAAACATGCAAAAAAGATTGATTCAAATGACAAGAAGAAAACAATGGATGGATGGAGTTGTTGGGAGTTTACAATTTCATCTAAGCTGCTCTCTCTTATTTACTCCTCTTGAATTATTAGTTTGATTAATTAACTGCCATGCAACTTTCTTAGCCTACCCTTAACCCGATCCCTGGCGAAAAGAGCCTAATACTAATTACTGGCTTGCTATCCCTAGGTGGTATTGCATAATCAAGAAATTACTCACCAGTTCATGACATTACTGTACGTCCCCGTATCAATAAAGACAAACATCAATTATCGAATGAGTTAAACGATAAAGGCATTAAGCACAGATGAGAACCCAACAATTAACAATAAAAACATATGGAAACCATATAAATAATCAAGAGTTTCAATAAAAGAGAGTATCAAAAGATTACATTTTTTCCCCCAACAACAATAGGGTTTAGTTCACCATTTTCATGGTGAATCTAGATGAAAAATGGATGAAGAATGGAAGAACAAACCCTAGAAAAGATGAAAAGGAGCCTAAGCATCCAAGAGATCCTCTCCAGAGAGCAAAATTAGGTCTGGCCGCCCCCTTCTGTCAAAAGAATGCATCTAAACTCGCAATAGGGCTATATATAGGTGAAAATAGGCCCAAGCCCAGGAGACAACCGCTCGGCGTTATAAGTGTGGCGCCCGGCAGTTTCCCACAAATCGCACTACCGCCCGGCGGTTTCCATCAAAACCGCCCAGCGCCAACGCCAGGTGCCTACTCCTCGCCCTGGACCGCCCGACGGTGTAAGTTGCCGCCGGGCGGTGCGTCGACTCTTCAAATCTTCAATTTTCTTCTCTTTTCTTGAGTCTACGACCTTTATCTTCAACTTTATTCTTCATTTTCTCATAAATGCTACAAAACAATGCAAAACAAGCATAATATCGCTAAAAACAACTTTTGACTCTCTACAGACTCATTTATTAAGTTTTGCTTGATTCTAAGCTCATTCCAAGTAGTAAAGGGCGTAATTTGGTCTAAAATGACATATGAAAATAACTGTTTTTCAACCTTCATCACAGAGGAATAGCTGGTTCATCCTTGGTGCGTCTGAGGAGGTGTTTGGAAGAGGATCATCCTTCGTGAAGTATTTGGAGGAGGTGTTTCATCCTTTGTGAAGATTCAAAGGAGGTGCAGGTTCATCTCTTGTGGTATCAAGAGAGGTGGTTTCTAAACTTTTACAAATTGTTTTTCTTTGTGATTATTATTTGTAATTGTTTTGTGATAGTGGAATGTTTATCTTAATTTGAGATAAGCGATTGGACGTAGCATTGGTAAGATCCGAACCAATATAAAATTCATCTGTGCAAATTTCTCTCAACCTTAGTCTTTTATTTATATTTATTATTTGCATAGTAAATTTAATTGAGTAGAAATTAAAAGGCACACATTTGTATTAAAATCCATCTTGGTTTGTTATTCCACGCTAACCATTCCGCTGCAGCTGTCAACAGCCAATTTCGTCCGGGTAACTAAATAATAAGATTAGTTTTTATTTTTGTCTTATTTTATTTTTATTTTATTTTATTTTTTGTTTTATTAATTTTTGTTTTAATATTTGATTCATAAAAAAAAGAAAGAAAACGAAAGAAAAGAAAAAAAAATAAAATAAAAAAAAAGAAAAGAAAAATAATTTATAAAAAAAAGGAAAACGTGAATATAAAAAAAAACAGGGGGTTTTGTTGACATAATGATGAGATAAGTTTTAAAAGGGGTGTGATGGAATTTGGTTGCACATTAAAAGAAAAGGGCGCGATGTAGCGGTGAAGAAATTTAAGGAGCATCTTCTTTTCTGTCCTTTGAGGAATATGTTACGTTAATTTTAGTGCATCAAATTGTTTTTTGTTTTTTTGTTTTGAAATTGGAAGCACAAGTGCACTGTCACCCACGTTGCGGAAGAAGAGAATATATTCGTTAATGGCTGATTTAATTAAACAATGACCCCTCTCCCATGCCTAACCCATAACCACCCACACCACATAACAGAAAAGATTCCCACGCCTGAGCACAGGCCAACACCCACTATACAAGGCATTCAGTATTTCTTGGAGTTGGGGGGGACCAAATACAGGGGAGGCCTAGGTTGGAATCATCGGCAATAGAAAGAAAACCAGATAATAATACACAGAGCTCAAGCTTATGACGGCAAAGGGGTCACTGAGGATATCATTAACACTTGTCTAAGAGAACCCAAGAAAGGGGGCCAAGAGCCAAAAGGAAAGGTTTTCTTATCTTATTTTTGTTTTTATTTATTTATTTATCTTGTTATTTTTATTTTTATTTTATTTTATTTTATTTTATTTTTATTTTATTTTATTTATTTCATTTCTCTATTTTTCCTTTTCCTGTTTTAAATATCTATCTACCTTTTTAATATATAAATACTCAAAAAAAAATCATAAATTGTTTTAAACGGTTTAAGCACACGTGCGACCATTTTGTCTGCCTTGTGCTGGAAACATTTTTCTTCTTCTATCAAAATCAACAAAAATTTATTTTTAAAGGTTTAAACACATGTGCAACCATTCTGTCTGCCTTGTGCTAAAACCTTTTCCTTTTACTATAAAAATACAAAAAAAAATATATAAAGTCTTCAAAAACCAAAAACATCTTTCATTCACAAACAAATTTCCAATCAGTTTTCAATCAATTTTCAAACAAATTTTCAATCACTTTCCAATCAATTTTCAAACAAATTTCCAATCAATTTTCAAACTAATTTTCAAACAACAAATTTCTCAAACAAACAATCATTTCTTAAACGTAGTAGCCAGAACTACGTGATCCTTGATTCTTCATCAAAAGTGGAGATACGTAGGAGCAAGGCAAGTCCTTGTCAGGTTCACTTTCCCAAAAAACCAAATATTTTTCCAAATAAATTTTCTCAATAATTTCACATGAAAAATACAAAAAAAATATATCTTTGTTTTCTTTAGAATTTTATTTTTAGGGGAAATTAAACATTTTGCAAACCACATCAAATTCGCGTATTTAATTAAAGGTACTGGCTTAGGACAGGCGTTGTGGGGTGCTAATACCTTCCCCACACGTAACCGACTCCCGAACCCGAATTTCGGTTTTCGCAAACCTTGCCTTATTTTATGGTTTTTCCGTAGTTTTCCGGAATAAACTATGGTGGCGACTCCAAAACTCTCTTTTTCAAAATTAGTTTCCTTTTTTTTGGATCGTCGTCGTCCCGTCGCGATTCCGGTTGCGACAGCAGTCACTCTGACAATTGGCATCAGAGCTTGATTTGATAGTTATTCAAATGGCAGGATCATATCAAACCTTTGTAGAGGGTGCCTCGATCAATAGACCACCTTTATTCACAGGTGAAAACTATGCATTCTGGAAGGTTAGAATGCAAATTTTTATTGAGTCTATTGATTGTGAAATTTGGGATGTTATTGCATCTGGTTCGTCTATTCCTACTAACAATTTGCAGGAACCAAAGCCCCGTCTAAAAGCTCGTAATATTATTTCATCTGCCTTAACCGTTGATGAGTTTAACAGGATATCTATTTGTAAGACTGCTCAAGAAATGTGGGAAGTGCTGAGAGTAACCCACGAAGGTACAAATGATGTGAAGAGAGCGAGAAAGAATACCTTGATCTAAGAATATGAAATGTTCAGGATGAAGTAAGGAGAAATAATATCAGAAAATTCAGAAACGCTTCATAAACATTGTTAATCATCTTATTGGACTAGGTAAGTCTTTTGAAAATGATGAACTTAATATTAAAATTTTGAAATCTTTAGACAGGTCGTGGCAACCGAAAGTGACTATGGCGGCATTATTTGGAAAGTTGAGAAAGCATGAACTTGACCTTGGAAGACTAGATGAAGAAGAAGCAATGGCAAAAACAAAGAAAAAGAGTGTAGCCTTAAAATCTGAGGTTGAAAAGAGCAAGAACAAAATAGAAGATGAAGACTCGGAAGATGAAGCAAAATCCGAGACTCATGATAAAAAGGATCAACAGGTTCATGAAATCAAAAGACAAAGGAAGATTAAAACTCGAAAAGAAAGAAAATCAAGGATCTTCCTCACACTATAAATGTTATAGTTGCGGAGAAAGGGGACGCTTAAAAGCGAACTGCCCAAATCAAAAGAAGAGTGAAGAAATAAAAGAAAAGAAGTTCTTCAAGAAAAAGAAAGCCTACATCGCACGGGACGATGATCATGAAACAATTTTTTATTCGAGCAAATTTGATGAAGAGGCAAACATTTGTTTAGTGGCAGACGACGACGCTGGAAACCAAGTAAGTACATCTAGCGATTCTGAAAATTATAGTCAATATAGTGAAAGTGAATTGCATGAAAATTATGTTGCTTTACTTGTAGAATCTGAAAAATTAGATAAAGCTCATAAGAAATTGAAAAAGGATTGCTTTAAATCAAGTAAAACACTTAGTTGAGTCTCTTGAGAGTCAAAAGTTGGTTTTAGAGATATTATGCTTGTTTTGCAGGGTTTTTAGATGAATTAAAGATGGAAGTGAAGTAAGGTGGACTTAGACCCATGAAAGAAGGAGAAAAATGATGAAAAGAAGGGTCAAGGAGGCCGCTGAGCGCTAGAATGGTCCGCTGAGTGCTTAGAGCGATTAGAGGGAAACCGCTCAAAAGCAAAACTGACCGCTGAGCGGTCAAAGCGGCACAAGGCAAACCACTGAGCGGTAAAATTGGGCGCCTGGGCGGTTGTCTATTTTTTTAGCTAGATTCTGTAAATCTTTCTATAATCTATGTGTTATCTTTTTGGGCTTATATATAACCCCAGTGCGAATTAGAAGGGGATTCTTTTGGCAGAGAGACACGTCCAGAGCTATTCCACACACCTTGGAGGAGGTTCCTTGGATGCTTAGGCTCCATTCAACCAAGTTTAGGGTTATTTCTTCCATTCTTTCATTATTTTCATCTAGTTTCACCATGATTATGGTCCCTTTGTTGTTGGGGAACAGTATAATCTTTTGAAACTCTCACATATTCAAATTCTTATTCATTTCATATGCTTTTCATATACTTATTTATCAATTGTTGGGTTCTCATCTGTGCTCAATGCTTTTATTGTTTAACTCATTCAATAAAAGATGTTTGTCTTTATCGATATGGGAACATACGGTAATGTCATGAACTGGTGGGAAATTCCTTGATTATGCCAATATCGCCTAGGAATAGGGGTAGGAGGGTCAATTGTAGTTGCTTCCGATTGCATTGTATTATTGGTTACTAGGGGAGGCTAGGGATAGCAAGCCGGTAATTAATAATAGGCTCTTTTAACCAAGGGATTGAGTTAAGGGTAAATAAGAAAGTGTGCCTGGCAATTAGATAAATAAGTGAAGTAAATAAGAACAATAGATATATGAGAGTGGATAAGATGAAATTGTAAACCCCAACAACACCATTCATCCATAGTTTATCAAAACCAATTGAATCAATTGCATTGCATGTTTATTTTTGTTCTTTGCATATAACCACTAAATTTTTTCTCTTCTCAAGTCTTACACGATTAGGTTACATGAAAGTTAAGGCCTAAGAGTCCTTTGGGAAAACGATACTCGGACTTACCTGTTTATATTACTTGATAACGATCTGGTACACTTACCAGGGACTTAACAAAAACCTCTTGAGTCAGTTGAATCAAATGCAGATAATGATGAAGACTTACAAAAGACAAGAAATGAAGCAAAGAATGATGACAATCCTCAAGACGAAGATCTCAACAAATTATCATTATGGAGACATTTCTAAAGGGGTAACATTAGAAGAGATCTAGGAATTTTAGAAATCTCTTAGGATTGCGTTTTTATTCATTTGATCCATTAGAAATCAAGATTCATGAAGATCCTTTGAAGACTTATTTTTTGTTATTAAAAGCTTTTGTAATAATTGTAGTTTAAATGTTTAGAACTTAGGTTTGTAGTAGGTTTTAATTCTTGTACCGTCATATTTTTATATTTGCTGCTCAGAATAAAAACGCACGGTTTTAATCGATTAAACCAAGTTATAATCGATTAAAACGTTACATGTGCTGAAAACTCAATTGCCAAGGGAATAATCGATTAATTCCTTTTTTAATCGATTAGTTAATCGATCAAAACTTGCCGTTGGAGTTTCTGGCTTTTGAAAACTAGCCGTTGTACTCATTTTAATCGATTAACATTAATATTAATCGATTAAAAGCGTTAAATGGCCAGTTACGAAGAATGGAAGAGTTTTTTATTGAGTCTTTAAATAGGCTCTCTTTATCCATCAACAACAACTCTTCCCTTGTGCTAAAACACTCAAAACTCTTTGAGAAGTGTGTGCTCTTACTCAGCTAAGGAAACTCTTATCTTTGGTGCTAGTACATTGCTACTACGGTGACAGAGGAATAGCTGGTTCATCCTTGGTGCGTTTGAGGAGGTGTTTGGAAGAGGATCATCCTTCGTGAAGTATTCGGAGGAGGTGTTTCATCCTTTGTGAAGATTCAAAGGAGGTGCAGATTCATCTCTTGTGGTATCAAGAGAGGTGGTTTCTAAACTTTTACAAATTGTTTTTCTTTGTGATTATTATTTGTAATTGTTTTGTGATAGTGGAAAGTTTATCTTGATTTGAGATAAGCGATTGGACGTAGGATTGGTAAGATCCAAACCAGTATAAAATTCATTTGTGCAAATTTCTCTCAACCTTACTCTTTTATTTATATTTATTATTTGCATAGTAAGTTTAATTGAGTAGAAATTAAAAGGCACACGTTTGTATTAAAACCCATCTTGGTTTGTTATTCCACGTTAACCATTCCGCTCTAGTCACTCTGACATAGTCAATCTCTCCCAACCTCGCCTCTCAATCTCCAGACCAAATTTTGGAGCTAAGTCCAAGATGTACATGGCCTTCCTCTCCATCAGCAAATGCCTTTCGTGGACAGTAGCATAATGCTCTTCATGCTTCCTTGAGAGGAACCTGGAAGAATAAAATCTCCTAGGTCTCTCTGGCTCCTTGCTTTTGTTGCCCATAGTTTTAACTCTTCTTGAGGTAGACATTCCTGCATTAAATCATCCAAATAACATTCACAGAAACATCATTAGAGGTTTGTACATCATCAATTTTATAACTCGGATTACACATAATCCAGTTTTGAGGGAAAACAGGGCCCTTCAATAGACAAACATCCAAAAATTCCAGCATTTAAATAAAATTTGTTGCAGACCGCTCAGCGTCCATGAAGACCGCCCAAGCGATTTGCCTCTAGCCGCGCCACCGCTCAGTGCCAACACAGACCGCTCAGCGGTGGCGGCTAGGTTTTTCCAAAAACTCTTCCTAAATGATCTTAATCTCTACTCTTTTGCTAATTTGATCAATCCAAACCAAAATCATGCAATTTAATCGGTTCAAACAGTTTATATTTCATCAATTCATGCATAGAAATCAAAAGCCCTAATTTATCATTTTCCTAAGCATGTTCATTAATAAAACCTCAACATAGAAACCCTAATCATGAATTTGCATACTTACTTAAGTGGAGACTTTGAATGCTTGCAGAAAAATTGTTCAATTGATGATGAATGTCCTCTCTAATGCAAAACCCTCAATCAAAAACCCCAAACTTTGACTCAACAATGGTAGAAAATTGAATTTTTGGTGAGTGGGTGATGACAAAGTGAGGAAATCTCTCTAAAAAGCTCTTGAAAGTGAAGAAGAGTGTTAAGGCTTAAGGAGACCGCTCAGGCGAAATGCAAAGAGTTTCAAAGTGAAGAACTTCAAAAACCGCTCAACTTTTAAGAAAAGTCGAGACTCATCGCCCCACAACCACTCAGCGGTAAAATGGACCGCTCAGCGGTCTGCGGGAAATTTTCCTTCTTCTTCTTTGCTTGCTTTTTTAGCAATCTTACCTTATAGCAATTAGTTTCAACCTTCAATTTTTCAATTATATGCCTTTCCCTCTCAAATGCAACAATTAAACATGCAATGCATAGGATTAAAAACAATTCAATCAATTGGGTTGCCTCCCAGGTAGCGCTTGTTTAACGTCACGAGCCTGACCCAAACCTGCTTAGCACTCATCAGTAAGTGCTTGTCCTTCCAACACCCTTCAGTAGGTGTGCTTGCCTTGTATCCTTTAGTGGATACATAAAAGTTTTAACATCCCTCAGTAGATGCTACCCAAAAGTGTTCAAAAATCCGATAAATTACATGTGCAAAATCAAATAAGCCTAAAACTACAAATGTTTTATACAAGGTGGGATTAAATATAATCAAGTCGTTCCATCCCGGTTGGGGTCTTCATCCACCCAACTCATTAATTGCCTTCTATCCACTCTTCTAATGGCTTTAGTATATGGTCTTCTGATCTCCACCTTGCCATCTTTTTTGATCTTGTTAACAATCCACTTCCGATTTTTAAATCTTACCTGCAATCCTCTTGGAAGTGGTGTATCTTCAGAGCGAATTCTTTCTCCTTTATCAACCTCCTCCTCTTTAGGTACCTGTAAAACATTACAACTGTTAGAATTGGTACCTGTTGTGCTACCATCAGATGCAGCTTCCCTTCTGGACTTTCTATGTTTGGCTCTTTTCTTCACTCTAACATTGCTTCCTTTAGAGCCAGTATGCAGAAGTACATTCTCTTTATCTCTCATCATAATTCTCCCATCATGGACACTAATCAACATCTTCGAAGTAGCCATGAAAGGTCTTCAAAGAATCATTGGAATCCTTTCCTCATCTTCCATGCCCATGACTATAAAGTCCACTAAAAATTCCAATTGTTCCACACGCACAACCACATTTTCCACCATACCAAGTGGCTTTTTAATGGAACCATCCGCCACCGTCATAGTGAGATTGAACGGTTTTAATGTTAGCCCTCCAATTTTTCTCAAGAAACGCATGGGCATCATATTAATGCTGGATCCAGAATCTATCATGGCTCCTCCTACATCAAAATCATTACAACACATGAAAGATTCAAACAACCTCGATCTTTTACCTTAGGCGGATAATTCTTCTTTGGAGGTTGAATATCAAATTCCTGCTCGTCATCATCTTCATCTAAACCTATCATATCTCCAAGATAAAATTTCATCCTTGCAGGAATCTGTTTAATTACTGAAGGCGCTATAGTCACTTGGTTATAAACTTCTCTGTTCTGCCCGTTGTGACTAAATCTTGCTTCCTCTTCTTCCTCTCCTTCACTGTTGCTTATCTGACCTCTCTTTCCCCCTCTTCATCACTGCTTCCAATCTCTACAACTTCCCTTTCAGCCTTTCTTTTACTCCTTGTCACCACAACTTTTCATTCTTCTTTAGGGTTAACAACAGTGTTAGCCCTACACTGGCTTTTCTCAGTGGATTCTACTCTTTTTGACAGCTGTCCAATTTGCATCTCTAGTGATCTGAACCTAGCGTGGTCACTTGCACGATTAGACTCATAAACTTTCAAGAATTTGTCAAATCTATCATTTAGATCTTTGATAAACTCTGTCAAAGGTGTAACCTGCTGCCACATAGTTGAAGGTTGTTGCTACCTGAAGCCTATTTGCCCTGATGGGTTATTCTGTTGTTGACCAAATACTCGGATGGTTCTTCCAACCTTGGCTAGGATTGCCTTGGTTGAAGTTCCCTTGCCTGTACTGGAATTGATTCCCCATGTAATTAGCTTCCTGCTGCATCTCCTCGGGTATAGCACATTGACCATTAATATGTTCACCACCATAGAAATCACATAGCTGTTGTGTTTGGGAGACATTGCGAATCTCCTTTGGAAGTTGCGAGAGGATCTTTGTCAATGTATCTAGATTTTGGGTCAAAAGATGATTCTGGGCTAGCATTGCATCATCTGCAGGCAAGTGCAAGACTCCTCTCTTTTGTGTTGGTGCGCCCCTTTCACTAAATGCTTCTTGTCCATTAGCTACCATACTCTCTATCAAGTCATAGGCTTCATCCTCAGTCTTCTACTTGATATCACCTCCAGCTGAGGCATCCAACATAATCTTAGACTGCATGTTCAGTCCACCAAGGTAAGCAAGAACAAGGGTTGTCTTGTCAAACCCGTGAACTTGTGTCTTCTTGAGTAGGCCTTTGAATCTCTCTCATGCTTGACCTAGAGTTTCTTCCATGCCTTGCTTGAATGATGAGATTTGCAATCTTTCCTGAGTAACTTTAGACTGTGGAAAATACTTGTTGACAAACTTTGTAGCCACAGTCTCCCATGTAGTGAACATTCCTTCAGGGAAGGAATTAAGCCACGTCTTTTCATTGCCTCCCAATGAGAATGGAAACAAGTTAAGCCTCACTTTATCATCTGATACACCTGCCATCTTCACTATATTGCAGATTTCACTAAACGCTGTCAAATGGTCATAAGGGTTCTTATTTGACAGGCCGTGAAACGGATTGCTTTGCACTAGGTGTATAAGTGTTGGATTCATCACCATGTTGGTCGTTTGATCTGTAGGCATGGTTATGCTGTTAAAATGGAAAGGGCCAACAACATTAGATTGGTCTGCAAGAGTGCGTCTTGGACGAGTTCGTTCAACCATCTCCTTTGTTCTTCTAACTAGTGAAGGTGATAGTAATCTTTCAGGGGAAGGAAACTGATGAAGGTTGAAAAACAGTTATTTTCATATGTCAATTTGGACCAAATTACACCCTTTACTACTCGGAATGAGCTTATAATCAAGCAAAACTCAATAAATGAGTCTGAAGAGAGTCAAAAGCTATTTTTAGCGATTTTATGCTTGTTTTGCATTGTTTTGTAGCTAATTTAAAAAAAGTAAAGAATGAAGTTAAAGATACAGGTCGTTGACTCAAGAAAAGAGCAGAAAAATGAAGATTTGAAGAGTCGACGCACTGCCCGGCGGCAATGATAAAGGTTTTTGGAATGATTTGAAAGAATGGTTAAGTTATCAAATGGTTGGAGTGCAGAAAAGTCAAACAAAATGTAGAAAAGTCAACCAGTCAACCAGAAAAGTCAACCAGTCAACCAGTTGACCAGAATGTTGAAAAGTTGACCAGAGTGCAGTTGACCAGCGCCGGACGGTTGACCGTGGTGCCGAGTGGTTTTGCGGCTTGAGGGAAACCGCCTGGCGGTGAAATTAGGCGTCGGGCAGTTGTCAGATGGGCCTGGACCTATTTTATGTTATTTTTTATGATCTGTTTGGGTTTGGACCTTTTTTATGTCATTTTTATGCCCTATTTAAAGGACAGAACGTCTTAGGGTTTGTTTCTTTTGATGGCTTAGGCACATAAACACACTTTTCACCCCTCTGGGGCTAGATTTGGAGATGGTGACAGCTCTCCTTTTCTCCTTTTTAGGGTTTCTATCTCTTTCATTCCATTCTTCACCTAGCTTCTCCATGACGATGGGGAACTAATCTTATTTGTTGCTGGGGAAAGATGTAACCTTTAAACTCTCTTGTATTTGAATCAATTTTTTTTATTGATATATGCTTACTTCATTAATTGTTAGAGCTTTCCTCTTTGCTTAATGCATACATCGTTTAACTCATTCGGTGGTATGATCTTTGATTTTGTCGATATGGGGACGTACGGGGAAATTTAGAACTGTGGTTTTCCATTTCCAAAACATATGTAATGTAATCACAACAAATGTAACATATATCAGAACAATGAATATGCATTCATATATTAAGGCTAACACAAAACATGTTCAATAGGATATCAATCAATAAGCAACAGAACATGTAACACATAACAAGACATGTGTTATTAATAATGTGTTGTCATCATCAAAAACCAAAGTGAATAAGGCACTGTGAGATTAAGGTTAGCTAAACCAATGCTTCCCTTATCAACAATCTCAACAGTATAGTGTTAGGAAGTGATTCCTAAGTCATCACCAAATGTGGTTCGAGACTTAGGTCAAACACGTAGTGGGGGGTTTTGAAAGTGTTTTTGTGATAAGAAATGAACTGAATTAAAATTGGAAATTAAATACAACCAAATATAATTAAAAACATTGAAATAAATGAACAAAGCATGAAGACCGATCGGTCCTACAAATGATCGAACGGTTCTACATTGAGACTGAACGGTCTCTAAAGCAAGTGAGGAAATTGGAAATGCAGGAAGATAAAGAAGCCAAACAGAATAGACAACATTAAAGTAAGAGAAAACATTAAACTTAACACTACATGAGATAAATATTCAAACACAATTCAAGTTATAAAAATATAACACTTAAACTAAAACATTAAAAGCAATTCATCACGGAAATGACACAAAGAAAATACGTTAACACTAAACTAAATTGCAAACGTTGAACTATAAAAATTAATTTAAAACCTTGGCAGGCATTCCACATGAATGTATTCAACATATAGGATATATAAATCCTTCTCGGTCCAAGCGTGAGTCAAGAAAAAAAAAATATTAAAACAACCTTCTTGATGTAAACTGTGTGTGCCTACAACCTGAATCCACGTTTTCCTTTTAAAAGAAAGAAACATCCAATGTAGGTAATCATTGTTTTCTCCATAAAGAAAATAAATCTCGTGTGCTATTTCATTTAATGAAAAACTAAAAGAAACATTCCAGTGCTTTAACCAAAAATCAAAAGGAAGAGTAAATGTGCATATTTCATTCAACCAATACAAAACAGCATAACTTTTCCAAGCTCTCTCCTCTAAAAAAGTTTAAAGCAAGAGCCTAAAAGAAAAAGAAAATGAGTGTGGCGGCTCTTCCTCCATTCTCATCCGTAGCCCTTCATCAAGCATGCTACAACTCTCTCCAAGGAATATGATGTGATAAAAATGTGTTCAGTGACGGCTGACTCCTTTATTCCAACCTGCCTTTGTTGGACGTACCAAGGCTGGACTCCAAGCACCTTGCTGGATGTAGCATGATGTGCAGGCCGTGGATGCAATTTCTGGACGTCACCCCTTCCTACTCCAGCTTCAAAGACGTTGCACCCCTTGCTGACTACTAACGTGTTGCTCTTCAAGCTATTGTCCACACTTGATATTAATTGTCATGCTGGATTTGGTAATTGTTGGACTTGCATTCTGCTGCCACCTCTATTCTCTCCAAGCACACACCTGCTAGATGCAATAAATGAAGTGTTGTTTCCTCCTGCTTTGGGTCGTGACGTGTTGGAGTGTAGCAGCCTCTTACATTCTGGATGTGCCAAAAACCTTCCTCCGTGGCAGCCAAATAAATTCAAGTTAAATCACCAAGCCATACACTTCTTTTTGTTGTTGGGCCGTGCAAAATAAATTGTCCATGGGTTGTTTGTTTTCTTTTGGTGGTGGTTGTACCTCACATTGTGTGCACCCCTCCTTGCTAATGAAAAATAAGCTTTTTCTCGAAAGCACTTTGAATGTCGCGTGTGCATCTACTTTTCATTTCTTCCATTAAAAATCAAAGACATTGCTTTCCAAAAATATTGGCATGGTAGCTCCTTATCCCAAAAATATTATCCAATAATTTCCCTGTAATTAATAGTGCAAATAATTAGCCTCAGATAATCCAAATTAATTAAAATAAAAATTCTAGTCAAATTAAGCACAATTAGCAAAAATGGGAAAATAATGGACATTCAAGCACACTTCCATGATTAAATCTAGCACAATAAGCTAAGTGAAGTCAAGAAAATATCGACTCATCACTACCACTTCTGATTTAACTACCAACTGTTATGCTCTTGATCACCTACCACCACACTCATTATGAGCACTTCACATTGTCTTACTGATCTCCACTCTTGAGTAGGGTAGTTTCCAACTATATTATCCCATTACCAAGTTAAGACTCTACTTCCTCGCAGTGACAACAAATTTGAGCACCCTATCTCCACTTCGTCATCCTACTGACTTGAACCATATGCAATCCTTGACTCACTAGCCTGTAATTCATACTTAGATCAACCTTCTCGACTTGAGATCACTAGCTTAATCAGCATCAAGTCAACTTATGATACATTTCAAACTAGGATTGTCCAAACTGCGCTTTCTCAACCATTTTGAGAAACCCCCTAGTTATGGCATTCAATTATACTAATGAAATCACTTTACAACTTCACTAGAGACCCCAATCTTCATATTCTTCCACCAACTCTTACTCAATCGTTACCAAACCAAGAACCTGAATCTTCTCTCTAATCAAACTATCAGTTGACATTTCCTTACCTGTAGATTGCCACTATAACTCAAAACTATAGCTCAAATCATCTCCTTCGTCCACTAACCCACTCTTCCTATTCCAAGTCCATTAATACTTCCTCACTTTAAAGTTGACCCTGTAGCTTGAAACCGTAGGCTCACTTATCTTCTCTGCCTGATACCTAGTTCTTCCATACCTAAACTCACTTCTGACTCTTGAAGATTACTAAACACTCTCAACTCATTCTCATATAACAACACTAATACTGGTTTAAAGAACTCGTCCCTCACAAACCACCAATCCACAATTATGAAAGCTCTCCGTGAGGATCATGGAATTACGTCCATCAATTATACTTCCCACTTTCAACACCATTCATATCTCTTACATTCACATACTTTCACTTTAAAACTTAACTCAAGACAAGAACAACCAAATACCATAATACATGATCATACAATATCATAGATACTTCTACACCATTCTACTAATCAAAACATAACTCAAGGATATCATAAAACAGGAAAAACCAAGTTATGACCAAGTTGCTCAACGCACCAAACTCGTGCGAATAACAAAAACAGTGGGTTTTACTTACTCACATTCACTCAACGCACCAAGTCTATGCGCTCAGCGCACTAAGTTTGTGCGCTAAGCTAAAGCTCATTAACTGAACGCACGAAGTCTATGCGCTCAACTAAACTGAAAATTCTAATAACTAACCCCTCACACAACGCCCCAAATCGCTATGCGAGAGTCCTAGACACTCAGACTCTCCAAACACTCGCAAAGCTCACTTATTCTTTATTCGAATTAATTGACATTAAACCCAGATCATTACCACTCGCATAGCGGCAGGATTCACTAAGCGAATCACAAAGTAGCGAGCAACCCTCTCTAGTCACTTGCACAGCGCACCAACTCATTGTGTGAATGACTAAACAGAGAGCACCTCTCTGTGTGGACTCACTATGCAAAAACATTTGCTTAACGAGTTTGCATAATCTGCAGAACGAAAGTTTTGCAGAATTATGCAACTCACACACACTTAACCATTTTTAACCTCCAATTTCTAACATCCCTAATTTGTGTTTTATACCTGGTTAGACTTAACTAAATGATCCTAACCCTCCCTAATACAAAGTTGTAGTGATTATAACTCAAATTCCACTTCAAAACATCATATTTCACAACTTGAGGACCCAAATTTCAATTCTACCACTTTGTACCTAATTTGACTAATTTAGTGACTCAAACAAGTCACAATACACTGGCTAAAGCTGCCCCAACAGCCCAAATGCACTCTAGACATCAAATACTCAAAATCACTATCTCACTTCCTCTCAAAAGAAACTAAAACTCTACTAGTTTACTCAAAACAGTGCCTAATTCCCTTACCTTCCATCTGATCACTAATCTAACATAACATATAAATCAAACATATCCAATTTCGAATATCCACCTCATCCCAACCAATCCACAATCACAAATTTCCAGCATGCAGTTCAGTTCATAAAGAAAAATCTCCTCAAAACATAAATTTAACCCAAACAGCATGATCACACAGAGTTCACCACATTTACACATTTCACATAATTAATTTAAGAAAAGACCTAGCTTCCCTTACCTTAAAATCGAACTGTCCAACTCACAAGACTACCTCCACAACACTTTATCAAGCAACCCACGAAGTCCTACAAACCACGAAATTGGTGATGGAAACAACTCTTAGAGCTAAAAATTGAGCAAAGAATGGAAAAGAGGAAACACAAGACACATGCAACCAGCAGAGGTTGCATGTCTAGGTTCAAGAACTACGGAGAAACTGGATAGAACAACTTACCCGCTAAAACCAAAAATTGATCGGTCCATCTAGTATACTATAAAAATTATCAATATTACCGACGAATTTTTATCGACAGAAATGTATCCGTCGGTAAATTTTCATTACCGACGGCTTTACCGAAGGATTTTGATTTTCATTTACCGACAGATAAAAGTATTCGGTAAATCCGTTGATAAGTGACAATGTCCCTTACCGAAGGCTTTTGGCCGTCGGTAAAAAGAGCGGGAATTTTCCCGTTTCACTTACAGACATTACCAAAGGATTTTCCGAAGGCCCCTGTCCGTTGGTAATGTTAATACCAGTTATCGACGGATTTACCGAAGGCTTTTGGCCGTCGGTAAAAAGAGCGGGAATTTTCCCGCCCAAATTCTGCCTGCAGTGCCAATATATGTGGCAAACACACTCATTTCTCCTCATTTTCTTTACCATCTCAGTTTCACACCACCACTACTCCTTTCTCATTTCTTTTTACCGTCTTGTGGCTTCAGCTCTCTACCATTGCGGGTTGCTCTCCACCATCGCAGGATACTCTCCACCATCACGGGATGCTCTCAACTTTTCCGGCGAGGTCTACTTTTCTGGCTAGCTCAAGTTTTCCGGCGAGCTCAACTCTGCATGATAAAATGACACTACATCACCGGTCCTAAACTTTTCCGGCGAGCTCAACTCTCCATGATAAAATGACACAACATCATCAGTCCTAAACTTTTCCGGCGAGCTCAACTCTCCATGATAAAATGACACAACATCACCGGTCATAAACTTTTCCGGCAAGCTCAACTCTCCATGATTCCTATGGTTATTCGCGTGATGCTGTTTTGGTGGTGGCGTTCGTGGAAATGAAAAAAAAAATTACACGGAGCAAGGAAGGAAGAGGAAGAAGATGAACCAGGTCGCGACAATTACCGACGGATTTACCGAAGGTCAAAATCCTTCGGTAATTACCGAAGGCTTTCCAACGGCCAAAATCCTTCGGTAATTACCGACGGTCAAAATCCTTCGGTAAAAGTTACCGACAACGGTTTTACCGACGATATGTGGGCCGTCGATAAGCCGTCGGTAAATGCTAATTATCAACGGATTTTATACATTATCGACGAATTATGGCCGTCGGTAATATCAATCATTCCTGTAGTCTACTCCGTGGACGTCTCGGCACCTCCTGATCGTTAATCTTACAACTTAGTGAGTACGAATGGTAGAGAGAAGGTAGAGGAACTTGAAGAACAAGATTTTAGAGTGATAAAGTGATTACGTAAATGAACCAGGATGTCTCAAAAACCTATTTATATTATGGATGTATTTTACTATCAAAGCCTAGTTCAATTTACGTAAGACTCCTATTAGCTCTTTAAGTCTATTTTTCAGGTCTTCACAAAAATAATATTTAATGAGTTACATTTTTCTTTCAATAAATTATAATTTTATTCAGAAAAAAAATTAGTTATCTTTATTATCTTATAATAAATTTTCATATTTTTTTTTCTTTACATGACTTCTCATGTCTTAATTCCAGTATTTGCATTTCTTGTTTTCTTTTATAATATTCTTTTAGAGGTTTTGAAAGATTTCATTACTGGAATATTATGTTGTGTGTACCGATCTTTTATCCTTATTACTCGTTAGTATGTTTTTCTTTCTATTTGAGTTATTTGTGTTATTATTGTTATTGTTATTTTATTTGTTAAATTTGTATTGAGATTAGAAATGTGTTTCCTTTGTTTAATTTTGGTTTTCGATACTTTTCGGTTTACAGGTTTTGAGAGTTTTTCTGTATATATTTTGATGAGGAACTGAAACTTTTGCTTAGATTTAATTGCAAAACTATTTACTAGATTATGGTTTAATCTTTTGGTAAATAATGAATATGAAATATCTAATAAATAAATAAGATGAACAATTCCACCATCACTTACTTCAACTGAAAGGAATTTTTAAACTTAAAGATAGTAAAAACTTATTTAAGATCAATCACGTCTCTTTAAGGATTAAACAAATTAGTCTTATTATCTATTAAAAATGAATGTTAACTAAAATTAATTACTGACAATTTAATAAATAATTTTATTGAAAAAAAGTTCAAAAAATAAATTTTAAATAAAGGCTTATTTTTTTTATTTTACTTTAGGCCTTCCAAACTCTTGAACATTGATAAACCTATGACACTAAAAGCTTCTTAATATTAAGTGAACTATATAGATATTTTGGAGTAATTTTATAAATTTACCGTTAAATATTATATATATATATATATATATATATATATATATATATATATATATATATATATATATATATTATAATACACACTCATGTATTTAGTTATCCAATCATAATTAACGGCCATGTTTTAAACAAAGTATTAATGCGGTTAAAACACGTTAGAACTCTGAACTAATTAGGTTCATCACGGATTTGGACTAGATTGGATTAAAAAGATATTTAAAATTTCAATAGATTCAATTTCTAGCCTAGTCTATTAAGAACCTAGCTCACTCGAATTGAACTTGTGGTGAGTCAAGTTGGCTCACCAACCTACCTAAATATTACTTTGTGTTTCAATATTAGTAGTTAACATTTTTTTTTATTGTAAGTGTCTAATTTAAGTGAATTTTAAGATAATTTTGACACTTATCTTGTTTTGATTTTGTTTAAATTATGTTTACTTCATTCCTATTTAATTTATTTTGCAGCTCTATATCAAACAGAGAATCAAAGTAGAAAAATGAAGAAAATAAAATAATTTTAAGCAAAAAACATCAAACTGACTTCAACACGGTGGTAACACTAAAATTGGGGCTTGAGCAATACGAAGAAAGTTCACTTTGGAAGGAAACCTCAAGCCTTTATAACTTGATAATGTGTGATGTTGGAGATTTTGGAGTTTAAACCTAATTAACATAAAAATCACAACTCAAGTCCAAACCCCATCAATTATACATGGGAATAAAGAAGAAGATGCTTCAAGAAAACAAAATATTGTGGAATTATCCATTTAAGATTATAATCTTATAGATGAATAAGTGACATAAAAATTATCAATATCATATACTTATTTGTTTTGCTTTTTGTGCTTAATTTTATATTGTATCTAGAGCTTAAGATGATTTTGGATTACATTATATATATTCTTTATTTCCATTGTTTTTGGAGTTTAACACTATTTTGGACTAAAATTTATTTATATTTGAATTAGAAAAAAAAATGTATATTTTTTAGAATTAAAAAAAATATTTAATTAAATTAGCGAGTGAACCAGCCCGTTTAATCCATCAATCCGTGGTGGACCAAATCGGGTTCAACTTTTTTGACTTGTTAATAAGTGAACTAGATTAAATTAACTAACTAAACGACCAATCCATGATAAGTCGGAGACTGATGAATAATTTTGACAGCACAACAAAGTATATTATTTTAATTTTGATTATTTTTTAAAGATAGCACAATTTTTATTCTTTATACAGTAGATATATTGCAAATGTTTATTTTTCCCTAAAAAAAATCAGTTGAGTATTACGTTTGTAGTATTTTGAGTTTCAATCGTTTAATAATTATTTAACAAGAGTCGTTCATTATACGTACCTTTCTTATATTATTAAGGTATTATTTAAGAAGAATACATAACCATTGTATACTAGTATATTAATTGCATATAAGTGTTTGGCCATCAGAAATAAATGCAAGCTATAAACAAATTAGGTAACATTAAGTAGTAACCGCAACACTTTCTATGATTAAATTATTATTTATCCATGTTCTTGAATTTTCTTTCCTTTTCTTCCTTTTTCTCTTCCTTATCTTAGCAAATCACATTCTTACAATTTTCCTAATCAAGTAATGGAGAGTTTGATTGAACTTAAACTTGTCAACAATTCTAGTAAGAAGTAAGAAAATGTTTAGGATTTTTTATACTCATTTTTCTTTTTATAGATGAGCCTGGAACAACACTAAATGAACTAAATCATGGTGTCTATCCTATGTCTCATTAGTATAATAGAATTAACTAATTACTTAGTCTAGTATAATTAAAGCTTCAATCAAACAACATTAATTTTTATGGTGTGATTTGTGTTGTCTTTCTCTCTATTTACATTCTAATATCTAATCCTCTATACTTATCTGATACGGTTTTTCAAATTTGAGAGCTATTTCTTAACACTATTATATATCCAATTAGTATTAATTTTTTTTAATAATATGTTAATACAAATTTTGACAACATTTTATTATAATACACCTGTCACTTTTTTTATTATTTAAAGCATGTTAGTATAATAACAAATAAATAATAAATTAATAAAAGAATACCTCAAAATATTATACACAAAAATCCATGTAAAAATATATTTTTTTTTATTTGATTCTAGAGATGTCTAGGTCATTATTAGCGGGTCAATCCGGTTCACCACAAGTTTGGACCGGGTTAGATTTGAAAAAAATGTATTTTTTTATGCGGATCAGATTTCAACCCGATTCATTTAAGTCCGGTTCATGCGGGTTGAACCCGTGGTGGGTCGGATTGATCCATCAACCCACCTACCTAATTTTATTTTATTAAAATTTAATTTTAATTTTATAAAAAAAATATTTATTATTATTGTTTTCTTGAAAAAATTATTTAAGTTTTTTATTTTTAAAATTAATTAAATATCTATTTTGGAAGTGAAATTAAGAGTAAAATTTGTTTAGATTTGAATTAAAAAAAGTTTATATTTTTTTTTTTATTTTAAAAAATTTTAATTAGATGAATCATTGAGTCATGTTTACCCATCAACTTATTGTGAGTTGGATTGGGTCGAACCGGGTTATGCATTTGACATCTCTACATAATTCCTTTCCAAACCCATAACTTCACCTCTCAAATCACTCCTTCTATCCATTGCAAAGACGTTTTACCTGTTGCACCAACAAAATACATTCTTGGAATGCTATTTCACCTAAAGACAATTCCACAGTTTCCTGTTGAAAGACACGTATGAATAATATCTGATAGCTTTACACAACCATCAGATTTTTTCTAGTGAATGCTACTAATCATTAGATATAAAATCATGGAGTGAAGCTTTCTTAAATGCTTCAGCCATTACATAAATTGCAGCTACCTTATTATGCATATCCACTCACACCTACACCTACACCTACATGAAACTTACACAGAAAATTGTCTGTGTGGAAACTTGTCCAGGTGCCACACTCTGATGTAACACTGATCACAACCCACGAAAATGTGTCGAGTATGCAAAATAGTTAGAGAAGGGTAGGACCACAGGGTAGGTCATCTTCCCATTAACACAATTAGTTACGTCTCATTCATTATCATAACACCATACCCCCATATATCTAAAGTCTCTTTTATGTATAAGAAACCCATGTGGTCATATCAAACTCTGCACTCACCATTAATGGAAGCTGCATGTGAGGGTAGAACTTAATACGAGATAATTATAATGCAAGAGGAGAGAAGGGTAGAGTAGAGTATGACCCTTCATTCGGCACGTGCGTCCCATGTTAGGTTCCTTTTAAAGTGACCAATTTCAGGTGCTGCTTCCTCATGACATATAGTCTAAAGGACCTCATGTCATAAACTTACCACCTCCTCTTGTTGCTGGATCAGGAAATTCATGTTCTGAAAGATTTATGCAAAATTAATTAGCCTTATGGAATGTATATATGATATCTATTTTCCTGAAAGCGAGTGGTGCATCATGAGAATGTGGACAATATTGCATACATAACACTGTTTACATGTTTAGCGTAGGGTCCTAACTCAGTATACCAGAAATCAAAAGGCTACCATGTACCACACAGGCCAGTTGGGAGATAATCATGATGTTTTACTCATCATTTCTCCGTTGAAAATTACGATGGTTTACTTACTATTTTTCAGCTATATCTTAGATATAAGATAGATTTGATGTAATCTTTTATTTTACAAATCGTTTTGTAAATTTAAAATTAATTTTTTTATTAAATTTGAAGTATGAATAATGAATAAAGCTAACAAACCTGTAGTCAGATTTGTTTTTCTTAATTGAAAGAAATGAGTAAGTCAAGGATAAGTTTAGATTATTTGATCATACAGTTTACAAGAAGTTTAAACATTGTTATTAGACTTTTTTAGGGAGAGTAACAAAACAAGGACATGGTCTCATATTTTTCTCAAAGACAGTGTAATAAACATAGAAAAATGGTCAAAACAGTTAGGTACAGAAAATTGGAAGGTTTGTCCTTAAAAGTGTGAAGTTAATACCGATTATTTGTCAACAAGAAGTTGCATAGTTAAGGTACAGTGTTAGATATAAAAGGATACTCAAGCTATTATGACTTCATTTGCAATTGGCTCTCTTACTTGAACCAGAAACCAGGCCAAAACCTTTTTCTATCTCCTCTCCAAAACTCAAATCAAAGTCGGTGACAACAACTCGTACGGTTCCAATCAAGCAAAGATGGTTAATGCTAAATCCGAGTTACATCAGAAGAGTGTCCTTCAAATCAAGCAAGATGACAAGTTCTTCTGCAGGCTACTCTCAAAGGAAAGTTCCATGTCCAACCCTTCTTTCAGAATGGCCCTTGCTGTGCCATTTGTGTGGGAATCTCAGCCAGGCACACCCAAACATACATTCTCAGAGGACACTCTCCCTCCTCTAACTCCTCCACCTTCTTATCATTTTAACTTCAATGCCTACAAAAAGAAAGAGAAGAAGCACTCAAAGTCCAAGCTCTTGCTCACTTTGCTACCAAAACTGAACCTCAAGAAAATGATTCTCTCATCCTCATACTCTTCATGGTCATCATCATCAAGCTCCTCCAAAGTTGTCCCTATGGCCAAGTTTGGAAAGAAGAAGCTCTTAGGCTATGGATCATCTAATGATAATGAAGGAAGAAGTGCTGGTTCACCCTCTTCCAAATTATGCTTTAGCATTCCACGGGCCTCAAGTTCTTAAGGTACTCGTTGTTATCAAAGCTTGGCCCTGGATCTGAAGAGGACAATGTGCTGCTTATATAGTTTTTCGTTGTAAATTTTTCAAGCTTATACTCTTTTAGAGGACGATATATTTTCTATGCTAGAATTGGTCTTTGAGAGTTTTGTCCTCTCAAATTAAGCTTTCTTCCAAGGTCATATATTTTCTGGTGTGAATGTATCTTAAACATTTTGTGCAGTTTGAAATCATCATAGTTCCTTTTTCTGTTCTTAGAATGTGCCAAAACAGAACCGTATACATTACTTCTTTCGAAGCTTACAGTAAGCAAAAAATGTGGTTGTTATTGTAGTGGTGGTGATAAACTTATAAAACACGTAATAACATAACATTTAGTGGTAGAAAGTTTACTACTAATCATCTTGCAACTGAATGATCTTTAAGCATTTGATTGACTTGTACACAGTTAATTACACCACACTTTTACTTTGAGGGATGGGAAGGAGAAACACCTTAATCAGCATCTTTGACCAATGCTTTTCTTTTCACCAATACTCCTACTATAGGGTGTTTATTTTGTCTGTCTTTAATGATTTTATTTATTGCAAAGAGAAGAACTGGTGGAATTTACTTTAACTGGTGGAAATTGCAAAGAGAAAATGTTTCACAGTTCCAAAATCTGTATATGCTTCTAGTTTCAGCCACGTAATTAAAAAGTATCACTTAATGAATCGTGTCAAAAATACTAGCTATCATGGCTTCAGTTAGATGTTCACATGCTTAGTTGAAAATCAGAATTGAATCAATGCATGGCACAACCTTCAAAGCAAAATATTAAGATAATGAATTTGTTTTTCTAGTCCTTTTCTATTGAATGTGAGGCCACACTTGGTTCAGATTATAATCATTCCACTAATTTGGCTTGCAACATGTAGAATCATTTCAGAATTCATTTCCTTTTCTGCTGGCCTTAATGGCTTGTTTCTGATTCGTGTTGGTAAAGAAAGATTACTTATACTTTGGATTTCCGTTTGGTTTAACATTTCCCTTGTGTTACAAACACAGATTTAACATTACATCAGATAAGACAACAGTAACCACTGTTGTCTTTTGTATATTTACTTCAAAGACACGTACCTACTAAAATAACTAGTCATTTCCAATTTCACAATGTATTATTAATTTATTATGGCTAAAAGAAATTATAAGAATAGTTAATAACAACATCTTTGAACCGACATTTTAGTATAATGCAATGGCACATTACCAGAACTAGAGATTAGAGAGTACCAACAACTTGAAACTTGTTAGAAATTGTTTAAGCTATTTTGTCGGCAGAGAAGCTGGTTGTGACTTTATCTTGTCCCAGGTTGCATGTGCACATGGGCCATATTTTGTGTAGTATATCAGTAACACAAATACTATTAACTAATAACTGTGACACTTTCATAATAATTCTAGTCTCTAGAACATAAAGTAACTGGAATATTATAAGTATATGGCCCCTTGAGATTTTCCAGCGATCGAAGAAGATTACCAAGAACAAGTAATCAACCTCAATTTTAGATTTTTCTTTCCCTATTCACCCGGCAAAAGAAGCAGAATATTCTTTTCCCTTTGTCTGTTTCGCCCAATTATAATGCTACACCACACGGTTTCCCAGATTCTCAGCTCAATTATATGTGATTATGATTCATATTAAATTTCTTTTCTTTAACAAGTTCTCTATATGTTATCTTGGCCTTACCAACTATTTTATAGGAGTCAAAGGATAAAAATATTGGCCAACATGGACTTGAAGAAAAGCAGTGTCAAAAGCAGTTGCAAGTTAAGAACTTAAGATGGACACCTTTTTCTTCAAGGCATATGTGCTGTTTTTACAAATTACATTTTTACAATAATCAACGCATAGTGCAAAAATGTTGAATTGAGTATTTCACCAAATCGGCATGTTGCGTATGCCAGGTATGTAGAGAATTACAGAAGTATAAGCAGTTTGTGTATATCCTAGGATTAGAATGAGGTAGAGATGAACTGTTAGTTCTAAACGTAAGATGAGCTTAGTGCTTCTTCATGGATTCTGGTCACCTGGTGTATTGCATTTGCCAAATAAGCCACATTGCTCGTGGTCACACCTGCCATACTGCAAGTATCACCAAGGAGTTATATAGGAAGAAAATTCTGTAGAGAAGAAAGTTATCAAATTAAAGTGTTAAGTATATTTTTAGTCTCTAAATCTATAAACAAAATTGGAATTCGTTTCTATTTCAAACTTTAATCCATTTTGGCCCTAACTTTAAAATGAATAAATATAATACTTTTAACCTTATAACTTTAATTTCTTTTTACGTATAAACTCAAATACCAATCTGCCCTATAACACTCAAAAAAGAAATTAATATAGTTGGACTAAAAGGACTACATTCATTTTAAGTTTGGAAGTCAAAATATATTAAAGTTTAGAACATAAATAAATTCTAATTTCGTGTCACCGAGAAAACAAATTCCCAGTTTAATCAGAGTAACTATGGTTGAATTTTAGTATTTCATTTAAAGAATACCTTATTCTTCCATCAGGAGTCATGTATATATGGAACAGTTTCTCCAGCTGTTTAACCTGATCAGGGGTTAATCCAGAAAAACAGAACATGCCAACCTGCATTTGTGTTTTCATCAAAGTGCACAACTGTGAGCTAAAGTTATAATATATGATTCATTAAACATAAGACAACAAATCAAGCATCCAAAACCTGAGAAGTTATATGCTCCCAGTTGAAAGATGATTCCAATTTCTCAAGATATTGTCGAAGGGTAGTTCGCATTGTTTCAATCCGATTAGCCATGACCTTCAAACAGCATTACCAAAAAATTTGATTAGATCCTGAATTAATTTAGAAAAGAAAAGTTAAAAAAATGGAGTTAAGAAGATGAATACTACCTTTATTTCTTCCCTCCAAAGTGCTTCTACATCAGGGTCGCTTAATATCTTAGCAACTAGTGAAATACCATGAAAAGGAATGCTGCTATACATTGCATGGGACATCAACTGCAGTTGACTTTTAAGTGCAGCTACTTGCTTTGTACTCTGGCACAAAACACTTTGTAGATTTTAATGTAGATTAGTAAAGCTGAAAAGAACGTGAAAAGTAAAACAATAAAACTAAGGAAACATTGCTACGAGGTTGAGCTTCATGTTATATTATCCTTATATCATGTACTTGATCCTTGCCTAAAATATGCATAATGGAACATATTTGACATCTAACTTCTATTTTACATGACAAAGAATATGCCTCTGAATATCTAATCAGTAGTGTATAGAACTTGTCTTACCTAAGACAACCAACTTTATGTTCGGATAATCCCATGTTCTTTGAAAATGATTGAGAACATCCTATTAAATGCCCATCTTCAAGGAAAATTCGAGGTGCTACAGCATCCTTGTCAAGATCCCCACTAGAAAATCCTTGATAAGCCATGTCAAAGAAGGGGAAATGATTTTTTACCTGGAAGATAATGAAGTTAGAATAATATTATAATTGATTTAGATTTATAGTACAAAGCTATACGGAAGCATCATGTCTCGTTTTCACCTTAAACTGGTATGATATTTCTCTCCATTGTTCCTCGGTAGGGTCAACACCAGTTGGATTGTGGGCACAAGGATGAAGCAAGAAGAAAGAACAATCTGGTGCATTCTGAAATTAGAAAAACAGAATAAACAGAGAAGATTAGATGCTGCTTGTGCCACTGATGGATAGGAAAATAAAACATCACATTGTCAACTTCAGCTACTTTTCAAGTCCAGCCCAGTTTGTCTAGAAACTAAAAGGCATTAACATTAAATGCATCTATTTTCCCATAATAATATATCTTACTTATTTGTTTGAGAGACAAGAAGCATGAAATTCACACCAAAGCTTCTCATGTTTTGTACCTTGACATCACTGAGAAGTGCAGAAAAATTTAAACCCTTTGTGTCTGGATGGTAGTAGTGAAAAGTTTTGACAGGAATTTCAGCTTGTCTCCATATATTGTGGTGACTGCAGCATGCATACTTTATGCATTAGACATTGAATGAACGTAAATATCTCAAAAAATAATCCAATGGAAAAAAAACCTACTTTGACCAGGTAGGGTCTGGTAGATACATTTGAGATTCAGGACAAAAATGTCTTTGAAATTCAGCAAAAAGCCTACATGCTGCAGTTCCAGACAGAGTTGGAACTCCTGCAAACAATCCTTCTTTTACAACATATGAATCATTCCCATATGCCAATTTTACACACTCCTCGACAAATTTTGTTCTGACTGCGGAACAGTTTGACTCCCTGTCAATAAATAATGTTAATTCGTTTTTTAAACGTATAAAAATATTCATAGAGGCACTTCTGTTGAAAAGTGTGATACACAGATTCTGGAGTGAAAATGCAAACAACACTGTTAGTATCGCACGAAATACTAACACAAACTTTTATTCCAGATAGCTGCAGTCAAAGTTATACTAGAATGAAACTGAACCCCACCATGAAGCCAACCAGATGACACAGATTATGTTGTTTTCATGTTACATTATGTACATTCACCCATTCAAATGTTTCGTGTCACATTATGTTTATTCAACCATTCAAAAAACATAATACGTAAAGATTGTACTGGACCAGCTTGTCTTATACTGGTGCTGTTATAGGAAAAAAATAATAAACACCAAGTTGTTTGACCTTATTATATAAATGGGTTACTGATAGCGTTTTGTCCAAGAACAACAGAGTTGAAGTTCTACTAAACGATCATTTTGATCCTGATAAAGCAACCACAATTTAGTATTCGAAAGAAGAAAAAAAAATCTAACTTGATTTCTTCTAAACATGTAAAAAGTTACAAAATTGATCCGTTTTTTAAAGAGTATTTTCACACAAAATAAGACACCCTTAGAACAGAAGAAGGAGAATCCAAAAGTACTTACTCCGATTTGCATCTCTGAATCTTTATTTCTGCATCGCGGACAGATTGAGGAATGAAAGGTTTGCCATCATCACCCCTGTAAGTTCCCTGACAAAGACAGAAAAAAAAAATAAAAAATCAGGGATGACAAAATATGAAACATGAACAGATATACATATACTATAACTATATATAAGCATATACCATTCCAAGATTGATCTTGTGGGGAAAAGGGTCTGATTGAAAAGCCTCGTTGACAGTGACAATAGGGTCCTTTGGGGCTGGTCTTACATGGTCCCACCAACCACGGGCACTGGAACAACAAGAAGTGGATAAAAATCTTCTGGATATTCTTCCATTGATGTGCCTCCACATAATGCAACAACACCCTTATGCTATAATTTACGCTGTGAACTCGGTAAAATGCTCTTGGTTTGTTTGAAACAAGAAAAAGGCTTTTGCATGGTTATATAAGGAGAGTGAAGAAGAAGAAAAAGATGATGCAGAGTGAACTTTCTTCTCTTGCCGTGGTTTTGCATTGATCTTTTCAAGGAGTTCCTATGTGCCGCTTTGGTTTGTTTGCGGTTTCTTTTCATGGGACCAAAGTGGCTCACTGATTTGACTTGTTTATTATTATATTGTGTATTTACGTCAATGGGTCATCTTGCATAATCCTTGTCAGTTTTATATCGGTAATATAAAGAAAAAGTAAATTTATATTTTTTTCATTAATGAAATTGGTTCATGTACAAGTTAAAAATATAAATTTTAAAAAATCTATATAAAAATTAGTTTATATATATATAATAATTTTTATTTGTAAAAGGATTCATTTATTTATTGTCGTAGGATTCTTACAAAACTTTCCCTTATATATTGTGTTAGGATTAGATTAAGATTAGAAAAGTGTGTGGGTCGGTGGTGTTATCTTAAATGCGATAAAGTAAATGTAGGAAACAAATAAAATTAAAGAAGTGATAAAGGATTATTGACAAATAAGTTCAGAAAAAGAGTATGACTTTTCATTTTAAAGATTTACATATAACACGCAATATATTATTTTTCTAGTTTAATTATTTGTTTGATTTTCATTTTGGTAAAAAGAAAATCTAAGTTAGTTTTTTTTTTCTTTTCGAAAAAATTGTAATTGGCTTTTAATTTTTAATGAGTGACTCAATGTTTTAACATTTGATAAAGGGTCTTAATTATTTTTTTTTTCAAAGAAAATGATTATGGACATTAACATTATTAACATTTCGTTACGTGTTAACATGTAATTTTTATCATGGTCTTGTAACGGTAGTATCATGTGTAATTGTTAGTGTTAAGTGTAATTGATTCGATTTTAATTTAGTTCTTATATATTTTTTAAAATTAGATTATTGTTATTTGTTTTCAAATTAATATCAAATTTATTATTTGTAGAAATAAATATTTTAATGATATTTTTTATTAAAACTAAATTTTTAACATATTATATTATTGTATATAATTAATCTATATTTTGTTAGTTTTTACTACTAAATTTTAATATAAATATTAGTACAACATTTATAAAAATAATAAATTTGATCTAATACAAATAATAAATTTGATATTAATTAAAAGATGACCAAATTTATTACTTGTATAAATGATATTAATTTATTTATTTTTATAAAAAACATGGATTAATAATATTTTAGTTTTAAATAATTTTTTTAAATATTTATACTTAATTAGTTTTAATTTTATAAAAAAATAATTAAAAAAGATATGGATTAATAATACATAATTGTTTAATATGTTAAAAAGTAATTGTTAATAAAAATATCAGTATAACATGTATATAAATAATAAATTTGGTATCGATTTAGAAAAAGAAAATATTGTTCTATTTTAGAAAGAAAAAATAAGACTAAATTGTATCAAATATACATATATAATAAATTGAAATGAAAATAATGATATTTACACTCGTTGACGTATGACATTCTTATCATATGTCACACTAGAGACCTAATATAAGAACTCAAAAATTTCCATCTCTTTCTAAAGCTTTGTTTCTCAAACTTTCTCTACCATCTCTCTAGATTTCTCCTCTATTGATCCATCTATTTCACCATCAGAGACCGCGTAGGTAATCTTGAACTTGTGAGTTTCAAATCTGACCGGTCAATTTCTTGTTCCGTCGTCGGTAAGTACTCCTCCCTTTTCCATGCATCTCAAGGATGTACTGCCGTCATTTTCGCCGTTCGTCGTGAGGGGGAGTATGAACCAAGTTAGGCAGACTCCACTAGTCAATGATGGCAGTCCTTGCAGTTTTGTTGCTTTTAGCCACTACAGAACCCATCAGTTAGTGATGACATTCCCTGTAGTTTTGTTGCTTTTAGCCACTACAGAACCCATCAGTGAGTGATGGCATTCCCTGTAGTTTTGTTGCTTTTAGCCATTACAGAACCCATCAGTGAGTGATGACATTCCCTGTAGTTTTGTCGCTTTTAGCCATTACAAGCCCCGTCAGTCAGTGATGGCAACCCCTGTAGTTTTTATGCAAGCCTCATCCTTACTTGATGGTGCTATTTTGTCAAAGTCACCCCACTTGAAGTTTCATGGTGCTATTTGAAGTTTCACAGTTGTCCACCACTGTCCATAAATTGTTGTTAGTTGTTCGTCGACATGTGATTACGCATCTGTTTGTCGCACACTCTTGAAGACAAATCATATATTTCAAATTGAGTTTATTTATTCCAAGCTTGGTCCATACAATCTGTATGCTCCAGGGGAAGTGTTAGAGATATTATATTTAGTTTATATTGTGTTTATGTTAATTCGGGAAACGTAGTTCCTATATGTTTATTAGGGAAACATTGTCCTTATTTTATTTTATTTTATTCTTACATATTCATTTGTATTTGGGCTTAACCAATATTTCTTTTATTATAAATAGAGAACCCTATGTGTGTATTTAACACAAGAGAGATTTCCCCTCATCTCTTTCACTATTTCCCAGTCTCCGAACCTTCCTCAACCAGATCATCCAATATTTGAACAGTCTGAAACATGACAAGGAATTAGAGCGAGAGAAAGCAGCAACATCAATACAATATTTAAAGGAGAATCACTATAGCTCCCATCAAAACCAAAAAACCTTGTTGATTGCTTTAGTGTATCCACTGATTATCTCGCTCGGATGCAAACCCATCCTGATAAGTTCCTCAGCACCCTGCAAGAACTCCCCAGCAAATGAAATAGTTAAGTTAGCTCCATCCCCAATCTCCTCTTGTTGAGCCTTCCCGGCCAAAACCAAAATCTTGGCAGCAGGATGTTGAACGTCAAACGTCAAGTTCGTTCACAATTGTCGCAGCGTCATTCGTGACAAAAAGCTTGTCCAAATGATTTATAACCATCTTATTCATACCTGAAGCAGATCAAACAAAATATTACAAACAATATATATCTATCCAGTCAAACCCTTCCTTCTGTTAACAACAACCAGCAACAGGTTCAACCACGAACAAACAAAAAACTTTCCCAGAATCAAAAATGAAAATTTCCTTAGTAAACGAAAAACAGAAACTTCTCTTTCTCAAGCCACAGAAACCTGGAACCTTTGGAGTTTTCTGGTTGATAACAATATTGAATTTGCATCACTCCACTTTTCATAGTTCATATTTTTTATTATTCCGTTTATTAGTAAACTCTGATTCCCAACACTGTTTTATGTTGATTGTTGGTAAACAGACAGTAAAATGGTCAATGGACTTCAGAGTGAGGCTCAATGACGCACATAACCCCAAGGAAAAGAAGAAACGAGTCTTCATTTCTAAAATCTAACCAAGTTTTTCTACTAGCTTCCCCTTCTGGATACCAATCTAAAATTAAATGGTTACCCACTATGCATGAAGGTCACTTTCACTTCTATGTGAAAATGAAATATTCAGTTAATCGTTTTCACAGAAATCAAATGCTGATTATTCATTTAACTTGTCCTAGAAGAATTATTTGCAATACCTCCAATCTTGTCATATGATCCTCCATTTTGAATATTAATTTTCATGGAAGAGAAAGCTCAAGCATTGTGAGCGAAAGCTCATTGCAGATAATATTGTTCACCTGAAAAGGAGGATACAGAAACATGGTTCCATTACATACTGGAAAAAGATAACTACGATAGTGTTGATTCAATATAAGATAGTCTACCAAGGTACTCAATAACCTGATTCAGATGAATCAAAGGTGTAGAAATTGAAAAACATTATTCTAAAAGTATAAAATCACTTTCTTGTCCTAAAATCTATCCAATTATTTCATGTTAGAGTTCTTACCATGACATAGGTGACCAATGAAAAATAATCTGCAACACTTGTTATAAATTATGTTCCCTCCTGCAAGTCTAAGTGGATTCTTTCAATTTAGGGAATCTTCTGCATCTTACCAGTAGTCTTTACACGAACAAATACCATCCTTAAAATGATGAAAGCGATAGGAATCTCTCACCACAATCACTCGATCTGAAATCTTAGAGACATACTTAATCCAATTATGGCAATCACCACAAACACGAAGGTTTTTGAAAACGTGGATAGGACTAGAGCTAGACAAACTAAGCAAACCAAAAGCAATTGCCAGTTTCTCACTGTGAATAATTTGTGTTGGGCCTTTCTTACGTCGTTCTACATCATTCAAAAGACTATTGGTCTGTGGAATGTAGCCCTTTTCAGCTGCCTTTTCATTCAAATAGCTGAGATATTCATATATTTCATCAACATGAGGGTGCTTCTGGTCACCAGCAAAAAATGCATGAATTGAATTATTAACCTCTATCCAGCTACGACCAGGCTCTTTTTTCACACCTCTATCTTTCATCATTTGCCGTGTCCGGTCCCTACAACCCCATTTCCCAGTCACTGCATACATATTTGAAAGTAAAACATAGGTTGCTGAATCTTCAGGTTCCAGTTCGAGAAGATGACTTGCCGCAAACTCTCCAATATCAATATTCTTATGAAGAATACATGCACTTAGAAGGGTCCTCCACACCATTGCATCAGGTTGAATTGGCATCTCCTCAACAAATCTCCTTGCACGGCTTAAAAGACCAGACCGCCCAAGAAGATCTACAACACATGCATAATGTTCAGGTTTTGGCACCAAACCATGAACTTCACTCATTGATTGAAAATAGCTAATTCCTTCATCAACCAAACCAACATGGCTACATGCTGATAAGACTCCCACGAAGGTGACATGATTTGGCAATACACCAAGCTGCTTCATATCCTCAAAAAGGCTTAATGCTTCAAATCCATGACCATGTTGAGAATAACCAGTAAGCATAGCATTCCAAGAAACCTCATTTTTCTCAGGCATTTCAAAAAACTGTCTCTTAGCATCTTCAATGGTACCACATTTTGCATATATAGTGATCAAAACATTAGAAACTTCTGTTTCTGAATCATAGCCAGTTTTTAAAATCATGGCATGAATCTGCTTCCCTAGTTTAATGTTAGCAACATTCGCAGCAGCACTAACTGCAGAGCCAAATGTGAATGAATTCATTTCTAGTGCAGCTTTATTCATTTGAGAAAATACACTCAATGCATCCTCACAATGTCCACTTTGTGCAAAACCAGATATCAACGAGTTCCATGATATATTATCTTTAGCAAAAATTTTATCAAAAGTAAGGTATGCTTGTCGTACTTTCCCACACCTAGCATAAAGACCAACAAGTGCATTACCAACTGAAATATCATCTGAATAACCACAGACACATGCTTGAGCATGAATTTGCTGTCCCTGATTAAGTGCAAGGATACCTGCACATGCACTAATTGCACTTGCAAATCCTATATTATCATATTGTATCCCTTCATCTTGCATTTCTTTAAAGAGGTTAAGAGCCTCAGCAAACTTTTCGTGCTGTGCGTACCCAGCAATCATGGCTGTCCAGGAAACAACATCTTTTTCTTTTAATCTTCTAAGAATTTTCAGCGCTGTATACAAATTTCCAAGTTTAGCATACATATCAATAAGCACACTAGAGACATACACATTAAACTGAAAGCCAGTTTTCAGGACTTGAGTATGAATTTGTTCTCCTAAATCAAGAGCCTTCAAAGAAGTACAAGTTCTCAAAATACTTGGATAGGTGAATTCATTTGGTACAATACCTTCCATCTGCATCTGTGTAAATATTTTAAATGATTCATTTAGATTGTCTATCTGGCCATAAGCCACGAGCATCACATTCCACAACACCACGTTTTCAGTTTCAGTTGAAAGGAAAAATTCGTGGGCAGTTTTTACTTCCGAGCACTTTACATAAAGATCAAGCAGTGAGCCTTCAAAGATAATATCTGAAGACATCCCAGCCTTTATAGCATACGAGTGAAATTGCTTTCCTACCAGAAGATCCCCGACGGATGAACAGGCACTCAAAAGACTTGCAATTGTAACACAGTCAGGCTTTAGGCAATCAAGACGCATTTTTCTAAACAAACCTAAAGCTCTGTCACTATATCCTTGTTGAGCCAAACCTGAAATGAGTGAATTATATGAAACTTCATCCCTCTGCGACATTGCATTAAAAACCTGCTCAGCAGATATGAAGTTCCCCAAACGTGAATATAATGTCACAAGGGCATTGCAAACATAAGTTTCAGAAGAGAATCCCTGCTTGAGAACAAGCCCATGGAGCTGCTCTCCAAGCTTAAATAGCTTTATTTTATTACAGGCGCTCAGAACACTTGAAAATACGTAAGGGGTAGGATAGACTCCCAGTTTGTGCATCTGACAAAATTGAAGAATCGCCTCTTCTTCACAGCCACTTTGCGATAAACCAGATATCATAGCTACCCAAGAAACACTGTCCCTCTTCTGTAAACTTTCAAAAACCTTCTTAGCCGAATTCAAAAACCCATTTTTGAAATATAAATCCATCAGAGGATTAGATACCAACAAACTATTTTCATAACCATGGGATATAGTCATTGCATGTATCTGTTCCACATAGTAGAAAGGGACATCACCACCTCCACAAGCCCTCAAAACCCCAGCATAACTTCTCTCATCAGGCTTCACATTTTCCCTCACCATTAGCCTAAACAAACAAAGAACACGATCCGTCATCTTCCCAGCAACAAAGCTATGCAGAACCTTATTCCAACAAGACAAGGATCTAACAGGCATTTCATCAAACGTCTTGATTGTGCCATCCAAATCACCAAGGGCAATGTACAAGTCCATAAGATGTTCACACAAAACTACTTCTGCGCAAAAACCCAACTTCAGAATCTTAGCATGAAGCTTCCAACCATCAGTTAACGACCCAGAACTCAAACACCCGTCTAAAAGCCACAAATAGGTCTGGCAATTCGCACGAACCCCACGTTCTTCCATGAGGTGCAAGAAATAAATTCCATTTGCATCCCCTTCGTTGCTGCTGTGATTATAGCTTAAGGCAGCGTTGCTGAAAGCAACAAAACTCACATTTTGACACAGTAACTGCACAGAGAAAAGAGAAAAAACAAACTTTTCAGCACAAGAACGGTGAGGATAACCAAGTAGCTTCGGATTTAGTATCACCTTGTAATCTTTGTAAAAGGGTTTGGGAAAAATTTGATGTGAGAATTTGCATTTGCGTGCAAAAGAAGACCTGGGGTATAGGAAAAAGAAGGAACGCAGAGAGAGGGGAGAAGTAAACATAGAGAGTAGAGTTGATTTAACATAAATGGGATGAGTATGAACAAAACTGTATATATATGGTTCTACCCATAGGTGTTTGTGGCCTTCCTTGAGCATGGATTGAATCCCATAGGTGTTATGTTCTTGAGAACCGCCTCGTCTATGTTCTTGAGAACCGCCTCGTCTAGACCAGAAAGGTGTTTGTGGCCTTCCTAGACCATGGATTGAATCCCATAGGGTTGAATGTTAAAACCCATGTTCTTGCAATTTGAGAATACCCTAACCCTAAAACCCTAGAAATGGTAACTTCTCTCTTCAACTTTGAAATCTCTGTAGCAAAACTGTATCACCCCCTCGGACTGTCTCATTAAACCTTAATAACGCCCAACAAGGTTTGAGGTGAAAAGCAAAGAGTAGAATGTCAGATTTGAATCATCTAGATACGAAACCAAAATTACTATTTTTTTTTAAATTAGGATTAAGAATTTAATTTTAAAATAAGAAAAATATGTGAGGATATAAAAAATGAGAAAGAGCAGCGATTATTTTCGGTAGATGATTCTCGATTATATTTATTAATAAAAAGTTTAAGTTATAAATGAATCTTTTATTAATAAACTTTATTTTATAAAAATAATTATCTCGTTTGGAATTTATAAAAAAAAAAATACTTATATGCTTTTTTTAAAAATTTTAAGGTTTAAATACCTTTTTAGTTTTAAAGTCGGGATAGAATTTTTGTTTTGTAATCAAGTTATTCAGCTTTTATGTTACGAATTTTGTAAGAATTTCATAAGGTAGAAACAACGTTAATTTCACATTTACGTGGCTATACTTTTTTTTATGTCTATTAATGTGCAATGCAATGCATTGAAAAAGAAAATAATACAACTTTCTTAATATTTTAAATTAAATAATTGAATATGATGAAACAAGATTTGTCATGTAGCTTTGGAAAAATACTTTTACACAAAATAATCATTATAAAATTACAAACATGTCTGAAATAGCTGCATCACAAATTTTACGAATTTAACATGATTTTTTAAAATTTAAGAGAAAATAATAACGTTAAAAGCCATTATAATATTTTGTTGACATATATAATTATCGAGAGTGAGTTACAAACATATATAATAATAACTTGTAGTATTCTCGTTATCATTTCAATTGTTGAAGCATATAATGTGCTTTATCCCCATTTTGTTGAACATAAAAAATGTGGAGTACAACACACTGAAATTGTTAGTAAATTCTCTATTAACAAAATTATAGTATATAATACAAAAAGTGGATTAAAACCTAAGATTAAAAAGATTGTGATCCAGTTGAGAGAAAAAAACATCACAAATGTAAGAAATAAGATGAAAATTAGAAAAAAGAAGTTCAAAGAGATGTGAGAGAATGAAAAAGAAGAAAAAAAAGAAGGAAAGAGAAATCGGCTCTGAAGCATCAACACCTACACAGTGCCTAGCTAGCCTTTCCACCAGAATTCGGCTACCACCCTTACCATTCCCTATGGAGACGTTCTTTTGATTGGCTTCTCCATTTGATCGGACCCTATACGTGTCCATGAACTTCTCTCTCTTCCATCGGCCCTCCCTGTTCTCTTTCATCTTCAACAGTCTTTGCTTTCTTTTATGTTAAGGATAAAGTACTATTTTGGAGGAGGGCATGCATTTATATGTTTTGGGGGGCCTCTCATACATGGCACTAACTTTCAGAATTTACAAATTAAGAAGAATAAGTCAAAGAACAAGCATTTCTCCCTGTTACTTGCTGACACAGTCATCATCAACAAAGATAAGACAGAAGTTGTGACTTCTATAAGCTCAAAAGCACTCAAGGATGTAGCATACTCTTTCAATGAGATAGTTGTTCGTCTACAAGGGCTTCAACAGAACTTTTGGCCTAAAAGAACATAAATGACCTTCCCCCTCCCAGAGAAATGATGATTCAGATTGATCAGAAGAACGAAGCATATCTCTTGCCTATAAATGGAAGCATGATGCCTTTTCATGTGGCTTTCATTCGAACTGTTTCGAGTCAGCAGGACACCAACCGCAATTGCTATGTCAGAATAATTTTTAATGTTCCTACAATGTTTCGAGCTCTAGCGGATCGGTGCCGGAGCCTCGAGGAAAAGCAGGCCAAGCTGAAGGAGGAATTTGACGAGCTACTGCAGAAGAAGCTCATAGTCAGGCTGGTTGAAGAATTCGACGAGAAATGGGTTAATGGAATCTAATAAGGGAAACCATTAAAAGGAGTAGCAACTCAAGCTAAGACTAAGAAAGGGAAGTTAAAGAAAGACTTTCTATAGCTTTCTTGAGTTTCTTTCTCTAAGTCTTAGAAGAATTATCTTTTAATATGATTTACTTTGCTTTGTAGGATCTAAATAAAGCTAAGACATAATGAACTATCCAGCCAAAGACTCTTTGGATCAAAGAAAACAAAAGAAGAATGGTTGACTTTTGAATGGTTGACTTTGGGATTGGTATTGGATGCAGTCTTAGAAGGATTATCTTTTAATATGATTTACTTTGCTTTGTAGGATCTAAATAAAGCTAAGACATAATGAACTATCCAGCCAAAGACTCTTTGGATCAAAGAAAACAAAAGAAGAATGGTTGACTTTTGAATGGTTGACTTTGGGATTGGAATTGGATGCACATTGGATCTGGATTAGGTTTTGGCCTAGCCAAAACCCTTTTCCCGCCCTGTCACACAGAAGAAGCATACTTCCCATGAGTCTTTACTGATCTGTTTTGAAGCAAGGCATACATGCACCTGCAAGCTAGTTTTTTTGGGTTGAATTACCATTGCTTTTGGAGGGAAATTGGATCAGATTAAGGGATCCTCTTCTTCTATAAATAAGAGGGTCATTACCTTATAAAAAGCACTTTTGAGCTATAGTGAAATGCTGCAGAAATTATTTTCCAGCCCTATTGCTCTTGAGTCACTTCTTCTTTTTACTTTCTCTACCCTTTCCTCTTCCTTCCTTCCATAGTGGGAAGGCCTTCTGAGCTGAGAGTACAACACACACTCCTACCATTACAAAACACCGAAACACCACTTTGTTCAGTCTATTTCCGCTGCACCATTCCGTTTCATCTCTGGCTTGTTGTCTGGAGTTGCATTCTGCGAGATCCAGGCCTAGGCAAGCTTTCATTATGTGGTATCAGAGCTTAGTTCGTCCACGCACTTACAGCTAAGTCTCCTTCTCAATTTTCTACTCCATTTTAATTCTACATGTGATGTTCTGATGTTATCATGTACCAGTCCACTGTTTCTGACTTTTCATTTCTGTTTTGAGTTCTGATTGTGATTCCAGTTCTGATTCTCGTGTTTCCAGTGTGTGAGCATGTTTGTCTTTCATTTTAAATGGTGAATTCAATTTTTTTGAGTCAATTCCAACTTCATTCTTCAATTTCTGTGTTGTCTTGGTCATGTGCAAGTGAATGTTGCAGTTTTAAGTTCTGTCACGGTTTGGTTTACTGTTCAGCGTGTCAAGTGCTAGGCAAGCCATATATCAACCAATAAAGGCAATGAGAACTTGTTCTAGCCTTGGTGATACAAGCTAGTGCACTAGAAATCTAATTTTAGAATTCAAAACCGTGAACTCTGCTGCAGAATTTGCAAATCTGTTTTGAATTATAAATCTGCTTTTCCAGTTGAATCCTTTGATTCTGGTGCTTTATACAAAGTTGTTTGAGGTTGTTGAATGATGCTAAAAGTGTAGCCAACCATTATAAGCAAGGAAGTGCAATTTTCATAGCTTGGTTGTGCATAAACACTAGCAATTTTCTGTTTCAGTTTTGAATTCTGGTTTTTCACCGTGCCAATTTATTTGAATTATATAATATGAGTTTGGTCATGCTAAGCACTTTAATTCTAGCTTAGTTTAGTGCATTTACACTTCATTGAGTTATTTTCATTGCTGTCCAGCTTTTTGACTTTATAAAACTTGAATTTGGTGGTGTGAATGATGAGAAATCTGCATAAATTGAGATATTATGGGTCATTTTTCGTGCCACTGTGATTCTGAGGTGTTTTTCAGTTTAAACAAGTCCTAATTGTTTTTTTAAAACTGCTAGAACAGTCCATTTGAGGTCAGGTGCATTTATATGCAATTTAGTATGTCAAACCATCATATTTGAGCAATTTTTGAAACTTGCAAGGTGAATTTGAATTGCTGTTCTGTTCTGACCCAAATTTGAGTTGAAACAAGTATATTTCGATGATTTAAAACTGTTCAAAGGGTTAGTTATGTGTCAGAATCATTTGTGCACAAAATCACCTCTTAAACCATCCATTTTAGGTCAATTTAGGGAAGTAGAAGGGTAATTTTGAGCAGTGGTCTTGTTTTGCATCAATTCAAATTTGAAACATGTTTAAAATCATCAAATAAAGTTGATTGAGTGATCAGACTTATCGCAGAACTACTGTTGCATCATTTGAGTCACAAACCACCAAATTCTAAGTCCTTTTCTTGGTGCAGAGTTGAACATTAGGTGTTGTTGTGATGACTTTGCTTTTAAATTTGATTTAGGTTGCAGCAAGACCTGGTTCAGTGAATTAAAATGAGATTAAATGATTAAAAGAAGCAAAGCAAAGTGTTAAAAGGGATTATGAACCGTGCAGACCAATCAAAACCCAAAAACACAAAATTTGGGTTTCTTTGAAGCATTTCATCAAACACCTTTGTTTTTTATCAAACAGTTTCGTGTTAACTGTCTTTCAACCTGAATTTTGAGTTTTTCTTGCTTTCTTAATCCACTCTAGTGCTATTCTTAGGTTCATTTAGAGTGCTTGCTGTTATTGGTGTGCTGTTCCATTTGAATTCATTGATTTTTGGCCTCTAAACTCTTGTTCCAGCCACTTGGAGTGCAGAATTCTTGTGCATATTTTTAAACCTGTTTGTGATGTTTCTGGTGAATTTTTGGAGTATGTGTGCAGTCTAATTGAGCCATCCAGAAGCAGAAAACCTCTCCTATTATGGTAGCATCCTAGGAAGTGGTTAGGGAATTGAAAGTGGAGCAAGAAGAAGGACTTTAGAGCAGCTTAAAGTCATGTAAAAGCCACTGCTCTTTGCAGTCCAACAACATTTCTAGCACCAGAAAAATTCAACTCACATACTGAATTTGAGAATTACATGGCAGCAGCTGAAGCTTGAAGCTTACACTAGTTTTAAGCATTGATTTGAGCTTGTTTGAGTCTTAATATCACGAAACCTTTGTAGTTTAAGTGTTTTTGCTGTTTTTGAGCCAAATGACTTGGGAAAATGCTCTTGAAGCAATTCCAAGTTCACAATTGAACATTGTAATAGTCCAATTTCGTTTTCTTAGTATGGAAGTGTGTCAAGGGGCTCCAAGTGTCACTTGCACTTTCACTTAGGGCCGTCTAGCATTTACATTCTTGCATCTTTATTGCTTTCTTTAATTGCTTGTTAATTTTCTTGTTTTAAGTCTCTGTGGTATATAGGATTGAATAGCATATAGATAAGCCTTCTTTTGGTTTTTAGGAGCATTCCATTAACATTTAAAAACTTTTTGAAAGGTTTCTATTTAGAAACTAAGGTAAAAGGAAATCTAAGGAAACTCTGGCTAAGAAGAACTTGGTTTCTAAGCTTGTCCACTTGTGACTCACCTCTTCTTCCTGGGAGCTACTTAGAATATTTTTACCTTTAGAATCTTTGTAGAAGTTTTTCACCAAAAACAAAGAAAGTTTGTGAAAACCTTTTTCACTCATTACTTGTGCAAGACTTTGAAAACCTTGTGAAAACTTTTTCCTACTTGAAAAGAATGAGTCAATCAAATGTCCAAGGAAGTATGAAATTTAGTAGTGAGGGCTCACAACTAAGAGAAGAATTTGAACAAAATTTCCAACAAAGACAAATAGAAATAAGTGAGCTTAGAGACTTGTTTGCCCAATACATGAAAAATCAAAATGAGGGTGAACAAAAGCAAAGAAGGAAGGATGAAAGGTACAACCAAGCTAGGAAGGATATTCCATTCTTTGGTAAGGACATTAGTGCTTTAACATATCTAGCTTGGGAAAAAGAAATTGATAAGATGCATCCATCCATTGTTAACAAAAGTGAGTCTAGAGCCTATCGTTCCATTTTTCTTTCTAGAGAGAGTGAATCCATCCATGCTTATCAATTTATAGCAGAAGAAAAAAAAGGACATTGGAAAAGAGAGAAAAAGTTGAATATTGCAGAAAAAAAGTTGAACAACAGAGGAGAGAAGATACATATATTCAAAGGAAGAAATTGGGTGGTTGAATGAGAAGAGATAAGAGAGAAAAAGTTGGGTGTTACAGAAAATGCAGAGGAGAGAGAGGAAAAAGTGTTCCACGTCAGATGAAATTAACGCTGTTAGTGTCAATTTAACGGAAGGGACTGAATTCTTACAAAATTCGTAACATGGGAATCAAATAACTTCATTTTTAAAAGCGGGTACAAAACAAAAATTCAATCCTCAACTTGGAGACTAAAAAGGTATTTAAACCAAATTTTAACTCTATGTTCATCTTTTTTAAAAATAAAAAAAATGTAGAATTGATATTTAGCAAAGAATATTTAACAAATTATTATCAATTTCTTTTTTTAGAGTAAATTCAATTTTTACTATTTTCTCTTTAGAAAAAACTTATTTTATATTGTATGTAACATTCTTTTAATGCATATGAGTTATAGATGCTCAACATTGATATTGATGTCAATTTTTATTTTTGTGATCATAGTATTACACTTTTATCATTGATTGAATTTTTCTTTGAGTAGATAAAACAACTTGAAGTGTTGAAGGTGTGTAGTACGTGAGCTATAGTAGAAATCTTCTTTAAGGTACGAAAAATTTATAATTTTTATTTTGTTCATTTTTTAATATGTGTGTGCTTTATGATTTGGTGGAATTGTTTTGAGCTATGATTAATATGTCTTGATTTGGTTATAGTTGACCTGATAGCAAATAGTGAAATTTTGTGGTTTATCTGAGTACATGAATGGATTGCATGATTATTTAAAAGTGATTAAATTGGTTTAATGATGCTATTTGAGATGTTTTAAAATAAAAAAACATTTGTTGAAGTAATTTATCAAAGGTAGAGTACTTAAATTAATCATTGAATAATTTGAAACACGAAGGCAAGAAAATATAAAATCTATCATAGTGCTAACTGTCGTTTGAACACATTTAGGCACCCCTTTGGCACAGAGCTCGTACTGTTGAGTGACACGTACTTTTTGTACGGAGCATTACAAGTCAGTGAACATTAAGGATTTTTAGTGCTAGGTTGATAACGGTCTAAAAACCGTTATTCTTATACATTAATTTGATATCAAAACACAACCTTTATGACCTAGAATTAACTTGAAATCATGCATTTTGTTTAAGTTAGTGAAGAAGAGAGCCAAAAGTGATTTTAGAGATATTACGCTTGGTTTTACATTGTTTTGGCAGGATTTTACGAGAATTGAATGATGAAGATGAACAAGGAAGGATTTGGAATAGAGAAAGGGCAAGAAAAGATGAAAAAGAGGTGTCGCGACCACCAACCAGCGCTAACTTAACGCTGGGTGTCCAAGACGCAGACCGCTGAGCGTCCAACATTGCCACCACTGAGCGTTAGCTAGCGCTGAGCACCTAAATGAATGGGCTTGGTGATGAGTCGATATTTTATTGATTTAACTTAGTTTATTGTGCTAGAATTAATTAGGGAATTGTGCTTAATTGTCCGGTATTTTCCTGTTTCTGTTAATTATACTTAATTTGACCGAAAATTCTAATTTTAATTAATTTGAATATTCTGAGCTAATTATTTGCATATTTATTTGGAGATATATTTTGGAGCATTGGGATGGAGAAAAATTAATTCAAGACTCTCCAATTAGACATTTTAAATTTAAGTTATATTGTAATTTAATTATTTAAACTTTTTGGACAAACTTTTGCACATTGGACCATTAAAAATATGAGGGGCCTAAAGATTATAGGACACAAGGTACCTAGGGTTTCCTTTTATTTTTGGGTGGACCCCACCTCATTTCAGAGGGCACATGGCCTTGCTTTAAGCTAGCAGTCGCCACTTTCAAGGGATATTCTTTTTCTGCTGCAACGTTTGGACATTCGGGGGAGACCAATTTCAATGAGCTTTGGAACGTCTTTTTTTATTATTGGCTCTTGAGGAGAATCATGCTGACAATTTTTTATTTTGGAGGAAGGGGATTCACGGTTTCATTTTTGTTGAATGAAAGAAGAGCAATTTCTTTACCTTTTTCATTGTGTGTTGCGCTGATTGAGAGGAGGAAATTACTTTTGGTGTGACATTTCATTTTGATGGTGCAGTAGTGTCTTTGCTTTAAATTAGAAAAAGTGTTGATTTCATTTACTTTTGTTTTGTTGATTCTCGGTCACATCCCATGAATGCAATGTGCAGCTCAAGTAAAGTTTAATTTTCTTTTCTTTTCTTTATTTTATGAAGTCAAGAGTAGAATAGTTGGTGTAGTCATTGCTACGTGATGATGGGATACTTGGCAGCTGGTTAGTTTCTTTTATTTAATTGAAGAATGAGAAATAGATTAGATGGGAGTAGGTGAATAGAGTACGGTAGTTTTTCATGGGTTTAATGAACAAGCAAGCTTCTTTTTCTATTCTAATTTCTTTGGTTGCAACTGGAATTGAGGCACACACGTGCTCTCTCACGGAATTGCTGAATCAAATATGAAGGTGAGGTGCTCATTTATTTGCTTTGACCAGGAGCGTGAGGTGCAGACAACAATAAGGTAGTAGCTTTCTTGGAGAATCAAATGGAATTTAGCACAAGCAACTCACGGCATAGTTGATTTTTAGAAGCAAAAAGGCAATTTAATTTCTTGGGAAGTTGGCGTGAAAGAATGAGGTCACGGCCAAAAGGGTTCTTTAGGACATTTTGCAAATTTAATTTCATTTGGTAGATGCATTAGGTCTTGTTACTTGCTAAAAGTAATTTGTGTTGTTTATTTGTTTTACTTTAATTTAATTTCACAAAGTTTGTTGAGTTGGGTTTTATGTTTTTAATTTAGTGATGCATATTAACAATTTTAATTGTGCTAGATATTTGTGTTACAGTGTTAGGCGTTTAATATTTTCTTTTATTTTAATGTTGTCTAGTATTTTCGGTAGTGGTAATTTAGCTGTTTTGTTAGCTTAGGCCAGTCGAGTTGGTCGTTAGCGATATTATAATGTTTCCTTGAGATTTCTGGACTGTGATTGTGTTTGCCACTTTGACTTAGTTAATATCAAATTTGTATTTGCACTTTGTAATTGGGTATACACTTAGTTGCCCAGTTGGTGTTGAGTCTTCTCTTAGTTGATGAAAATGCATGGTGTAAATTAGGTTTGATGTTAACATTGCGTTCACTTAGTCCGCTTTTATGAAAACATAATTAGCATGTGCTTAGTTGATTAATTGTGTTGGATTAGAGGTTTGAGTCGGCTTTATTTTGTTGATATGTGATAGAAAGCATTGTAATTAAGTTAATGACCAACCGTTTCCATTCTATCTTTGAAACTGTATTTATATCTGTATCAGAGTTTTGATTTAATTCATTCGTATTCACCACAATCCTTTCGCAAATCCTCCCACTACGTGTTAGACCTAATTCCTGAACCACATTTGGTCCTTGAGAGACGACCTAGGAGTCACTTCCTAGTTTATACTGCATTCTTTTATGCACATTAAATTTTGCATAGTGTGCAACACCCATCAAAATTTTGGCGCCATTGCCGGGGACCAACAGTTCGGTTTTAGGTCTTTTGTTGTGTTAGTATGTGTTGTGTTACGTCTTGTGTTGTGAGTGTGATGTTCCGTTTTGTGTGTTCGTCATTGTGTGTTGCATTTAGGTAGCTTTAGTTGCATATTTTCATTGCATTCTTCTTTTCCCTCTTCTTCCCATGTCTACCTATTTTGGTTATGTGGATATTATTTCTTCTGCCTGTGCCTATGATTATGTTCCTCCTATTGATTTCCATGTTGAGAACAGTAAGGTTCCTCCTCCATCTCATGAGAGTGCTCCTAGGGAGCCGTTTCCACTTGATGAGGAGGACATTCGTTGTGTTTTCAACACTGGATTAATACATTTGTTGCCTAGGTTTCATGGTTTTGCAGATGAATGCCCACGTAGACATTTGGAGGAGTTCTACACATTATGCTCTTTAATGAAACCTCCACATGTCCCGAATGAAGACATGTTCTTAAGGGCATTTCCGCATTCATTAACAGAAGCAGCAAGGGATTGACTATATTGTCTTCCTCTAGGATCTATCACTTCTTGGGAAGATCTTAAGCATGTGTTCTTTGATAAATTCTTCCCTGCTCAGTATGGTCACAGTAACGATCCTGGATGGAATGACCCTAGCTTGGGATGGTATGATGTTCCACAACAATATTAACCATTTCCGAATTCTTGTATGCCTTCTCCACCTGTCAAGAACCACAACAGTTGTAGTTTCATGAGCCTGCCCATTCTTCATCAGTTGCTGGTAGGAAATTGAAAAGCAAGCTTGATTCTCTTGTGAATTTGGTGACACAGCTGACATCACTTCTTGGGAAGATCTTAAGCATGTGTTCTTTGATAAATTCTTCCCTGCTCAGTATGGTCACAGTAACGATCCTGGATGGAATGACCTTAGCTTGGGATGGTATGATGTTCCACAACAATATCAACCATTTCCGAATTCTTGTATGCCTTCTCCACCTGTCAAGAACCACAACAGTTGTAGTTTCATGAGCCTGCCCATTCTTCATCAATTGCTGGTAGGAAATTGAAAAGCAAGCTTGATTCTCTTGTGAATTTGGTGACACAGTTGGCATCCAACTAGAGACC